>CM074734.1:27212581-27597196 GCA_037367245.1 Phrynocephalus guinanensis
CTTTGTTAAAGAATATGATGTTACAAATGGGTTGTTTGCATATTTATTAATCAGTCACTCCTTTTATGCTGACTGTGAATGCGTCTAAATTTCAAGGACTTTGAAGCAGACTTCTTTACACATATGACTACAGTCATGTTGGTCACTCCTGAGATGGTACAGGAAGTGACAAGGAGTCAATCCCAGTCTGCAGAATGAATGAGATAGAGCACTTGATCACAGCCAGAGGGAATGGATATGGGCTTATTAGAGGCATGGAGAAACAACCACATGGTTCATTTGAGACAAGAAGTTTGCATAATGGAGACTCGGCTGGCTAATTGGACAGTTTCACTTACAAAATTATCTGGGATTGTGAAATGGCTGATGATGATACATGACTGCTTGCAGCTAGCACACTTCATTATCTGCCTGATACTGATCGAGAGCTGATTTTTAGGTTTCCTGATCCTCCTTTATCATTGCAATGTCACAATGCAGGAGAGCCAGAAAGAGACCCATTTTGCTGACTGTGATACATAATCCTGAAGCACCCTTCTACATAGCATTCTCATTTACAGACTCCCTGGAGGGAAAGACATGCAGATGTGGATACAGCACTTCACAGCTGGAGTCTGATTTACTTGCCCATAGCAATGAATCTATGGCAAATGGCAGAATAAGAGGTAATCATTCATCCTACCTTGGAGAGCTCTAATTTGAACAGCTGGCCATTCTGCTGTGTAAAAGAAAAGGGGAATGCTCAAGCATTGGGAGGGGAGAGAAGACACGGTCCATCCCTTCTCAATCTGGTGACTACGCCAAAAGCAGCCTCAGCGCCTTTGATTGTTATCACATCTGCATCTTTCACAGCTGATACTTGCACTTCAGCACACACACACACACACACACACACACACACAGAGTTGCTGAGCAAGGGGAGGATTATGTGATTGAATATTCCCTTTGAAATCTTGCCTGTGAGGCACAGGCTCATCAAATCACTGAACGATTCCTTCTGTATATTGTGATTCAAAAATGGATGGAACAGGGAAAGGGATTGTGTTATTTTAACTAATCAGTGGAAGAAAGCACTTGTCAGGATACCTGAGATATCCTTAGATCTTAAGGTCTTTGACTCATGCAACAAAATGTGATCTTTCCAATACAGAGTACAGGACAGTGGGATGTTGTTTTAGGAAGGATCTGAGAGCAAATCATCTAAATGTTGGCTCTGTGATTCTCTTGATGTATCTCTTAGGACATTCCAGTTAAAAGCTAATTTTGGAGAGGAGTTATCACTTGAATTAATTTTCTTGTGGACCAGACTTTGCTTTTTGTTGAAGCTTATGTACTTTAAAATTGTATTTCTGTTTTTGGGAGATTAACCACAGGCCAGCATGGATGGACTCACCATGTCCTTACCATGGCAAAAAGTCTGATATAAATCCATGTACAATTGGATTTATACAATGTATGTATATATATATGACACTATTTTTTCTAAAGTCATCATGGCACTAAAAATTAAGGTTTGTCATATACACAGAAATAATCCTTTCTTGAGGGGTAGGGGTGGAATGGAGGAGAACCCAAATGTACCTTGCTGTTTCCCTTCTGGAAGCCCTTGTTTTCTCTCTGTGTCCTGAAGACTCCTCTGCATTTTGTTTTTGCAAGGACCAGAGCCTTCTTTTCAGCTGGGAAAGGCTTGGGGGTGGAGCAGTCCATTAAGAAGTGCCTTTCCACACTGAAAAGAAGGTTCTGATCCCTATAAGAACAAAGCAGAGAGGGTGGAAATCAAGTGCTCCTGGAGAGAAAGTGAAACAGTGAGGACAGTTTGGATTCTCTTCTACCCCATCCCAGTTTCCCTGCTGTTTTCTTTTCTTTTCATGAGCACTTGATTGCCCTCCTCTCTGCTTTGTTCTTGCAGGATCGGACCCTTCTTTTCAGTGTGGGAAGACACTTCTTAATGGGCTGCTCCACCTCCAAGCCTTACCCCCCCCCTTGCTGAAAAGAAGGGGCAGTTCTTGCAAGAGCAAAGTAGAGAGGAGTCTTCAGAACATGGAAAGGAAAGGAAACAATGTGGGCTGAGGGAGTGAGAACAGACAAAAGAATTTTTTTTACCCAGCTTGTCGTTAGTCTGTGGAACTCCCTGCCACAGGATGTGGTAATGGCATCTGGCCTGGATGCCTTCAAAAGGGGATTGGACAGATTCCTGGAGGAAAATTCCATCACAGGTTACATGATGGAGATGTGTAATCTCCAGGCTTAAAACCAGGGTACTTCAAGGGCCATATGCAGGGGAATGGTATCAGGAGACAGATATCTAGTTTTGTGCACTCCCAGACGCATTTGGTGGGGCCACTGTGAGATACAAGAATCTGGGTTAGATGGGCCTTTGGCCTGATCCAGCATGGCTCTTCTTATGTTCTTATGTTCTTAAGAACACACATGCTTTCCTATAAATAATAAATATGCCTAGCATCCTGAAGGGGTACAATCTTCATTGTTAAAAGCCACCCAAAAGAGGCAGGCTTTTTTGTCACCAAAACAATAAAAAGAAGAGGGGGAGCTTAGATTTTTGTGGGCAGAAGGAAACTCTCAGATCTTGTCCCTCTTCTCAATGGAAATGTCATTGTTGTCCTTCTATTCCCGTTCTTTCTATTCTTCCTACTTTTAAGACCAAAAATGGGGCATTTTTGTTTGCTATTTGTTATGCTTTAGATTTTTCCTTGTTTACTTGATGTGGTTTAATCACCCAAAAAGATTTCGTATCTGGAATATCATATATTTTTTCAGCTATAGCTATATGGCAACAGCTGTCTAGGTAGAGAAGAAAACCCAGTGGTTTAGAACAGCTCGTGTCTGATCTTTGCTTACAGTCTTTTGTTATCAGCCTCTGTAGTTTCTACATCAATAACTTTGCCAGCTTCCTCTTGACCCCTCTTATCTTCACAATGACACATCTGTTGGAAAACGTTCTTCTTTCTTTCATTTTCTATTTTTCTTCTTATGCCATGCTCTCCGCCCTGAATGGATGGACAGACCGGCCGCTTTCCAGAATCCTGTTTCATAACCGAGATTATATCTTGATGGTCCTTTCCCCTTTCCCTCCTTTCCTTGTCTTCCCCAATCCTTCTTTCAGTGGGCCATCAATTATCTAGAGAAGGGATTGATTGGGGCAGTTATGTCAGCTTCCTCAAGGCTTTGTGGGAAACAGCAACAGTGCTGCTGCTGGTGATACTGTGAGTGATGTCAGAGGGTCCCTTGTTCTGATTTACAGAGAAGAGGCAGGGAGCACTTTCACCCAGGGGAGACTTAAATTAGCAAGTCAGACACAGGTTCACCATTTGCCCTTAGGGAACGAATACCCTTTCATGTTTCTACCCCCCCCCCCCCCAAAAAAGACATAGGGTATTTAAAGGGCAGGAGTGGTGAGGGGGGAGAATCCAGAAGAGGCTGAACAATTAATATCGGCTAAGACAAACAGAAATGTTAACCTGGGGCCCATGGCAATGTGTCAAATGCTTTCCTATAAAACAGGCTGCCTGGCTTGAAGTATGCCTGCTTCTGCCAAGCTAAGGTTACTGTTAAGGAAGGAACCCAATTTGTGCATTGGCTTCCATAAAAGACTCAATAAATTAAGCACATACGGTTGGTGTTCTCTCCTGTAAAGCTGCTACACTTGCGGATTGCCAAGGCGGTCTGTCATGTGCTTACAAAGCTTTTAAAGACCTAAATGGAGAATTTATTTCCTCAAAGAGATGAGCTTTTGATTAATTAAGTTCCTTTTACTTACCCTTTTTGACATGAGTAGGCATTTTTCTGCCCTGGATGATAGACACATTTTGTACTGTGAATATTCCTCATTCCAATAGGAAATTTCTGAAAGCCGCTATGGCTCAGTAATGGATTAAGATTCAGGAGACCTGGGTTCAAATCCTCACCCAACCAAAGGAATTCATTGTAGGATGGCAAGAGTAGACCACTCCTTGAGCACCTCACATGCCTAAAAATATTCCAAGTAGAGATGGGCATGAATTTTTAAAAATGGTGTTTTGTTTCATTTTGTTTCGTTAAGGAGTTTGTTTTGTTTTGTTTCATTTTTTGAAATTTTTTTGGAAAAAATTCACTTTGTTGTTTTGTTAATTCATTATTTGTTTTTACCCGCTTTCCCCCCAGCACCCACTGTGCAGCCCCTGGGGCCCAGTCGGAGCTGGGGGGTGCCTACGAATGGGCGTGGGAGGAATAAAGAGGGGTAACGAAACAAATAACGAATAACAAAACAAAAAAAATCATTTTGTGCCCATCTCTACTCCCAAGTCACAACAGCTTGGGTGCCCCATTTCAAGCACATAGAAGTTCCTTTGAAATCTTTTGAATTTTAAAACATAAGAGATTTGAAACAATTTAAAACTAAATACATAATTACAACATTCAAGCCTTAAACACATTAAGCCTGTGGTGGCAAAACTTCGGCACTCCAGATGCTTTGGATAGGGATAATGTGCTGCAAGTGGAAAGAATGGCAGATTAGGACTGGAGGGATAGGTTCAAATCCATACCCAATCATGTATACCCAGTTGGGGTGAGGAACTGGTAAAGATGCTCCCCAAATACCCCATTTACCTTGAAAGTCTTGTTAGGCTTGCTGCAAATAGTTTCCAATTTGATGGCACATCAACAGAGTGACCTCGCTGCCAGATGGGCGGTATAAAAATCCAATAAGTAAGTAAGTAAGTAAGTAAGTAAGTAAGTAAGTAAGTAAGTAAGTAAGTAAGTAAGTAAGTAAGTACACTAGCCTTAGCTCTTCCATCATTATTTCAGTTGTCCTGTATGTTTGGAAAGTAGGGGGACAGAAGAGGACAGATTGAGCTAACCATTCAAGCTCCTCATGAAATCAGGTGTGCTGCTTTTCCAGTGTTATTGTTTGCATGGAGAACCTCCACACATAGAGGAGAGTGTTGTGCCCTGTTAGTTGCTTTCCACAAGTAGAAGCTGACAAAATTGGGATGGGCACCAAATGCTTCTTCTTCTTCTTTCCTGTTTACCTAATCCAGGTTTCAGAATTTTTGGACTGGTCTGATGCCATCCTGTTTCCAAGTAATCTTCAGCATGAGAGAGCCTGAATGATATGCCCTGTTTCTGCTGCCAGTGCAACTTGACCCAGAGTCCCATTGAAACCAAAGGACCTTATGTGCACACTTAAATGTTGGTAACAGTCAATCAACAGCACTCAGTTGGACTTAACTTTTGCCAGATTGCATTAGGTTGGATAATGTTGGAAATGCAAACTGTTTCCTGCTGAGGCTGTTATTTTCAATTCATTCACTAGCCAGCTCTGTTATCGGATTGGACTTGGGCCAGTGTACTCTTCTAATGGCCTCAGAAAATGAGATCAGCTTTCATTCAGGTGCTCTGATTTAATGAGTTTCTGAGAGAAGGTTGATTTTCATATTGGTTGTAAGGTGTGCTGAGCCATTGCTTTGTTACTTACCAGATCTAGCCTCTAGAGAAAGGAGGCATTGAAATAGGAAGATCTGATTATGAGAATGTCCTACCCTGACTTGTGAGTACAGGAATAAAGAGACATTTATTCATATACTGAGACCACTGTTAGTAGTGCTTGTCAATTCTGTATTTTTTGAAGCAACGAGGTTCTTTTTCAACACTCCAGTTCATTCAATGATGTTACAAAATAAAAAAGCCGCATAATCACGTTATAGGAGTTAATTTCCCAACATTTGACACAAAACTGCCATGCATGTGATTGTACAGTGGTACCTTGTATAAAGGAATTAATTCGTCCCCAATGAAATTCTGTTAAGCAAATTTTCCTTTATACAAATTTTCCATAAGAATGCATTGAAAATGGAGTAATCCCTAATCGCAACCATTTTTACGTTGTACGGATTCGCCCCGTAGGTGATTCTGTTAAGCAAATTTCCCCTATCTCTGGAATTGTTTATGTTGTACAGATTTTATGTTATACAAACTGTCTGTTATGTGGGGGTCCACTGTATTATTTATTTATTTATTTATTTATTTAAAGGCTTATATCCCGCCCATCTTCCCTGGCGGGAACTCTGGGCGGCTAACAATGTTAAAAACACAAAAATAAGTAAAGGAACCTCCGAGCGAGAAGTAACGGAGGGCAAGATGGCGGCAGCAGATAGGGACGGGGAAAGAAAAAAATAAAAAAATAAAAATAAATAAAAAAAAAAAAAAAAAAAAAAAAAATAAAAAAAAAAAAAAAAAAAAAAATAAAAATTGTAGTATGAATAAGACATGGGTTGAGGAGGCAAGCAGGTTAGGTCAGAAAAGTCAGCATTCTCCATGCTATCCAAAAGGGACAATACAAAGAGGTGCTGGGAATGAACCTTGAAGAGATGATTCCTAGATAAAGCTGAATGGTACATCAGTAGAATCAATGTAAAATCAATAAAAGCAGAAGTCTGCCAAATGGGACACAAAATACAGACATGATACAAAGGTTACCTCCACTGGAGGTGTCTTTGACAGGTGGTGGTGCTTTGCCCTCCTGGGGAAAGTAACGAGGGACTTCCCTGGGAGGCTCGAGATCTTGGGCTTGAGTGGGTAGGGAGTCCTGTATGAAACAGTCCGTTTCCCCACCCAAAGCCTCTTCTTGGTCATGTGTTCCCCACCCACCCACTGCCTTTTCAGTGCTATTGCGAGTCTAGTTTGTCCCTGTGTGGGGCCACATAGGAATATTTTTACCTGTTCTCAAGATTGGCCTTCAGGGAATGGGGTTTTTCACCAATACCACACTAGTATGGGGGTGCAGTTTTTTCCTTGGGACGTTAGTAGTGTTGTGGTTGGTCACACTGGCAGGTAGTGTGGAGAGGAGACAAGCAGCTGGTGAGTCAGGGGGAAGTATCCTCCTGCGGCCCATCCAACCTCAGGATGCTTCGGATCCAGAGATTACAGGGTCGGGGGGAGGATGTGCCGTAAGAACACCTGGGCCTTTAGGAATCAAGAATGATGATTGGGGGCCCAAAGATGGGTACACAAGTACTGACCCACCTGAAGAACTGGCTAGTTGGAGGGGTCCCAGGTGACCTCAGGGTTCCAACTTCACTTCCGCACTATGTCAGGCCCCTCGTGAGTTATGTTGAGAGTTCCGTTTTATTATCAATAAAGTGTGGCCCATGTTTAAACCATTCCTGTCTCTTGTCAGCTTATTTCGTCCTGAGAGGGCAAGGGAAGGGGGCACAATAATATTGTATTGCCAAACACCTGAAGTAGACACACAGGCATTCCATCAAAATTCTGCCAGGTCACAATGTGACAAAGATGCATTCTGCCTTTTTTACTCATAAAAATAAATTATATCAGTTTTCCCATTGTTTATATAACAGCCTATTCCTAAAAGGGAAAAAAAGTTCCCTGACCCCCAAAACCAATATATATTATGTATTTCTCAGGGATTGGGAAATGGCTTTGAAAGAATAATTGGTAATGGTTAAAATTCCCAGAGTCCAAGACAATAATGTCCTCCCATCCACCTCATCATCTCCTCAATGCCCATGATAGAGTGTGAGGCAGCAGCACGAGGCACAACACATGCCATTGCTTGCAGCACGGGGTCCAGTTGTCCGACCAGCAGAGCGAATTGATCGCCCCTTGCTATTCACACATTTTATTACATATCATTTACATTCCACAGTATGCACAGAATCAGTGATTGGTTACACGTTACATATGCTGGCTGGCTGGCTGCTGTATAGAGAATTGCCTCGTGAACAGAGCAAGCCTTGCCCAGTTATTGATTACCATAACCCATGTCCTTGCTGTTTGCAGATGGAGGGTGAGTTAATGAGAAAGGTGAGTTAATGAGAAGGAGACAAGGAGACAAGAATAGCTGAGGATGAAACGTAAGCAGAATTAGCCCAGTAACCAGGAGTAAATAAGTGGAGATGAGCAGGCAGTGCCAAGTAAGGATAAACAGGCTGAGTAAATTAAAGGCAAATAATAGGTAACCCAGACTGGGTTAGATTCCAAGGTCTGGAGTCTGGAGCATGTGGTTTCAGCAGAGAGTCCCATCAGGAGTGCTTTTACTCTCATGGAATGCGGACTCTGGACTCTCCCATGAATCAGACTACTACACCATATTACTTTTCATAGACATGGAATTGCATTTTGTAGGTAAAAGCTAGTGCTGCATGAGGAGAACAGATATCATGTCTCTAAATTATGCCCAAACAATTGCCTGGGGATTAAGGGAATTTATTGTAAAATATCAAATTTGTCAACTCCAGATTATCAAGGAGTTCCTCCGAATTCTAGGAGTTAAGAGAAATCATTAAGTGATAAAAAATAAATATATGTTTAGAAGTGATCTTGTCCCATGGTGTGGAATGAGACTGCACCTGCATTTCTTGGCCACCAAGCTTTAGCTTATCTTTAGTAGCCCACTGACAATCTTTGCCAGTCCACTTTAGACTATGCCTATCCCTCTCTCCCTCCCTCTTTCCATGGCCAGATGTGCACAAACTGTTTTCAGATATTACCATATCATGTGAATGGCCAGGCATGTCAAAAGCAGGAGGTGAGGGCCTCCTCCACGCCACGCATGTAGGCTGTATTGAAGGTTTTTATCATTCCGTCTGGCCCCTTGAGAATATGTTCCAAAAGTGGAAAGAATCAAAAGCCTTGCCTAGATTGCTGACACCCCTCATCATAAAGGAGTAGCTGTTTCAATCCAAGCCAAAATCAAACATTTCTATCATGTATTTACCAGCTTCCTACAAACCATAATATAAACAAACGTTGCCAACATAATCTGCTTTTGAAATCTTCTGTTTACCAAGGTCGCCTTCATAAAGGAGTGTTCTGTTTGATGATGGCAGAGAAGTTAAAAAAGGTTGAAGAAAAGTATGGCTGTAATGTATAATTGATTGATTAGAATTGATTAACTCTGTGCCTTGATTAAGCAGCCAGCGTATTTCCTTATTTCAATGGATTACTTTTAAATACAGATGCTTATAAAAAGTGATGATACCAAGCATCCGCTTACAGAAGAATGGCCCTGAATCACAGATGGGTTTATCTAGGCCAACCTTCATGCACTATAGGACTCTTTCCTGTCTTAAAATGAAGAGAATGCTTGTTACATGTCATGTGATATATTTATTTATATCCCATGAACTGTAATATATGCAGACATCATATAAAAACCGAGAAAATAGAAGTATTCTCAAAGGCTTTCATGTATGGGATCTGATAACTGTTGTGAGTCTTTTGAGCTGTTTGGCCGTTTTATGGAAGTTTTTCTTCCTGATGTTTTGCCAGACTCTGTGGTGAAAGAAAATATACTTTTTGTGCCATTATTAATGCCTTTACTCTTACACCAGTGCAACTGATAGGCAAAATTAAGGCTTCTAAGATGGTTACTTCATGTCCTTCCTTGTTCCGACTCGACGTTCATTTCGTGATCACATCGCTCATGGTCACGTGGTCTTGTCCCGGTACTGTCCCTGTTCCCGTGTACCCACGGGCGTGATTGATGGTACCGTGACAACTGTTACTGCACGTCCTTGTTTCGTGACAGCATCTGAACTTCTCAGCCTTCCGTTTTTCGATCTTTTGAATCTCCTCAACTTTGCCTTCAATGTGTTATGGAGCTAAGTTCAAGGCATTTGTCTTTTAATTTCTCTGCACTGTGTTGCTGACTCCATAGGGAATGTACTGGTGAATGGCACTTCGCACTCCTGCCACTAGATGGAGAATGGCACGTTGCATGATGAGCCTTACCTCACGGGCACTCATCTCGGAATGAGAACCGGGATGAGCAGATTTCCGAGGCCAGGGAGAGGAATCGCTCATCCCACTTAAATCCCAGTTCAGGGGGCATGGTCGGGACGAACTCCTGTCGTCATTCAATGGACGTGGAGTAACAGTTCTTCGTACTGGTCCCAAGCAGGATGGCGAACAGCGATGAAAGGGACATGAAGTAATGGCCTAAGTTGGTTTTCAGTGTTGTCCCCAGCATTTAAGAACATAAAAACAGCTCTCTTGATCAAACAGCCTGACTAGTTTGACATTCTGAAAGTGGCCAGCCAGGATAACCTTTGAGGTCAAGCAGGACATGGACTCAGTAGTCCCCCACTATGCTATATTATCCCAACACTTGCTATTCAAGCTCTGGCTGTAATATTTAACTAAGAAGATAAGTGACAATCAATAATGGCATCCTTCATGACTGGGTCTGCAGCTACATGGTCCAATGATTTTGTCTGGCTTTTTTTTTTTTTTTGCTCTAAATCAGCTCCCCCACTTTCTCCCACTGGGAAAACGTCTACTTTTTTCAGCTGGAAAGATTTGAATAGTCTTTTCCGCCTGAGGTTAGTTGTGATCTATTCTTATAAAGACAAGAGCTGTAAGTGATGTTTTCATAACATAGACAGATGGGGCATGATGCTCAGGACCAGGGAAATTACACCTTTTTGTTCTTTCCTCTCCCACAATTGCCTTCTGATTTTTTTAAATAAAAAGAAATAATTATGTGAAGATGAGTAATCAGCTAAGATTCCTCCTAATGGGTCAGGGCCCTAGTGATAAGACATATGCTGAGCCCTAAGAGACAAATGAGGTTTCTCTTGATGTTTGATGCTGGACAATTCTGGCGTGTATTGCTTGTAGGAGCTTGTTGGGTCTAGATCAGGGGTGCCCAAACGTTTTGTAAGGAGGGCCAGATTTGGTGGCTGAGAATGTGTCAGGGGCCGGTTGCTCCCCAACCCTGCCACCCCACTGCAAGCCCCACCCACTTTCTTTAAAAAAACATGGGGTGAAGGAGGGGGAGGGAGGGGCGGGCCAGCCAGCCGCGGGCCACTCAGAATGGCCTGACGGGCCAGATTTGGCCTCCGGGCCGGACTTTGGGCAGGCCTGGTCTAGATTATGCATCTCTCCACCCCACTCCACCCCACCCTAACCGCCCCATCAGACTTGGCATATGCATGAAGTATTTTATACAGTATTATGACTAGCAGTCTTTTATCAGAAATCACTTAAAAGCATTCCAGTTTCTGCAAACGTTTAGATCAATATGTCAGATTCATCTGTGCTGAGTACTATATATAGTGCATATAGCAAATTGCTTCCTATATTGGCTCTGAAACCATTATAAAAGGACACTGGCTTCAATCCCAAGATGGCATAAAGGATCAATTGGCCCTCTTGAAGTCAATGGAATTGAGCACTTCTGTACCTCATTTTAGAAGTGCCAAGATGTCAGCTAGCAGAAATTGCAAGCCATTTCTTTATATGGCCCTAATCCCATTTTCATTTGTTCTGATTAATTAGGCATTACAAGAAACCTTATCCACATTGCTTGTTGAATTGAGAAAGAGATTATTTAATCAACATGTTCTGATGGCAGGAACTACAATAGATGTCAGATATTTTAAGTGTGCCAGTCACATGGAATGCAGAGCACAGACAGCCTTACTTGGAAGAGTCTGCTATTCAGCATTGATGCAGACAGAGTGAAACAATATGGACAACACAACAAAATGTGTTATAGATCTGTGGAAGATGGGGCTTCTGATGGGAGAATGAAATGTCTTCAATTTGGACTGCCATCATCTTCAAATTCTTTATTCTAGGGAGCTCATTCTTTATAGGTGAAACAAATATCCACCAGAGAGCATCCTTTATTTATTTATTTATTTATTTATTTATTTATTTATTTATTTATTTATTTATTTATATGCTTATTAACCACCTGATTTTCCCGCAGGAACTCTGGGCAGTGTACAACACGTTACAAAAAAACAGCAACTGCCCAAACCTGCAAACCCCAGACATACCCAATCAAAGTAAAAATAATAAAGAAAATAATAATAATAAAAATAAAGATGATAATAATAATATAAAGATACTAAAAATAGTAAAAATAAAATAGACATAGCACACCAAACAGCCATAACAAAGTCAGAATCCAGCAAGAGAAGGCTGGTGCTAGCAGTTATACAGACTAAACAAAATCACAATGTACTCAGAGGTCTCCAAAGCATTCCCTGAAGAGCCAGGTCTTTAATGCCCTTCTAAAGGCCGACAGCGAATCCACCAGCCTTTCTCTGTTATGAAATGCCTTCCAAATTCCAGCACTTGTGGAATGATGTCCTCTAGGATATTTGTCTTGCATCTTCACCGTTCATATTAGGGGGAGACTATGCTACTTCCCAGTGCCTTGGAAAGGCAATAACTCAAGAGCAGAACTTCCAAAATGTTAGTTTTCTGAATGATTAGTCCTGGAAACTCTTACCCACTATGTCCCTTGATAGCTGGATGAAGGTTTCTGGGAGGAGTCCCAAAAATTAACTTTTGAAACCTAGGCTTTAGAAAGTCTTTTCTAATTATATCAGCTGTGAATTACTGTTCTCTTGGGGAGGGGAGTTATTTGGTCTGGTTGGTTAATTTGGTGGTTGAATGGATGCCGAATGTCTATTTTTTTAATTTTTTAAGAATGTTATGCATTAGTGGTAGTGTCAGTTCTGTCAATTCTGTTCCCCATTTTTCCATTGCTAAATTAATTTTTCCCCACATTAGTTTGAATTTTTAAAGAGTATGAATGGTGTATCCATTTTTTGTGTTCCTTGAGTTTGTTGCTTTTATTAATACACAGACCATTTGGTGTGCAAATTCCTCTAAAATATGCAAGACCATGTTAGAACAAGTGTGGATTTCAAAGTGCAGCTACCTTTCAAGAAATTAGGAAGAGCTGCACTGGAGGAGACCAAACAACAATTTAGCACAGCATTCTGTTCACTTAGTTGCTACAGTAAACCTTTTAGAAGGGCATGAGAACAACTGCACTGCCTCACCTTCCCCAGCAACTATAGAGGAATACTGGAAGGATGCATGGTCATTCTGATTAACAGCGACTAATGGCCCCAATCTCCATGAGCTTATAGCAACCTCCTTTTCAATGCTTCCAAATCAGCAGTCATCCCTCTGCCACGTGGGAGTGAATTCTACCATTTCTACTTGGCGTGCCTCTTTCTATCAATCCCATCTTTCACCTTCAATGGCGGACACATGTTAGTATTTTGAAAGAGGACAAAGGCCTTTCTACCTTTGTTATTTCTTCACACTGTTGATCATTTCATACACTTCCACTGTGTCAACCATTTTTCAAAGCTTAGCCGTTTTCTAACATGGCTTCTTTTCCCCATAGAGGGGTTGCTTCAGTCCCTTTCTCTTCTCCAGGTTGGTTCCTGACCTGTATTGCTTCTGATCCTGGAAGTGGAAATTAACTAAGTGCAAGTCAAATAAATTAAAAATGAATACCAAATGTGTTTCTCCCATATCCCTTGTATGTGTAATCTGGTCCTAGAGTGAATGAATGTAGGAGAGAAAAAGAAAGTAGGGATGTAGATAAAACAAAAGAGCCATAGATCGCTGTCTATTCAGATTATTGTTTGGCTTTTACAAATATTGAATAGTGATGAAGGGATCAAGAGCAAAGCAGACCAACACCAGCTCCCCCCCCCTCTCCCTAAGGCCTGCAGTACACAGAATTATTATTTATTATTTATTTATTTATTATTTACACTTATATACCGCTCTCTATATATAGATACTTCGTTATTCCAGAAGTGGCATCCTTAAAAGCTTTCTGTATTACTAAGGCTGGCTGTTAGGTCCCTGCCAGAGCCAGACTCAGACACTGAGGGGTTAAGGTCAGAGGAACCCGCAGTGGTTTCTTCAGGTCCCCCAGCAGCTGACTCCAATAATGATTTATCTGTCTCAGGAGAGTCCTCTCCTCCCCAGAGAGCTGTCAGCCGCAGAAAGCAGCTGTAAAGCAGAAAGCAGCTGTAAAGCAAGTTGCTATCACAAAACAGCAGTTTTGGGGACATTTTGGTGTTCTCTCTTATCTACGGTTTTCATTATCCATGGCTTGGAACCAATCCTCAACGGATACTGGGGTCCTACTGTACAGTATTTATTTCGCAGGTGACATTTTTGATTAATAGGTGAGAATATGGAGGGAGACATTGATTATAAGACTGGGATTAACTTCCTCAGTGTTTATATTTGGGATATGTGTGTGAAAAACCCAACCCCTGCTTGCAGTAACACTGTCATAAAATAATGATACTGCAGTCCATGCATCAAACAAATGTCCTCCCCTTATTCCCGTTTCTTCCCACTCTGAACCACTTGTCCTTTTAACATTCACTACATGCTGTCCTGCTCTCCCACCTGTCTATGGTGACCCCGTCTCCATACCATCTATGATTCTGAATAAATTTAGTTGCTACAAAAGGATGTGTGTGGATGTCACACCTTTGTATCAATTGTTTGTATGACTCTCAGCCCCTCTGAGGCCAATACATGTATAACAGGGATGGAGACTCAAGTCATGGGATTTGAGGTTAAGTCAGAAAGAAGTACCACCAGTAACTTGATTTAGACTTGACTCAGGCTTTTCCCCCCCAATGACTCAAACTAGATTTGTGACTTGCAACTCACCCACCCCCTCCCTTTTTTCTGGCAGTAATGCTTACTATTAATAGGGACTTGGACTTGGGACTTGGGACACAGACTCAAAGACTTCTTGACATCCCTGGTATATACATAATTCCTTGGAATCTTACTACATTCTTTTTCCATCTAACTTCCATATGAGGTCATCATGTTTTTTAAAAAAATAATATCTTCCTTCAAAGAAACTGATAGGCAGTTTCCACAATGTTTTGCACCTTGCACATTTTATGTGTTTTCAAGAGTATTTATTAAATGCTATTTTTGTGCATTTCTCGAGTCCCTGTTTTTGGACTTGCACATCTCCTTGTATCTCATTTCAGCGAGGAGAATCAGATGCTTGTGATTTCCTCATGATGGCAGAACACTGAAAGAAACACTTGTGATTTAGTGATGAGGATAAATTCATAAAAGAAATCTCAGTTACTGTAAATTTCTTTTGTATCCCAGGTAGTGAGTGCTTTCAGCTCTGGCAGCATCAATCATTCATTAAGAGGAAGTGGAAGCACCCTGCCATGCACACACGTGCACTTTAACAGTGTGATAGGCTGGGATCTTCTAGATTATGTGGATATGTCATAACATTTAGCTCTTTTGCAATACTTTTTTTTCCTAGCAGGAAATTAGGACACATTAATAATGAAGGCTTCAAAGCTTCACTCTTTAAATAAATTGTCAGGTTTTTCTCCAAGTGAACATATGATTTGAAGCTGCTGAAACACCAAGTGGCTTAATGGGAAGCAACTCAACAGCTTTTCAATGTCCAACAACATGAGACATGAGAACCATGTCCAGATAATTGTTTTTATATTTAGTTTGAAGCAGTTATGGGAATACCACTTTCTCAGATTGATTATTTGATTTATTAGTTACATTTATAACTCACTTTTCCTCTCGTGAGTTCAAGGGGGTCCTCATAAGAACATAAGAACATAAGAAGAGCCATGCTGGATCAGGACAAAGGCCCATCTAGTCCAGCTTCCTGTAGCTCACAGTGGCCCCACCAGATGCGTCTAGGAACACACAATACTAGATCTCTGTCTCCTGATACCACTCCCAGCATCTGGCCCTTGAAGTACCCCAGTTTTAAGCCTGGAGATGATACATCTCCATCATGGTTTGTAACCTGTGATGGAATTTTCCTCCAGGAATCTGTCCAATCCCCTTTTGAAGGCACTGACTTCCTCTTCCCAATTTATTCCTCAAAAAAGCCCTCTGATGTATGTATGTATGTATGTATGTATGTATGTATGTATGTATGTATGTATGTATGTATGTATGTATGTATGTATGTATGCTTCATTCCAGAAACATGGGCAGCGGGGGGGGGGGGGAGGCAGCGGGGGGCAGGCAGCGGTGAGGGGCGGGGGGCGGTGGCAGGGGGATGACAATTGGCGGGGGACGGCGACAGGCATGGGGGTGGATGGCGATGGGCACGGGGGTGGGCGGCGATGGGCACGGGGGCGGCGGGCAGATGGCGACGGGCAGTGATGGGCGGACAGCAATGGGTGGCTGGCAGGCGGTGAGGGCCCGCCACCCCATCATCATGCCTCCGCTGCGCCCAGGCTCTGCAGGTGGCTGGGCTTATGAAGCACCGCCGAGGAGGAGGAGGTGGAGGAGGGTGGCACGCCTAGTGGGGCAAGCAGCAGCCAATCTGGCAAGGCAGAGCCCCTCTGAGGGGGTGGCCCATGGCCTATCCAGCCCCCCCAAGGCCGGGCTCTTCGGCGAGCGGGAACTGCTGACAGCCCACTGCGGGGGGGGGGGGGACGGCTCTGAGCATGGACAGAGCGCCGCCCCCCCGCCGCCCCCACGAGCCTCCTCGTTCCAGGGCAGCTGCGGGAGGGGCGTGAACCCCCCTCTGTCTCTCCTCCCCCTCACTTTCTGGCTGCTGAACCCTTGGCAAGGCATGGGGGCTCCGCCGGTCGCCCCTCTTTCCCTCTTGTTCAGGCTTCTGGGGTGACTGGAGTCTGCTGGGGAGAGGGCGCCGCCTGGCCGGAACACACGTGCCTTCCCAGATGGCTGGCGGAGCTCAGAGGGCACAGGAGCTTGGAGGGCAGAGGGCGGCAGGGGGGAGGTGGGGGGGCAGCAGGCTTGACAGTGCCCTCTCCATTTCGGCACTCTAGGCAGCTGCCTAGTTCGCCTTAATGGTAGCGCCAGCCCTGGCTCCAGTGCTTGTATTGCAAGACATTGCTCGTTGATCAAGGCAAAATTTAGAAGAAATGTTTGCTTGTCTTGTGAAACACTCTTAAACCAAGGTAGTCTTAAACCAAGGTATGTATGTATGTATGTATGTATGTATGTATGTATGTATGTATGTATGTATGTATGTATGTATGTATGTATGTATGTATGTATGTATGTACAGTGGTACCTTGTATAAAGGAATTAATTCATTCAAAATGAAATTATGTTAAGCAAATTTTCCTTTATACAAATTCTCATAGGAATGCATTGAAAATGGAGTAATCCCATTTTTATGTTGTACAGATTTTCCCCATAGGCGATTATGTTAAGCAAATTTCCCCTATCTCCAGAATTTTTTATGTTGTACAGATTTTATGTTATACAAGCTGTTTGCTATACAAGGGTCCGCTGTATGTATTTACCACCCAGCTTAAGTCAAAGAACAACTCCGGGTGTTTAGGCTGAGATATATGTTGGGCAGAGCCATTTAGGTTTTGTACAGCAGAGCATGAGAGCAGGCTGTTAAGCCTTGAATCAATTTTGAAGTTCCCAAATCCCATCCCCAGCAAAGCTAGCCCTTTTGCATAAAAGACAAGAGGGCTTGTTTCTTCAGACAAGTATAAAGAGATAGGTTTACTCACAATCTCAACTTGTGTCAGCAGGCTTTCTTAGCTCCATAACAAAGTAGATAAAATACAGAAGAAGAAATGGTCCTGAAAAATATGGTCCTTTGTTCTCTACCCACGTGGTGAGGGGAGAACGGAGAGAGAGAGAATACTACATCCTTCTCTCAGGTGGGAAAATGCTGGACTGAGGCCCAAATGGCTCTACACTACAAAGACCATGCGGTCAGAACAGGAAGAGGAAAGGTGTGGCATTTTTAAGCCCCTAAAAATACAACTCCCTTGATTGGTAAACCAAACAAGCCAGGTCATGCCATGCATAACCCCTCCCACATGCAACATGCAGTTGAAATCAGCATGATAGATTGGTTTACCCAACAATATGATGACTGGCCTCAAATCACCCAGGTGGCTGTATGGTTGAGTAAGGATTGGAACCCAGCATTAACCATCACACTACATGGCCTCTCTGTCTGAAAGATTTCACATTTTCTTTCTTACATGTCCAAGGAAGCACACGTATGTGTGTACGGAAAAGGATCCGTGGGGAATGGGCTTGTGCTTTCCCTCTTAAACATCTTCAGCTCTGAACAAATTCAGAGTACCCCGTACAGGATTTAGAATAAAAATGAAAACATCAACCATTGCTTATTCTGTGCTACATGTAGTCAGGCCCTGAGGCAGGCAGTTTTCCAACACTTTTACATTAAGCTGAGTTGTTACTCTTGCCAAGACTGGCCCTGCCATTTGGCAGAGTGAAGCAACTATCTCAGGTGGCAGATGCTTGTAGATGTCGTATCAGCGGCACCTTCAGGTCAGCTTTTCATGAAGTTTCTGGCTATTCCTTTCTGCTGGAGGTTAAAGCTGTTTAACAACCTGTACTGGATAATCATGACTCATGCCTCTGCTGTGGTGAAGAATGCTGTCATATCACCAGTACTTTAAACTACTGCCTGTCTTCTCAGCTACACAATATGTTACTGGGAACAGGGGCGGGTTTATTCTTCTCCTCAGGCAGCAAAATGCCATGGCCCTCCTTGCCAGTGCCTCCTAGCTGCAACATAACCTCTTTTACCTATCTTATCTCGGGAATGTCAAACTTTCTAATTAGGGAAATTCATTCCACAAACTCAACGTAGCATCATATTAAGCTAACCCACCAAAGATAAATATTCACCATTCTACACACTCCTTTTTTCCAGCTATCTGATTACCTAAATGCTTTGCACATCCCCCAGGCCCTTCTGATGAAATGAAGTTCTACTTCTATTTACATATCTCTGAGCAGACGGCTCCAAAGCATCGGTGAATATCTCAGCGTGGCAGGAAAGCCTGCCGGTTGAAATGCATTGATGCTGGCAGTCTTAACCAATCCTGCTTTCGGCTAGATCGGTTTAAATTTGTCAGCTTCAGAAGTGCTAAGATTTATACTGTACCTTTGGTTTCATACAGGTTCCCATTCCTTAACTCATTCATCTTCACTGCAGCGACTCTGAAAGATAGGCTGTTATGATTTCTGTTTTACTGTCAGGGAACTGAGGTTGACGAAGAGTAATTTTGTTAAAAGCAAACAGCATCACATCTACTCTGAGTTTGGGCCTCCCGAGTATTCTTGTTGGGACTTGTTTAAACCACAATCTGTTATCCCTGGATTATTAATACTTCTATAGTCCCAAGTCTTCCTCATCTGTTGTTTACATATTCAAGGACTGAAGTGGTATTGAAAAGAATGAAAAAGGAGTCAGGCTGCTTTGGAATGGAAGCCAAATTAGGCAGATACATTTTGTTGGGTTTCATTCTTAAAAACTCACTGCAACTGCAGGAATAGGATGTGAACCAGGACAGTGGTACCAAAACAATAAGGCATTTGAGCCTTTTGCTCTTCATGCCATTTCCCCTGTTGAAAATCATCTCCAGAAATGTCAGATTCTCTGTAAGATTCTTCTGTATAATGCAATACAAATATGACAACAGGAGTTGTGCCATGGTGAATAGAATGTGAAGAATGTAAATGTGAGGGGTGTATTTTACATGTCTTATATGTTTTATGATGTGCACTGGAGATGGCGTTTAATTTTGTGGTACAAAAAGTACAATGATGATAAAGTTATTCAAATTCAAATTCCTGAGTCTGGAAATGATAGAGTTGGAATTTACAGTTTGAAAGTCCCCACCTCACCCAGCATGACTAGGGTCCATGCTAGGTGGAGAGTTCTAGGAGTGCCATTAAATCGAGGGAGGGAAGGGGGGGAGAGAGAGAATGCTTCCAAACATTATGCTTGGAAATGAGCAAACCTGTGAGTTTGTTTCACTCAGCTTTTTTGTGAAGTTTGGTGCCCTTTGATCAAAAAACGAACTGAAAGGATCCTCATCGCCATCTTTATTTTCACCGAGGGTTTCGGGGGAGGACTAACCCAAGGCATTTTTCCTTCAGTGGCAAAGAAGAAGATGGCGTCCCCTATTCTAGTCCACACACAAAGGCTAACTGGATTGAGAGTTTGGTTTTCTTCAATGCGACAAACACCAGTGGAGGCAGCAGCTTAACTCAGGCAGAGGAGAGCAAGTCATGCGGCACTAGGTTCTCTCCTTTGACCCCTGCTACCTTTCAGCATAGGTGGTCTAAGGCAGCCACTTCAGTCTGCTTAAGGGGAGGTATAGTCCTATTTTAGGCCAGATAACAGGAGAAGTGTGTGGGTGGGCTCTTATGACAGGCAAAGTGGGCCATTCCACAGTTAAAAGAGTTGGAGGAAGGAGCCAAGGTGGCCGTGCATGAACAGCTGCATTTAAGAGATCCACCAGTTGTGTTTTACATGTTGTGTTGTAACTGGCCACACCTGTGTGGGTTATTTTGTTTCTTCTCCTCGGGTCCAATTAATTTGTCTGGAATATTCCTGCCAGCAAGTGGGGAGATCAGAATAGACTTATTCAGAGAATTTAATGGTAAGAACAGAGCATGGTTAAAAAAATCAAGGGCAAGATCCAAGTCACATTCTCCATCAAAGCACATGAAACAACTATGGATCAATGATCTGATACCACAGGAGGACTTAGTGAGTGATTTCTCTCCACTTACTTGCTGACACAGATTGTAGATGTTAAAATTGTGGATGTGACTGTCCTGAGAATACTTTCCTCTATAGCTGCTGACAGTTTAATATGAGGAAGACAATTCAGATTTCAAGATACAAAAAAGGGCAATATGGTTATTTTGATGTAGAATCCTTTGCTGCTGTGGCTAATTTAAGACGTATCCAATTTCTAGTCTCAACTAGAATGAATCTTCAATTATCCTACCATAGTCTAGGTGAACTGTTGTTCAGCACATGATAAAGAGATAAATTTCCTAGATATGCTAAAAAATTGTTCCCTGGAACAGATGGTACAACTTAGAGATACAAGAATCCTTGACTTGATCCTGAGTAATATACAGGATCTGGGGCAAAATGTTAATGTGACTGTTCCAGTAGTGAACAGTGACCACAACCAAATTACTTTTAACTTAATCATAGACTGCAAATCACTGATAAAATATAACACAGAGATCTTAAATTTTCAAAAAGGAAATTTCCCAAAGATGAGGAAACCAATAAAAAAGAAGCTAAAAGAGAAAACTGAGAGTGTCCAAACCCTCCAAGAGTCATGGAGGCTGTTCACAAAAACAATAACAGAGGCCCAATTGGAATGCATACCCAAAAGGAAAAAGGGCACTGCCAGGTCTAAAAGGACTCCAATGTGGCTTACAGGAGTTGTTTGGGAAGTGATCAAAAGCAAGAAAAGCTCATTTAGAACATGGAAGGCTTGTCCAAATGAGGACAACAGGCAGAAGCATAAATTCTGGCAGAACAAATGCAAGGCAACAATCAGGAAAGCAAAGCAAGACTTTGAGGAGCATATAGCTAAAAACACTCAAAGAAATAGCAAGGACTTTTTAAAGTACATTAGAAGTAAGAACCCAACTAGGAAGGCCACTGGACCATTAGACGACAATGGAAGGCAAGGGATTATTAAAGAAGAAACAGAGATTGCAGACAGATTCAATGAATTTTTTGCTTCAGTATTCACTAAAGACAGAGACCACATGCCTCAAATAAAACCTATCTTTGTAGGGAGGGAAACCAAAGAATTAAGCCAGATAGAAATAACCAGGGAAGAGGTACTTGCATGTCTTGTTAAACTAAATGCTAACAAATCACCAGGACCAGACGGCATCCACCTGCGAGTTCTCAAGGAAATTAAAGATGAAATTGATGAGGTCCTAGCCAAAATATATAATCTTTCCCTCAAAGCAGGCATTGTGACTGACAATTGAAAGGTAGTGAATGTGTGAATGTAACACCAATCTTAAAAAAAAGGATCCAGAGGTAATCCAGGAAATTACCAACCAGTCAGTTTGTGCCCCAGGTAAAGTGATGGAAACCATCCTAAAAGATAAAATTAATAGGTACATAGAAGAGAAAGTGCTGCTGAAGGAGAGCCAACATGGCTTTTGCAAGTGCAAATCATGCCTCACTAATCTGTTACAATTCTTTGAGAGGGTCAACAAGCATGTGGGTAAGGGAGACCCAGTTGACATTGTGTATCTGGACTTTCAGAAGGCTTTTGACAAGGTCCCATACCCAAGGATCTTGAATAAACTTGTCAGTCATGGAATCAAGGGACAGGTCTTGTCCTGGATCAGCAACTGACTAAGAGACAGGAAACAGAGAATAGCACTAAATGGACACTTCTGCAAGTGGAGGTTGGTAAAGAGTGGGTTCCCCCAAGGATCAGTACTGGGACCCCTGCTTTTCAACCTCTTCATAAATAATCTAAAAGTAGGAGTAAATAGCAAGGTAGCTAAATTTGCTGACGATACTAAATTTTACAGGGTAGTAAAAACTGAAAGAGATTATGAGGAGCTCCAGAGGGATCTCTTGACACTGGTGGAGTGATGCACATTGGGGCAAAAAAAACATTTATAAACTGATGGGATTTGAACTCTCTTTAACAAACCAGGAAAGGGACCTTGGTGTCCTGGTCGACAGCTCAATGAAGGTGTCAACCCAGTGTGCTGCAGCAGTTAAAAAAGCAAACTCAATGATAGGGATCGATAAGAAGGGTGTAGAAAATAAGTCAGCAAGTATCTTTTGCCTCTTTCTAAATCTATGATGAGGCCCCATCTGGAGTATTGTGTACAGTTCTGGTCACCATACCTCCAGAAGGATATTATGGAAATGGAAAAAGTGCAGAGGAGGGCAACCAGAATAAATAGGGGACTGAAACACCTTCCTTACCATCTGAGGCTGCAATGGCTGGGCTTCTTCACTCTTGAACAATGGCACCTAAGAGGTAATCTGATTTAAGTTTATAAAATCATACATGGTGTGGACAAAGTAGTTAAGGTAGAACTGTATCGCACAACACTATAACCCGGGGGGGGGGGCACTACATGAAACTTTTTGGGTGCTAGATTTCAAACAAATGAGAGAAAGTACTTTTTCACCCAGAGGATCACTGGTCTATGGAACTCCCTGCCAGAAGAAGTGGTGACAACTGTCAGCCTTGACAGCCTTAAGAAAGGATTAGACAAATTCATGGAGAACAAGGGTATCAATGGCTATCATTATGGGTGCCTAATAGGTAGGATATCTCTTAAAATAGCAGTGTGGGAGAGAACACTCTCAGGATGCTGATAGGAAGTTTATTAAAAGTTTATTAAAATAGCCCTTATTAAAATAGCCCAACGCGTTTCGGCCCAAATGGCCTTCCTTTCACCTAGGATATCTCTTAAAGCCATTTGCAGGGAATCGTAAGCAGGTGAAGACATCTGCTTGGGAATACCCTGAAGCAAATGGTGGGCCACTGTGCGAGACAAAATTCTGGACTGGATGGGCTGTGGCCTGTTCCAGCAAGTCTGTTCTTATGTTCTTATGAGTCTTGAAATCATTGGGATTTACCATTGACCATTACATTCTGTGGATTACCTAGTAGATGTAGACATAATTGTCAGATCAGATAAACTGATGCCTGGATTTCTCCCTAAAAGTTATACAGAACTTTATAGACCTCTAGCATTTATCTCGAACTTTATCTAGACTTTAGATAAAGTCTATAAAACTTTATAGACAGCTAGCATTTATCTTGAAAGGGTTAAGCCCAGTGTGACCCAGAGGACTTGTTTGCACCTTGTACAATTCCTCCTTATTATGAACATCCTTTAACATATTTGCCCCATGTCTGTGAAGATTCTTAGTCATCCGGGTGAGCTTATCTGGAAGTTGAGTCACTGGACTTCTTTTCTTGAGAGATCGAAATGTTTCACTGCTCATCCAAAAAGCTTTGTCAGTCTGAGGAAAGTTAGTGGCAAGTCTTTCAGTTTCATTCCAAGGTGAACTATAAAATGGAGGAGGAGGAGATGTGTGGTGGCTCATTGGGCTAGATCACTGAAAACTATCAGCTGCATGGTCAGCAGCTCAGCAGTTCAAATCCTGGGTGCCATGCAGCGGAGCAAGCTGCCACTGTTAACCCCAGCTCCTGCCAACCTAGCAGTTCGAAAGCATGTAAATGCAAGTAGATAAATAGGTACCGCTGTAAAAAGCGGGAAGGTTAAAACAGTGTTTCCTTGCAGCCATGCCGGCCACATGGCTACGGACTTGCACAACGCTGCCTCTTCAACTTGAATATGGAGTTGAGCACCACCCCTAGAGTCAGACATGACTAACATGCATGTGCGGGGAGGGGGACCTTTACGTTTACCTATAAAATGGAGGATTCACCACTAACTTTCCTCAGACTGATGAAGCTGCTTGGATGAGTAGTGAAATGTTTTGATCTCTCAAGAAGAGAAATCCAGTTGCCATGACTCAACTTCCAGATATTTGGCTCATGCAAAACTGAATGTCCAAGAAAATCTCTATTTTCTTTCTTATTTTTATTAATAACCATATTTTATTTATTTATTTATTTATTTATTTATTTATTTATTTATTTATTTATATTTATTTTATATTTATATTTATATTTATATTTATATACCATATGATTTTCCCAAAGGAACTCCAGGCAGTGAACAACGTTAAATTTATTTCTATTCTGCATATGTACACCTCTCTGCTGCAAACTGTGCCTTTGGATAACCAGTGGAGGCGGTGGGAGAGGTGGCAGGAAGGAAGGAGTGATGGTTGGCCAAAGGAAAGGGAGGGTCTGTTGTCAAAGCTGCTGGTCCTTTTAGGAAGTTTGGCCACTTCTGTCCTTTTATGAATACCCAGCTGTGCCTTGGGAGGCACAGAGAAGAGAAGGGACTCAGCCAGTCAGTCACTTCCTTTCCTTGTTGGTCACCACTTTCCCTTCCCAAGTAGCCTTTCATAGAACAAAGTTAAAGCTGGACAGAGAGAAGCCAGGAGAAACCAGTGGGACTGCTTGGGAAACTGGGCAACTGGCTGCTTCTTCAAAAAAGGGACAGAAGCAGCCTGGCTTTCTGAAGGGACAAGCAGCTTTAACATCAGATCTACCAACACCAGATCAGCAGGAGCCTTTTTCCCTTACCACACTTTAGATTTGAAATGCCTTTTCCTTAAAGACAAATTGCCTTATAAATCACTGTTTGCATTTCAAATCACTCTTTCTGAAGATCCCCCTTGGCCACGCCCATTTTTGACTGCCATTTTGACCACTGGGGCTGGTGTTTTGTTTTTAATCGGTTCCTGCACCCCTTTTAAAGAGATTTGGTTGTATTTGCGGACATACTACGCTACCTTTTTTCAGTTTCCCCCCTGTTTCTGCCGTTTCCCTGTCATAGTTTAAAGCACTTCAGCCAAGTGCGAATGGGGAAGCCGATTGCTAAGCAACCGCTGAAGTGCGGACTGCCAAACCGCTGTAGCGACCACGTGACCGCAGGAGGAGATAAGGCGATGCAAAAAAAAAAAAAAAAAAAACAGCTGCTCAAGGAAGTGTGAGGGCAGAGCATGCCAGCAGGGCAGGTTAACACAGGCCTGTGTAGCCCCCCCCCCAATCCATGATAAAACACGGATTAAAAACAGATTAAAGGTTTTCCCAAGATAATGCACCCACTGACACAAATACCATGTGATGCTGCATGATTTTTTTTAAAAAGTTGATTCCATGGATAGTTGGATAGACCCCACAGTCTCACTCACTCTATACCCCAGAGCACAGAGAGAACTCCTAGTTCCCTGAGCTCCTTTCCCTCTGAAGTTGCCGGCCACAGAGTCTGACAAAACGTCAGGAAGAAAAACATCCAGAACACAGCCAAACACTCCCCAAAAAACTTACAACAGCTATCTTGGCTATGAAAGCCTTCACGAATACATTGATTCCATGAAGTTTATAGCAAATCAAATGTAACTGCAAACAAGCCCTTTGTCTCATGTCGTACCTTCTCATCAGACACATATCTACTAGTTAGGTTTGTATCCCTCAATCCCTTCAGTTCAGTAAACTCAGAGATCTGACTCTTCTGTTCTCCACCATCATCCTAAGTGAAAAAAGCCCTGTGGGGTAGGTGAGGCTGAAAGATAGGAACTGACCCAGGTTCTCCCTAGCAGACTCAGCGTGGACTGTAACATGGGCTCATCCTTTTTTATGACAGCATTTGTTCCATATGTACTTTCTTGTATTACAGAAGCTGTGCTGGAAAGTGTCACAATGTATAATGCATTTTGAGCCCTGTACATTAATTTGAATCCTAGCTATGATGGTGATAGTAATCATGATCATGTGATTCGTTCAATCTGGTATACCTATAGATATAGCTATAGATATAGCATAATAGTGACCCAAAGGCAGAGAGAAATGAGTTAAGAATAGAGATGGGCATGAAATGAACAATTTTTCATTTCTGTTTTCATTTTTTCATTTCGTTACATAATGAAATGACAAATGAATTTTATCTCCAAAATGAAACGAAATGAACAGAAACACCAGAAATTTTGTCGTCCGTTTCATTTTCATTACGGCAATGCATTGAACTGCTTTAAAAGCTAAAAAGAATAACAAAAATTGAAATAAATGGTAATGAAATGGTAACAAACGAACGAAAACAAAAATGATTTTTTTGCAAAAATTCGCAAAAAAACGGAAATGAACCGAAACGGACCCCTAAATGACAAACGACAAACGAAACACCATTTTTTGATTCGTGCCCATCTCTAGTTAAGAATGAAAAAGCATGATGCTCCCCCCTACACTGTTTTCTTTGCTTTTGTAGATGGAATTTGCATTTCCCCCAAAAGGAATATGGAAATAATGCACTCAGGATCTTTACTGTGAATCATTTCGTGCTTGCGTCTTTACTATATAAACATGCTGAATGAATGTACTGCCAATAATGATGGAAATCAAACTATCACCAAAGGAACAAATTTTTCTCCTTTTCTCTTAAAACCCTTTTGTGCATTAAGGAAATAATTCTTGTCAGTGCTGTGAACAATCACTTGAGTGCCTTGCGCATGTGTGTAAATCTATCTATAGCTCTGTATCTATATTCCTTGCCTTGAAGAATTTGTTGCTCAGAACTGTCAAAGACTGATCTACAGCACTAGGGGGAGTCCAGACAGGTATGCTACAAAAAGTTCCTCATTCCCAGCTCTGTCAATGCATCTCAGAATCTGACAGGCAAACCCTCCTGTGCTGCCAATCTTATTTCCTAGAGAAATTCTGTCAGGGAGCCCCCATCTTGACATGCACACAGCATTCCTGCAAGACTATGATGGACTGAAAGAAGAAGGGGGGAAAGCACATTTCATTGCTGTGTTGTTTTTTTAAAAAAATTGAAGCTGAATCTCCAGAGGGCAAAGTATATTGATGTCTTACTTGGTAGAATGAGATTTTCTGTAGAATGGCTGCTTGGCAAGCCCCATTCTCTGTGTCTCGGTCACTGATAAACAGTCATCATCATAAATCTTATCAAGGAATATAATGTTTTTCTCCCACAAAAAACTCTATTCTTCAAAACCCTTCAGTTTATGAATGTGGGATATTGTGATTCTCTATCCATGATTCAAAACTCCAGGAAATGGCCTGACATTGCGGCACAATATCATTATGGTGTTGTCAGAAGGAAGAACAACACTAACCTTTACATAGCAAAAGGCAGCCAGAATATTGCTAACACCTGTGGCAGCAGTCAAGATGGTCTACTGGGTTCCATCTTGTGCTTACTACCATTCACAAAGTGACACCAAGCAAGGGAATATTACAAAAGCGGACTCCTTTTCCAACCAGCTAATCACTCTTATCCAAACACAAATAAATTCAACAAGTGTGAGTTAGCTTGTTCCTGCATGGTTGGACTGGATGACCATTGAGGTCTCTTCCAACTCTATGATTCTAACTGACTGACAGGGTCAAAAAGTTCAGATTGACCCACATCTGGAGCGGATTTCCCTGTTGAAGACATGTCAGGAAGAAGTTAGTCTCAGTAGTCCTGAGAGGATGTTTACTGAAAGCACTGAGGGATGAGACATGCACAGTTGCTCTTTGCTTTTGTAATGCAGAAATACTTCAAATATTTCTTACAAAATGGAATGCTAATTCTCTGGAGTTAGTCCCTTTCTGGAGATCAGTCACTTAATTCCTTTATTTAAATCAAGCTTGTGAAGATTTTCCTTTGTTTGTTACTTTTTCTGGGACTTTTCATTATCTTCCAAACATAGCACAGTTTTGCAATGGTACATGTTCAGTTTATCACAAAGTCATTTTTTTCTATTTTGAAATGCCTTTTTTGAGGGTCAGTATTTCAGTCCCTGCATCCTGGATTCTTTCCAAATTAAAAAAAAAGTGGGTGCAACTAAATATTCTCTTTCAAGATAGTTAAGATCAATCTTATCAATGTGTATGAGCTATTTTAAATCAGGGGCTGTATAGGGTCACTTGTTTAAGTGTGGGTATCAAGCCCCGCACACAGGGCACACGCACAAACAGGGTTCAGTTCTTTGCCAAGATCTTTAGTGGAAAACCAGGCAAGTTCAAGTCCTTTGCAACAATCAAGTGCCAGATAAATAACAGAATCCAACTCCCAGCAATTAACAGTCCAAGTCAAAACCAGAATATCTCACAGAAACCAGATGCCAAACCCAAGGGAACAGATTAAGCCATTGTCCAGGAAGCCAGTCCGAAATCAGGAAACAGAGCCAAGGTCACAGACAGGAACGTGGTTGCAAGTTCAAATGACACATTGCTCCCACAGAGAGCTCAAGGTGAGCTTACCAGCTTTATCTCAAAACAGGGAACACACCCTTACTCCTGGAAAGGCTCCTGCTAGTACTCAGGGATTCCCGACCTGATTCCCCGTCTAGCATCAAAGACCCTTTCCCTAGCTCTCCTGGTAGCACATCTTTGCAGAATCCTGCTCATAGCCCTTCTAGGGGGAGAAGATATGTTTTCAGCTGAGTCATCAGACCCAGCTGCCTGCTGACTTGAGCTGCAAGGCTCCTCCAGCATCTCTTCACCATTTAACCCCTCAGAGTCAGGTTCTGTGACAGGCAGGGTCCTGGCAGTGGGGGGGGGGATAGTTTACATTTTAAAGATTACAACCTTAAATCCCTTTCTCAAATATCCTAAAGCTTAAAATGGAGCAAGATTAGAATGCTGCAAATGTGCCAAATTCTGCAGTTCCATGGAAATCCCATTCAAACACCCTTTTGAAAGCAACGCAAACACATCTTCACTCATAAGCAAACAAGATTATCTTGTGGTATAAATTGTGCAACCACATTTATGGGTGTGCAAGGGAAAATACATCACAAAGACAACTATAAGGGTTACATAAACATCAGGGAGAACAGGCTGTGTCCTCCCTTCAGGATGCCTCTGTTTAAGCATCTGAATGCATATCTTTATTCACACTTACTTTCAGGCTAGACTACTGCAACCTTAAAAACAGATCAGAAACATTGTTTGCTTTTCCCCCCCATGGGTTTCCATGGATATTTTAAAAGTAGCTAACCTGTTTCATATATACACCTAGCAAGTTTCCATGGCTGGATGGGGAATCAAATCAATGGTCTCCTGAGCCCTAGTCAATCATTCTATCTCACCACACTGGGTCTTGTCTCTTTAGGGAAGGAGAATTGCTTTTTTAATCCTTGCTATGCCAAAGAGCCAGATATTTTCTTATGCTTTTCCCTCCATGGTTTTAAATAAACTGCATTATCTCCCACAAACTGTAAGGTGGACACACTATTGCACACAACTCAGTATTCCAGGAAAAAATCAAAACAGTACAAAATAAAAAACAAAAACATGCAGCATCTTAAAGACTAACTACAGTGGTACCTTGTATAAAGGAATTAATTCATTCCAAATGAAATTATGTTAAGCTAATTTTCCTTTATACAAATTTTCCATAGGTATGCATTGAAAACAGAGTAATCCCTAATCGTGACCATTGTTATGTTGTATGGATTCACCCCTATTTCCCCTATCTCCGGAATTTTTTATGTTGTACAGATTTTATGTTCTACAAACCATTTGTTATACAAGGTTCCACTGTATTATATTTTAATGTAAGCTGTCGTAGACACATCCACTTCTTCAGACATATAATAGCAGAAACTTCTGAAGAAGTGGATGTGTCCACGAAAGCTTACATTAAAATATAATAGTTAGTCTTTAAGGTGCCAAATGCTTTTGTCTTTTATTTTGTTTTGTTTTGATTTTTTGCCTGGAATTCTTGCACAGACTAACACGGCTGCCTCTCACAAAACTACAGTTCAGTATGTGCTATTTTATTGTACAAGCTTTTAAAAATGTAATGCTTCAGATGCATTTTATGCCTCCTGTGCCCTTTCTTTCTTAAAGGAAAAGGGGACACAAGGTTTGCATAAACTCCCTCAGCAGCTGTTTTCTTGTGTCTCATCAGGACCACAACTTCCAGAATATAGCCAGAGTCTTTGTTTATTTTTTGTTATTTACATTAATAATAGTCATCCTTGAACTGCAGAGCTAGAGGTATACCCTTATGGAGCATTGAGTCCCACCCATCAAGGAGGCTGAGTGAGGAATCTCATAATCTCAGGATGACTAACCACTGAGCTATTCAGGAATTCATTGCTTGCTTTTCCCAACAGAGTGAAGTCAATCATGCGAGACAGTCAAGTTACCCAATGGATGTCACAGTTGTATGAAGACTGGCATCTGTAACCTATATATCCCAAACTCACGTTCAGCACTCTAAACCATTATGTTATACCCCACTGTTTTTGACTTCTTGTTTTGGTAGCACTATCTCCTGTACACTTAGCAGCAACTTAATATTTAGGCATTAGCCAGTTATGATGGTTTTCTTTTCTTTTCCTGAATTAAGAATTAAGTTTCCTTTCCTTTTGTTCCTTTTTTTCAGAATGAGTTGTTGTTGAAGGGTTTATATGGGGGGCAGTGGGGTGGATGGGTGGGACATTTCTTTTAAAAAAGCTAAGCACAAACAGCATTAACTGTAATGGAGAGCCCTACAACATTTTATTTAAATAACAGGATTTTTACATTCCCTCCCTACCATTTCCTGTTATTTCTAGCAGTGTGCCAACACATTAAATAATTAATAGGAGATGTTCCTTTGTAAACATATCTAGGGGCACATTTCTTTGCATGCAAACAATGTGTTTGTGTGAATAAATGCATTAAAACGTAAATTTGGCTCAGGTTGCCATAACAAACAGCCCACCTAGCAAATGTGTGGACAACCATACCATCTACTGTTTGAACCCATTGAAGTTTCCTTCTGAGTAACCATTACAGGCCTATGGTTGTATGTGTGTGCGCGTACACACACAAACACCAAACTAAGATTTATCTCATGTTTCCTAAACTGGACTCCCCTACATGGAACTAGTACAAAAGAAGAAGAAACTGACATCCATTTGCAGGTTTTCAGAAAGTTAGTACTAGTCGAATTATTTTTTAAAAGGGAAAGAAAAGAAAGATACAGCAGTATTTGGCAATATAAGAACAAGCCTTCGATATGTGAAAGGTCAACACACATACTGCCTGCTGTGAAAGGCTGAAAGGATACTTTTGAAAGGTGTGTTCTCGCCTTGCATTGCCTGCAAGCTCTGGCGCGTAGCTCAAGCGAGCCTGTCAAAAACTCAAGCTTTCGAGGTATTTGTTTACTTTACAGTTGATTGTTTCAGCAGAATTATTCCATGTGTGTGCTCATGGTTTCTCTCTCCCCCCCCCATCTCCTCCAAACTTCAGCCCACACCGCGCAGGTGGCAAAAAGCTCCAACTGTTAAAAACTGTTTTTAGCTGACTTGCCAACTAAAGCCTGCTTCTCCAGACAAACGCCTACATGTTGAGTTTGTGTTGTCAACACAACAACCTGCGCTGTACTGGAGGGGGAGGGGAGCTGTGGGGCAAAAGCAAAATAAATGAAAACAAATGCTAAACAGTCAGCCACAAAATGTGAAGAATGAGATTGACTTAAACTTTACTCCATGGAATAGCATCAGCCTGCAAAGAATGTTGAGGTAGTTAGTGGCATATAATTAATAACAATTACATGCCACCAAGTCAGTTCTGACCCAGAAAACTTTCCCAGGGTTTTCAAGGTGCAGAGTGTACATAAAATGGTTCACCATTCCCTTCTTCTTTGTGCGCCTCAGGACTGTGCAGTTTCTCCAAGGCTTCACAGGTTAGCTGTTCTTCTAGGAGGTGCTTTGGGGTATCGAACACTCAACCTCTGGTTCCACAGAGAAACATCCAACTCCCTGAGCTAGTAATAATAAGCAGGTGCTGTCAAATCAATGGTGGCCCTTTTCAGGGTTTTCTAGAGGGCACTGTATTCAGAAGTGGCTTTCCGTTCTGTTCTTCTGAGGACACCCAGGGACTGTGCAGCTTTGCCCAAGGACACACAGACTGGCTCTTCTCTATGGAGGCACAGTGGGGAAATGAATTCCCAGCTTCTGGATCTGCATCCAGATACTTAACTTACTGAGGTGCCCTGCTAACTTTGTTCGCTATAAATACTTTGCTTCCCCAATAATGGTATGCTAAAATTTCAACTTAATGAAAGAGAACGTCATTCTTTTTTCCCTTTCCTTTTTAATATATTTTTATTTATAACAAGAGAAAAGAAAAGAAAAACAAATAAGATACCAAAACAAAAATACAGACAGAAGAGAAAGAAAAAAATACCCTATCCTTCAGGAGTGACTAAAATGACATATCATCACTCCTGCATCTGTGCTTATGTAATTATATTAATAACTATAACATAATACTTTATCTTCTTTCATCCTTGCTTCCGAGCCCAGCTTTCTCCAGTTGTTTCGTAACGCTTCTGAAAGACTATCCATCTCTACAATATCAAATAGTTTCTTAACCAGGTCCTCAGTCTTAGGATTTTCTTGGTTTTTCCATTTTTTGGCCCATACTAGCCTTGCAGCCGTGAATATATGTACCAGCATATATTTATATTTTTTGTGAATGATTTCTGGTATAATATTGAATAGATACATTTCTGGTTGAAAAGCTATTATCTGTTGTGTGATCTCTTGTGAAATATCCTGAATTTGTACCCATTTTTTTGCTCTATTGCGTGACCACCATATAATCTTCTGATGAATTTCTTGGTAGAGGTTTTTGCATACTACCACATTTTTTCTGTGCCAGCATAATGAAATATATTTCCAAATTTTTCCAACAGGCGTGTGATAATATTGTGAAAGTGCCACCTGTTGCCATTTTAAACATCTTTTTCCTATTTGAGACCCGGATTTGCCACCTATAGAGCATTCCAACATTTTCTCTTCTATATCCTGCATTACCATTTTTTTTTGCTCTATTGCGTGACCACCATAAATGAAAAAAGGTTCCCAGCAAATTACCACATTTCCAACAGGCGTTGCTAACCCCCAAAGACAGTTTTTGCCAACTTCACCATGGTAAGGTGCCACCTATAGAGCATTTTCACAACATTTTCTCTTAAGTTTACCCATTTCATTCTTTTATAGTTATCCTTCCAAATGTGTGTCCAGTCATCAATATCTATATTATAGCCAAAGTTTTGTGCTCATTTGACCATTACTGCTTTCACTCTTTCATCTACTACATTATACTCTATGTATACATATTTTATAATTTTTCTCTTCAGTATATATTGATAACTCATTGATCTCTGCTCTCCCCTCATAAAAACCCATAACTTTCTTTCTTATATCTTGATTCAAATTTCTATATTGACCACCAGTCCATTCGAATGCCCCTCTTTATACAAATTTCCCATAGGAATGCATTGAAAACAGAGTAATCCCTAATCACAACCAGTTTTATGTTGTACGGATTCGCCCCATAGGCGATTCTGTTAAACAAATTCCCCCTATCTCTGGAATTTTTTATGTTGTACAGATTTTATGTTATGCAAACCATTTGCTATACGAGGGTCCACTGTGCTTGCCTTTTTTCAAGATGTGTACTACGAGACAGAGATGGGCACAAAATGGAAATATAGTGTTTCTTTTTGTTTCATTAATAATTTGTCATGAAACGAAACGCTTCGTACGGCTATAAATAATGGGGAGCTTTCCTTTTTTATTTAATAGGGAGCCCACTGCCCTAAATCAAAGGCCCTCAAACCTTCCAATAAATTTTCTTTCAAGCAAAGAACCCTCTGTAAACAAGATAGAAACCTAATAGCTAGCTGCTGCAGGGAGAGATTGAGGAGATAAACTCAACAGCTGATCAGTGCAGTGAGGGAAGGACAAAAAATATTTTTATATTAAATCAGCTTGCGGACACTGGCACAACCAGTGCAGGGAAGGGAAGGAAAAGTTGTCCTAAAACTGTCATGTCCACAGCCCAGAGACAGGGAGCAGCAGCAGAGCTTAGCTCCTGGCTAGCTGCAGGCAGATCACAATCAGAGATAAGCTAGCTCAACAGCTGAGGTGCAGGAAGAAAGAAAAAAACAAATCAATCAGTTTAAAAAAACAAACCTCCTCTTCTCAAGATGGCTGGATCAAAAGGCTAGGATGAATCGTTTCATTTCCAAAACAAAAAATGGTGTTTCGTTTCATTTATTGATGACACGATGTTTGCTGTTTCATTTTGTTTTGTAAGGTTTCATAAGCCTAAAGGTACCCATTCCTATTCCCAGATAGTATATTTTCTGGGCTTCTTTAAATCCAGTTTTTCATTTTTTAAAATTTCTTCTTTTGTCATGTTTTTGGTCAAAAATTTGGTTTTTTTATAGTTCTTTAAAACCTGCCATTGCACCAAATTTTCCTATTGTTTGTCACAGTTCTATGGAATCTGAGGGTTTTTCCAACAACAATACTAGGTCATTGGCATACACTTTTAACTTATATTCCTCTCCCTTTATTCTTAGCACCCTAATTTTAGTATTCTGCCTTACTTGTCTGTTTAGGGTTTCTAATATTAAGATTAAAAAGTAGGGGTGATAAAGAGCATCTTTGCCTTGTGCCTTGTTTAATTTGGATTCCTTATAAGAACTTCATTCTTTTTGCAGTATAATATTACTTCTCACCGTCAAAGGGGTGTGGGGGATGGCCTCATTAAATGGTGCAGGCGGATTACAACAGGGGTTTAAGTCCTGGTTCATATTATAACTCTTGTTGCCGACTAGCATTCTGCTGTTAGTCCTGGTGGCTGGGAAGGGAAGCATAGGCTGCTATATCACCTGGGTTTCAATCCTGATCTTCTGAAGGTCCGGCTTTTCCTCTTTGTCCCATCACGTGATTGAATAAGTGGGACAGGAGTTCCCACGTCCAAAGCTTTTTTAATTATTATTTTAAAGTGCAGTTCAGCCCCCTTGGCCAGCAGGTGGTGCTAGCATTTAAAAAAAACAGACCACTTGGCTGGGGAAAATCAATGCTTAGAGCACCCAATTGAACTTCCTGTTGCTCCGATGTGCAGGGAAATTTAAAAAAAACATAGCCCATCAGCCCCAGGAACAGCTGGTCGGTGCTATGAAAAAAGAAAGAAAAAGAAACCCGGATCATCTGCGTGGTCCCATGGTGTCTGCCTCCTTAAAAGCTGGATTTTCAAAGCGAGGCGAAAAATTCCCTACCTCTTGGGTGAGTCAGAGAAATCTCACTTAAAGGGGCATTACCGGCTTTTCTTTTTTCTTTTTTTTCAAAAAGCCCGGAGGCTGTGGGGACAGCATTTTAAGACATGGTTTATCTAGTAATTTAAACTGCTTTTAAAGGGACGTGGGACTGAGCCCATATTTTGTGACCTGGGCCAAAACCCTGAAACATCCATGTCTTTAAAAAAAAAAGTGAATAAATGTTGTATTTGTTTTTAAGCCAAGATTTTTAACCAAGATTCAAATTTTTAAACCTAAAGCCAAGGATGGCTGCTAAACTGTTAAAATCTCACAAACAGGGCTAGGTTATGAATCCTGAAATGGGATCATCATCAGGCTGGATATTTCAGACTTCAGGGAAGATTAAACAGAAAAGTTACCAGATTTTTTTTATGACAGTGTTCTTTTGTTTAACTTTCATTCCAAAACTGAACTTTCCCTAAACCTAAACTAAAAGTCTATTCAGTTTTTTTTATGCCAGCATAATGGAATTGTTTTAAATCTAGGCAAGAGTTGTTTTCAATCTAGGCAGAAAGTTCCTGGATGTGAAAAGTTAGTGCACACATTTGCTGGCAATACCTACACTAGGTTCTTACCTAGTGGCAACTTGCTATTGAGATTTATAACGATCTCATTAGGGCAGTGGGGATAAGTACTGTAGTAGGATTTTGGTCAGTCTACCAAAAACAAAAAACAAAAAACAACTGCAGGGTACTTGTGCAAAATCCCAAAAGATGGCTGGATGACACTTTTATTGGACCACTAAAATTTCACAGATGGGCTACCTGTTGAGTCGTGCGGGTCTCTTAATCTTCATACAGTCAGCTGAACATTACAGAGCTGGGAGGGCAGAAAAGTTCCCTGAAGCAGGTCATTCTCCCCACTTGAGTCCCTGCAAGACTTGAAAGCTATCCAGTTTGTGAAATTTTAGTAGCCTAATAATGTACCAGCTGGCCATTTAGCTCTGTGGTTTAGGTATCCTACGGTGGAGTCAGAGGTTGAAAGTTTAAGTCCCCACCATGCCTCCTGTGAATACAGCCAGCCTGTGTGGCCTTGGGCAAGGCTGCACAGTCCCAGGGTGGCCTCAGGAGAAGGGAATGAGAGACCACTCTTCTCTATCTGGAAAACTCTGAAAAGGGTCACCAGAATTGATGAAACATTATTACTATCATCAACATTATTATTATACTCTTTCATTGGGATTTCAAAGAAATCCGGTCACATGTTTTGTTTTGTTTTTGCCTTTTTTGTTTATAAAACCTCTAACCAGAATGTTAACGCACTAGTGTCTTAGGATCTTGCAGTTATAATTGTAACTACTGTCCACCAAAGGAAGATTTTGAGCTGAATTATAACATGTATTTATTCCAAACTCATAGTACTTCTAAATTTAAGTCAGGTCCATTTAAAATTCCCATCGGATGCATCAAGATTCCAATACTCTTGTCTTTAACATTTTGATACAGAGCAGAGCAGAGACATATTCCGGCCTTGTTTGCATAGGAGGGCTTTTCCAAGCAGAAGGTCCTAGATTTAACAACTGGCATATCTAGTCAGAGAGGGTTAGATGGCAGACGATGGCAAATGCCTCTTGGTCAGATGTGCTGCTGCATTTGGTGAGTCTAAATGATGAGTTTGAACAGTATTTAAATAATAGATATATGGAAGAAATATAATATCAACAAGAGGGGGGAACAGTTAACTTTCCCCCTGTATTTTCCCATAGCCCATTTGTAATCCTGATAGAAACTTACCTTCAGCACACTTGGAAGCTTACATCCCTGGTGTGTGTGTGAGAGAGAGAGGGGGGGGGGCGAAAAAGCAAAGATTTTAAATTTATTATTATTATTATTATTATTATTATTATTATTATTATTATTATTATTATTATTATTATTATTATTATTATTATTATTAGTGGGATAGAGATCCATGATTTCATTTCTCCACAGTTTGCTGCAGCCCTGTATACTTGTATAAAATATTCAAGGACATCCCTTTGTGGCCTTTGTTTCACTCCCTTTTATCTTGTGTACAGGGTTCATACGTATCTGCAGTTTCTGGCATCCATGGTAGATCATGGAACAGATCCCTTGCAGATATGGGGAAATTTCTGTTAAATTCAGTGGAACTTGCTCCCGGGGAAGTGTATTGTGGATAACAGTTGTAGTTTTCTCTGAACATTGGAAGTGGGGGTGGGAGGAAAACAAGGTGGATGCTGTATTGACTTAGCAACACACACACAACATTCGCTATGTTTACATGGAAACAAATTATATCAGTAAAGTGGTTGCATTTATCAGAACCTTGCAGAAATATATTTCTCTGTGGCTGCCCTTATACACCTAAATGGTATTCTCTCTCTCTCTCTCTCTCTCTCTCTCTCCCTCTCCCTCTCCCTCTCCCTCTCCTGTCCACTAATAAATGCCTTCCCACTCCATTCGATGACAGAGGCAGTTCTGCACAATTAGGCCCAAACTGGTGGAGCTGGAGGGGGGGGATAGTTATCCAGAGGGTTAGCAGACTGTAGACTCTACACACTGTTGTTGGTTTTGGTGCTAGATGATAACCAACTCAAAATTCAGTGTCCCGATGAGGTGAATTAAAAAGAATGAGCGCGACCGAATTAGGGTGCAATTACATTGCCATTGGCCTGATTGTCAGTCTGTTTTGTAACAGTTTAGGTGACCACTCAAAAATACTCTAGGTAGTTTTTGTACCAGTGTCCACACTGCCCTTCATTTTGACAGAGTTCACTCTGCACCCACAGATTGGTTGGAAAATGCACTGCAAAGAAAAGGTAACACAGAGCATGGTGTAGCATATGCAAGGTATAAGGTATGAAAGTGGTATTGTTCTTGTGGAAGACTTCTGTTGTGTCTAGGGAACAACCTTTCTATCGTTATCTTACTTATTCCATAAAGTGTTTATGTGAGCGTATAATAGGGAGGAAAAAGTTCAGGGCATCTGGCATGTAGATAGTAAACAGATTGTTTTCTAGCCAAAGTAGGAAAAGTGTGTTCATCAGTCTCAAACCTGACTGCATGTTATTTGGGATTTAGAAGCATATAGCCTATTAGGTTGATCAAACACATTTAGTTTAGCTCTAGATGATATGAAATGATATGAAATCAAATGCTCCTGACGATGCTAGTGCAGATGAAACAGAGATTTCCCCATAGCTTCTTTTCCATCAAAATGAAGAGATCCCTGTGAGGACAAAAAAATGTGAATTTGAAACAGGTTTTAGGTGAGTTGATTTAGACGCACAATATGAAGGGGAAATCTTTCTACAAAACCATCATCATAGATGGAGAGATATCAGAGCATGCTGTTTTCTCAGTCGCTTGCGTCACTTGCACAAAAAATTGTTTCTGGGTCAGCGGGAATGTTAATTAGAAGAATGGCATGTTTTTTGATAGAAAATGGTAATTTCTTTCTGGAGAATTTCTAAGTGACAGCAAGGAGGAAGAGGATACATCTAAAATTCATTGCTGTGGAGAGGTGCAGGTGAAGAATGAAAGCAGAACACACACACACACCCCACACACAGGCTAGACACGCTGCTGATATACTCCACATTTACACCCATTTTCAAAGAGGAAGGTATATATAATAAAACAAAACAAATGATGTCACATGCATATACAAATATAAATAAATACAATATTGAAAATAACGACATTAAAAAACATGAATGTTATAATGTTTACGAACGATTACTTGATAATAAAGCAAAAGAAAAACTTAAAGTAAGTAAATCTCTTTTAGAGATTAGTGCAGAAAGATGGATCTTTAGGCCTTGTTGTAGCTGCCTTCCATGTCTAGTTCTCCAGAGAAATTCAAGGAGCAAGAAGAAACTTGAAGTTACCCCAGAGAGAGAGGAAGTGGAAGGAAAATTTAGAGTATCAGTCTATATGTGTACCATAAACAAGACAAGGGGAAAATACATTTGAGCTCTCTGACTGGTGCCTCTGTGCAAAGCTGATCACTTGCTGCATGCAGTGGTGTTCTGTGGCAATCAGAATAAAAGAAGCTGCAAACAAGATGCAAATAGCACTAGCAATATCACAAATGTAAGAAGCCCCGCTAAAAATATGTTGAAAATACACTGATTGAAGTCCATAGATTAGCCTTCCTTCTTAAACTCCTGGAATGTCAAATGGACAGGATAGATCTCTGAGAACTGAAGAACAGAATCTGAGCAACTGTTTGGTTCCCAAATACTTGATGATGGGGTTGGGGAAACTTCTCTCTCAAGGGGAATCAGAAACCTGGACTCCAACTGAGATCAGGTTATGGGCCATGCCCCAGGTTTTGACATACCTTCAGTGGCTTAGGTATCTGGCTGCAAAACCAGAGATGAGAGTTAAATTCCCCCACTGTGCCTCCAGGGAGAAAAGCCAATCCGTATAGCCTTGGACATGTCCAAGGAAGCTTCCAGAGGAATGGATTGATAAGCCACTTCCATCATTCTCTATCTAGAGAACCCTGCAAAGTCAGAATTAGAGATGGGCACGACTTAGCGGTATTCCCGTTTCCGTTTCCGTTACTCGTTTCCGTTACTCTATGGAAACGATAACGGGAATCACTGCCCCAGACTTCGAGCTCGAACCGACGAACGAACAATTTGGTCTGATTTGTCGTGCTCGTTACTTGCATCGCGCAATGCCAAGCGGCACAGAAAAAAAGTTTTTAAAAGTTAAAAAAAACCCGATTCCCGGCCCTAAAAGTAGGCGAAAACTGTCTGAGGGCACCTACCAGGCCAGAAGGGTGTTTTATTTGGGGGGGGTTCCCCGCCCCCCTCTCCTTGGCTATTGCTACTGCTGCGCTGCTGGTACCAGGCTGAGAGGGCGCATCCATTTGCCATGCAGTGCGGGGGATCCAAAATGGCGACCGCAATATTTTTTTTGAAATCGTTGCCCAAAACCCCACCAAAGCACCACAGAAACATGTGAAAATTAGCTATTTTAAATGCTTGAATTTTTACAGGAGCAGCAGTGGGTTTTTCTTGCAAAAAAAAGTCTCCGTTGATTTTATTTTATTTTATTTTATTTTATTTTTTTACACCTGCACATTTGCAATGATGGGCTCGCCCATGGGAGTGGACCATGCAAAGTTTTGCAGCCATTCCACCAATCGCATGGCCAGGTTTTGCTGACTGTACCAGGCTGGGAGGGCGCATCCATTTGCCATGCGGTGGGGGGGATCCAAAATGGCGACCGCAATATTTTTTTTGAAATTGTTGCCCAAAACCCCACCAAAGCACCACAGAAACATGCGGAAATTAGCTATTTTAAATGCTTGAATTTTTACAGGAGCAGCAGTGGGTTTTTCTTGCAAAAAAGTCTCTGTTGATTTTATTTTATTTTATTTTATTTTATTTTTTTTACACCTGCGCATTCGCAATGATGGGCTCTCCCATGGGAGTAGACCATGCAAATTTTCCACCAATCGCATGGCCACTTGGCCAGGTTGACCACAGAGACTTCTGGGATGTGCCAATCGGGCATAAACAGCCCACTAATCGTAGCCCAAACCCGAACCCTAAGCCTAACCCATACGCCAGTACACTGTCCTTCTAAGTGGGTCAGAGAGGCACCCAGATGCACCCCAATACCCACCGTAACCTCACCCGTAACTAGCCTAACCCTAGCCGTTGCGCGCTAAGCCGTCTTAACCCTAAGCCAGATCTACTTGCATTGCACTACATGCAAGTACGTGAGACACAGCGGGTGCAAAGAGTCTGCCAGTCCGTCACTTGTGGCTCTGGCTGACTCCTGCAGCTCCCTCCAGGAGCCCCGCTACCCCCTCCCCAAACCAGTACTAACGACAACGAAAAAACAAAAAAAACGAACCGACTAATTTTTGCAAATTTTCGCGAAAAACGGAAACGAGCCGAAACGGAACCGGCCCGACTAACGACAACTCGAAAAAAATTTTTTTCAAGTCGTGCCCATCTCTAGTCAGAATCAACTTGACAGCACTCTCTCACGGGCACGCTTCATTCTCTTGGAATCAGAACAAGCACGTGCACCATTTAAAGATACCAGTGTTTGAGTAAATCAATGGGGTATGTTTGGTATTTGCAAGAGAGTCAATGGGATGTGTATTCTCTATGGCTAAGCCTTTCCCTGACCCCACAGCAGGATCACTGCAGGCACCCCATTTGCAGATTTAGCCTGTGTTTACCTTTCACCGACCAACCCCACGTTCCATAAATGCAAAACACAAATAAATAGGTGAAGAAATATACTCTACAATGAGAAGAAGGGCTAGCTAAGTACCTGTCTGCAGATTCAGAGGATGGGAGTTTGATTGCCCACTGTGCTTTCCAAGAGAAAAGCCAGTCTATGTAGCCCAGGATAAGCGGCACAGTCCCAGGGCACCCCAGAAGAGAATGGTAAATGACTTCTCTGAACCTTATACAGTGGTACCTTGTATAAAGGAATTAATTGGTTCCAAATGAAATTCTGTTAAGCAAAATTTTCTTTATACAGATTTCCCATAGGAATGCATTGAAAGCGAAGTAATCCCTAATCGCTATCATTTTTATGTTGTGCGGATTCGCCCCATAGGCGATTCTGTTAAGCAAATTTCCCCTATCTCCAGAATTTTTATGTGGTACAGATTTTATGTTATACAAACCATTTGTTATACAAGGGTCCACTGTAGTTTAAAACAAAAACGGTTGGATTGGAGTCTATTTGATTTAGTGCCATTAATATAATTATGCCTAACAACCACCTGGTGCCACCTAGGGAGTAATTCTGGAGAGAGAGAAAAGAGGCAATTGTGTTGATTAGTTTGAGACTGAGTGAGAAAAGAAAAGAAAAGAAAAGGAGGCATTGTGTGTAAGTGTGTCAATCAAGGAAATGGGCTGATAGGATAGGGATGATTTGTGCCTTTTTGTCAGCTTCCATTTTTCTGGCACCACATGAGGCCTTTTCATATTTCTGTATGATACCTCTTCATTAACTTGGATCCTCTGCTTCTTTTTCAACACTGAATTTCTTCTCCTCTTCCATACAGCAGTCAGAATCAACTGCATCAGAGGTATTAGTTCTGCACTTGGGCGTAAGTGCCATTGAACTGAACGAGGCTGAGTTCTGAGGAGACAATTATAGGCTTGCATTGTTAAGTGATACAGACAAAACTGCTAGGCATGTTGAGTAATCAAGCATGTACAGTACTCAGTTAATGGTGTTTAAGACAGGAAGTGAGGAATCTGACCTTGAAGTAAACTAATTGAGCCCTAAAGATTCAGTCCTTGGCCATATCTATCAAGGTGAAAAGGTGAACAGAGAAAATAAAACCCATTTCTTAGACATTACGGGAAATAAGTAAAATGATGAGTAACAGAAGACCATATTAAGGGCTGTAGAAATAGGTCCAGTGGTGTGTGTTTTAAAAACAGGAAAGCCTCTTTATTGACTGGGTTGGAGCAAAGAGGTGTTATGATGCTTGGATGTTAACGGTAGTTCTATTGCAGTTTATGTTTTAAACTGCTATGCAGCAGCCAAATAAAATCTGGAATTGATTTTTATGCTAACTCCAAGGTTGCGTTTCTTCAGTATTATGGAATGCATGAAGCATTCAATTTATGTCTTGCAGCTCACCAAAAACATAAATGTCGCCCATTATATTAAATAAACCTCTTACAGGATCTACCCCTCCCTTGTTTTTTTATCTCGCTCACCTTCCTAAATAGCAATGGCATTTATGGTATGGCTGCAGCTTCTTTTGCAGCATTTCCATCTCCTTCTCCACTTCTTCCCTGCCTCATCTCTCAAGAATCTTTCAAGGTGAATTATGAAGCAAGTAGGCTGATTTTACTCTGATGCCTCTTCCACCATAACTCAATTTGACTCCAGTGAAACAATTCAGCCCTGTTACTGGTTGACATAACGACTTTCTTTCTTTTTGTTCCAGGAATTTCTAGTAAAGGTTGATAGACTTCAGGCAGGATTTACAGTTTTATTACTGGGATTCTGAGTCAGTGGTTGATTTGGTGCATATTGGGGGTGTTTCCATACAATTATGGGTGGTATATATAAATATAAAAACAAACAAATAAATAAATTAGAACTAAGAAGTAGAATGCCTGCCTGAGCCACTTGACTGCCATGGGAATTTCTATTTCATACCAGAAATATTTCCCCCACCACCACAGAAACCAAAAGTCCAAGAGCAATGCTGGTTTTATATACAGTCACCCCCCGCCATTACACAGTTCAGGTACTGCAGTCCCACTACATTGCGGGATCGCAGTACATGCACCTCGGCGCGGGGCGGCGGGGGTGATCGGGTCACTCCGCGCCGCCCCTCTGTGCTCCTCCACAAATCCTCCGAGCCATGCGGGGGGGCAGCGGGGGCCGTTCGGGTCGCTCCGTGCCGCCCCTCCGCAAACCCTCGGAGCCACGCAGGGGGCAGCGGGGGGTGATTGGGTCACCCTGCGCCACCCCCACGCTCCTCCGAGAAGCCTCGGGGCCATGCAGGGGGCGTTGGCAATCTCCATTGAAATGCATTGAGTCAATGGATTTCAATGGAGAAATTTTCCCCATTGGAAAGCATTGAGCCAATGTTTTCCAATGGGGAAAAATTTCTCCATTGAAATGCATTGACAATGCATTTCAATGGAGACGGCCCCGGACAAGAAGTCTCGGGCGGTGCGGGCAGGTGGCGGTGGGAGGTCAGATCCCCCTGCCTCCGCCGGCACGCGCCGCCCCAAGACTTCTCGGACAGGTGCGCAATCCCCCCGCCCCCAGGCCCCCCCACCCGCTTCCGCATAAAACGGATTTTTGTGCATCGCGGGTGGGGTGGATCCCTAACCCCACAAAGGGCAGGGGGTTACTGTACAAGCTATTTCCCAGTGTGGCATGGAGGATAGAATGATGGACCAGAACCCTGGAGTACTGAGTCCTAATCCCCACTTGGTCATGGAAACTCACTGGGGAACAGGAACTGGTAAAGCTCCTCCTTAAATATTTCACTTACCTTGAAAGCCAGATTGGGATGGTTCAAGTCAGTTGCAACAGCTCAGGACACACACACACACACACAAGGGACAGTTTAGTTTCTTAGATTAGGAAGGGGTACTAAGCATTACCTGCAAATTAAAAAAGGACAAAAAAAACTGTTCAATTTCTGGCAAGACATTTATTTATTTATTTATTTATTTATTTATTTATTTATTGTTCAATCGTTAGTGCAATGTTCTGTTATGGGCAGTTCACAATGTACAGTAGTAGTAGTAGTAGTAGTAGTAGTAGTAGTAGTAGTAGTAGTAATAATAATAATAATAATAATAATAATAATAATAATAATAATAATAATAATAATAATAATAATAATAATAAAGCCACCTTACTGGGCTCTGCTCGCATAATTCACTGATACATCACAGAGTCCTAAACGCTTGGGAAGCGTTTGACTAGTTTGACTAGTGATTTGTAATACATTAATCCAGCGTAGTTATCTTGTCTGCTGTGTGATGATGATGATGATGATGATGATGATGATGATGATGATGATGATGATGATAATAATAATAATAATAATAATAATAATAATAATAATAATAATAATAATAATAATAATAATAATAATAATAATAATAATAATAAAATGCTATCAAATCAGTTCTAAGTTATGGTGACAATTTCCAATGTTTTCCAGTAAGAGGATACTGGGAAATGGTTTACTACTCCCTTCTTTTGGGAAGGTAAGGACTTCTGGGGAGTGTGCAGTTTGCCCAAGAACACACAGGCTGTCTTTTCTCCCTGGAGGCACTGAGAGGAATTGAACTGCCAACCTCTGGCTCTGCGGCCAGATACCTAAACCACACTATAGACCACAGCATCCTCCTGATTCATCTCTCTGAAAAGCAAATCAGGGGCACTGCATTAAAGTGGCTCCAGTCCTTCCTGCAGGAGAGAACGCAGAAAGTGGTGTTAGGTGATTCATGTTCGACAACACGGTCACTGACCCGTGCAGTCCCTCAGGGTTCTGCTCTGTCTCCTATGTTATTTAACATTTATATGAAACCACTGAGAGAGGGTATCAGGAGTTTTGGGGTTAAGTGCCACCAGTATACTGATGACACACAACTCTACCTCTTGTCAACTCTGGACTCTAAGGGAGCTACTATCTCAACTTTAAATGAGTGTTTAGCTGCAGTAATGAACTGGATGAGGATGAATAAAATGAAACTAAACCCAGACAAGACACAGGTGCTCCTGGTCAATCGAAAGGGAGAACAAGGGATAGGGATGCAACCTCTACTGGATGGGGTCACCCTCCAATTGAAAAACGAGATGTGCAGCTTGGGGGTGAACCTGGACTCTTCCTTGAGTCTAGATGCCCAGGTCACAGTAGTGCCCAGGAGCGTATTTGCACAATTAAAGCTAGTACACCAGTTATGCCAATTCCTGGAGAAACCTGCTTTGGCCACATGACATATGCCCTAGTGATGATGTCCCACTGGACTACTGTAATGCGCTCTATCTGGGGCTACCAATGAAAACTCTCAGGAAACTTCAATGGGTCCAAAATGCAGCAGCCACACTGCTGATGGGGCAGGGTACAGAAATCACATTACACCCCTATTAAAACAGCTCCACTGGCTGCCAATCAGTTATCAGGCACAATTCAAGGTACTGACCTTAACCTACAAAGCACTATATGGCCTGGGTCCTAGCTAGCTCAAAGATCGAATCTCACAGTATGAACTGACTCGGGTGTTAAGGTCATCAAGAGAGGCCCTTCTCTCCATCCCACCACCCTCACAGGTACGTCTCGTGGGAACCCATGAAAGGGCCTTCTCGACGGCTGCACCCAGACTCTGGAACTCCCTCCCACTAGAGGCCAGGACTGCCTCATCTCTGTTGTCCTTCCAGAAACAGGCAAATACCTTTCTCTTCAGTCAAGCTTTCCCTGAATGATGAACTAGCATGTGTATTTTATATGAATCTATAGGTTCACATAGACTTTGTGTTTGTAACTACTCATAACCTTGTAACTTTAATGTAATGTTGTCTATTAATGCTGTAAGATGTCCATCAATTCCTTGTTCTCAAATACTTGAACATGTCTTAATCGTATTGGACTGTATATTGTCCCTCATTACTGTAAGCCGCCTTGGGTCCTTTTCCAAGGAGGAAGGCAGAGTAAAAATACTCTAAAATAAATAAATAAATAAATAAATAAATAAATAAATAAACAGTTAATGCAAATATACATGGCACGACCAAAACAATAATATGAAAGAAAAATAAACATCTTTACTATGTGTATCCTTATTTTTAATGACAGAATAGGAATTGAGACGTTTCATTTGTCTTTCCTTTTTCTTTTCTGTGTCTGCCCAGATAAAGGGAAGGGAGGATACACACACACACACACACACACACACACACACACACACACACACACACACACACACACACACACAAAGATAAGTAAAGAGGGTGAGCTAGAAGGGAAGGGCTAGAGGATGATGTTGCTTCTCGTACATAGGGAAAGGCTTCTGAACAGTTTCAGTTTGCTTACTTTCCCTCCTCCATTTTCCTTCGTGACCAAGGAAAAACAGGATGGACAAATTAAAGCATTCCAAAGGCATATTTTATGTGGGCCATCAAAGCAAAGGTTTACTACTTTCTTTGAATATGTTTGTTTCATTTATTAGGGAAAGAATATTAAAAATAAAAAACAGAATAATGATCCAAATTAAACTGTATAAATCAGAAAGGCTCACATTCTTTATAGCCGACCAACTGCAGGCATTCTTGGAAGGACTTGATAGCCTAGATCTGTTTCAACTGGGGTTTGGACTGTACTTTGGAATTGAAGTGGCATTGTTCTCCCTGCAAGATGATCTCCTGAGGGAGGGAGGCAGAGGTACCATAACCCTGCTAGTCATACTGGATCTTCTTGATGCCCTTGATATCATCAACCACACCTTTCTTCTGAGGCAGCTATTGAAAGTAGGATTTGAGAGTTCCATTTTGGTGCTTCTAGCCCTTCCTTGAAGTTCAATTCCAGATTGTGCAGCTTGTCAATAGGATACAGTGAGTATACAGCTAGTATAACAGTGTAAACATGCTGTCCCCTCAAAATAATGCAACATACAGCCATTAATGTCTAAACTGCTGGCAATAAAAGTGAGTACACCTGTAAGTGACAATGTCCAAACTGGGCACAAAATGTCAACATTTTGTGTGGCCACCATTATTTTCCAGTACTGCCTTAACACTCTTGGCCATAGAGTTCACCAGAGCTTCACAAGTTGCCACTGGAGTCCTCTTCCATTCTTCCACGACAACATCACAGAGCTGGTGGATGTTAGAGATCTTGCACACCTACACCTACACCCAACAGATGGTAGGGTTTAGGTCTGGAGACATGCTTGGACAGTCCATCACCTTTACCCTCAGCTTCTTTAGCAAGGCAGTGATCATTTTGGAGGTGTGTTTGGGGTTGTTATCATGTTGGAATACTGCTCTGTGACCCAGTCTCAGAAGGAAAGGGATCATACTCTGTTTCAGTATGTCTCAGTAGATGTTGGTATTCATGGTTCCCTCAGTAAACTGCAGCTCCCCAGTGCCGACACCACTCATGCAGCTCCAGACCATGACACTCCCACTACCAAGGTTGACTGTAGGCATGACACACTTGTCTTTGTACTCCTCACTTGGTTGTTGCCACACACGCTTGACACCATCTGAACTACTTGGTCTCATTGGACCAGAGGACATGGTTCCAGAAGTACATGCCCTTATTCTGTTTGTCTGCAGCAACTTGTATGTGGGCTTTCTTCTGCTTTATCTTTAGAAGAGGCTTCCTTCTGGGATGAGAGCCCTGCAGATCAGTTTGATGCAGTGTGCAGCATATGGTCTTAACACTGACAGGCTGACCCTCCTCACTTCAACCTCTGCAGCAATGATGGCAGCACTCATACATCTGTTTCCTGAAGCCAAACTCTAAATGTGACTCTGAGCATGAGCACTCAACTTCTTTGGTCAACCATGGTGAGGCCTGTTTATTTTATTTATTTGTTATATTTGTATCCCGCTTATCTTCTAAGATAGAACTCTAAGCGGCGGTTCTGAGTGGAACCTGTCCTGTTAAACCACTGTATCGTCTTGGCCACCATGCTGCATTTCCATTTCAGGGTCTTGGCCCTCTGTTTATAGTCTAGGCCATCTTTATGTAGAGCAACAATTCATTTTTTCAGATCCTCAGATAGTTCATTGCCATGAAGTGTCATGTGGAACTTCAAGTGACTAGTATGAGAGAGTGAGAGCGATAGCACCAAATGTGAAAGTGAGTGTGATAACACCCCTTCACTCCAGAGACCTTGTGACACAGGTCTGATGAAACCAAAGAGTGGAAATGGCTACTTGGGCCCAATTTGGAAATTGTCACTTAGGGGTGTACTCACTTTTGTTAAGACATAGTAAAATATTTACAAAATGTGAGGGGGTGTACTCACTTCTGTGATATATTGTATGAACACATATACTAAATTGACACATGCCCTCATTGGCTCCCTGCTAGTTTCATGCCCAATTCAAGGTGGTGGCCATGACCTATGGAATACTTAATGGTTTAGGACCTCACTACACAGATTCCCACCCAATTTGTTCCTCACACAGTCCTTTATGTTAAAAAGTATGCCACCCAAGGAGACTGAAGTAGTGAGCATAGGAACCCAGCCTTCTTAGTCATGTTCCCCGTCCCTCAGGAATAAGCTTCTTACAGAGACTCACCAGGCACTAACCCTCTCACTCTTTAGGGAGATAATCACGATGGGATTCTATAAAGTTTTCTTCTGTTAGTGGTGAACTATTGACCTGAGACATTTCCATCTGTTTTAAAATGTATAATACAATTGAAAGGGAGGGTTTTTTGTTTGTTTAGCTAGCCACAGGAGTTTTATTCTATTTTTATTTGTATTTATTATACACTATTTTTTAAACATGATTTTATTGTAAACTGCCCAGAGAGTGTGTGCACTAATGGGGTGATACAGATCTGGAAATAAATAAATAAATAAATAAATAAATAAATAAATAAATAAATACTTTTGAATTTCCCTCGCTAGTTGACTGAGCTGAATGTGTCACATACTATGAGTAATGATAATCCATATTCCTGTAAAGCAAGGAATGCTAAAAACTGTATTCTCATCAACCTCTTTTAATGTGGGTGAACTAAGAGAGGTCAGCCTATCCTGCATATTGTGGCCTCCCAATCTTTCTGCCTAACACCCCTCTGTTGCCATGGAGGGAAGGTAAACCAGAAGAGGCTGTGTATTGCAAAAGGGAATTATGTGCTGACAAATTTTCTTTTCCTTAAGCTGAAATTTGCTGCAAATTTAATGCACTTGGCTCCTGCTTAGCCCTCTGGTGAATCATTCTGTAAAAACGGCACCTTTGCATTGCATATAGATTGTCCCTCTCTGACTTCCCTGGCATATTTATTCAGTTTACAAGTCAAAACTAGTTTCATGCTACACTAAACCCAGCAGGGTCAACACCTAACCTATGAAAATCAAGCTGTTTCTTTTTCCTCTGCTTCATACATCATCATCAGCCCAACCCAGATAATGGAAAACAAGGATTTTGACCCTGAATGGTGATTATTGCTTCTGCTTCAAGATGCAGCAGGCAGGATGAGTTAAAATAAAAATCAAATCACTGGGGGATTCCAATACAGACTTGAGGAGAGAAAAATGGATTATGAAGTGCAGACATCAGAGCTCTGTTAGAGAGCGGGAAAATGAAGGAGACCATTACGCAAAGTCTCCTTGCTGGGAAATGGTAGCAAAGCAAAAGAGTGAGGTTCAGGGCCTGGAAATGTTCCTTTAAAAAAACACCTGAAATGCTTTCAGTCTTCTAGCCAACATAAGAGTGTTTATCCAAAAATGGAATGTCTCACTTTTGAACTGAGGTTGAAAGAAGCTTTGCATTTAAGGAAAGGTGGCCAGCAAAATAAGGAAAACAGGAATGAGCCACTAACCAAACACCAGCCTATGGTCAAGTATAGTGATGTGGCCAAGCTATGCATTTGGGCATGCAATATGAACTGCATCAATGAATATGGTTTGCTTCTGATCAGAAGCAAGCATCCTTCCACCTCTACCCCCCCTCCACCTCTGCCCTTCCAGGTTTTTATCCAGCTTGGTGTTTACTAAGTTGCAGCAGCTGCAAAGATACATTTCTAAGCCCTTTCAACTCTCTGCCTTTGTTTACAGAGGCATCGCTGCAGGCATCATAATATGTAATGAGGATGATGCAATCAGTCACAAAGCAGGCATAATATAATCACCCTCCCTCTCCCACTCTATCACATTACACAGCTGGTATATTTATACAGTGGTACCTTGTATACAGGAATTAATTTGTTCCAAATGAAATTCTGTTAAGCAAATTTTCCTATATACAAATTTCCCATAGGAAGGCACTGAAAATGGAGTAATCCCTAATCACGACCATTTTTATGTTCTACGGATTTGCCCCATAGGCAATTCTGTTAAGCAAATTTCCCCTATCTCTGGATTTTTTTTATGTTGTACAGATTTTATGTTATATAAACCGTTTGTTATACGAGGGTCCACTGTATATGCTATAGCAACTGAAGAGGATACATATAAAGGAAGCATGATGAGGAGTTATTTGAGGTATTTGAGTTGACTTAACACTTTCTAAAGCTTTCACCCTGCTTCCCGTTGCACGTTTGGGTTACAAAGAAGACAGACAGCTTTCTAGCCAAAATGTCATTCACTCAAGTGGGATCGGCCCATCGGGCTAGATGTGTTTATGCTGGACAATTTCTGACTAGGTTCTGTGGGCCATACTTGGACGTTAGTAAGAATGCAGATTGGTTTTCAATTTAATCCATCTTTGTTCTGAGAGAATGTTTAAAATGCAAAGGCAGAATACAACTGTGTTCCATTTTTATTAAGCTGCTGCTTCTCACACACACCCTCTTTATTTAGGTAGAAATACCCAACTCCTGAAGTTTATCTTATGGTTGCAATATGTCTGTAAAGCACACCATTGTTTGTATCATCTGTCTCATATGATATTGGGCAATGCATTTAAGAGGACCATATATCTCTATTAGAGATGGGCACAAAATGAACAATTTTTCGTTTCTGTTTTCCTTTTTTCATTTTGTTGTGTAATGAAACGACAAACGAATTTTGTCTCTAAAATGAAACGAAATGAACAGAAACACCGGAAAATTTGTCATGTGTTTCGTTTCCGTTACTGCAATATGAGTGAATTGCTTAAAATCCTTTAAAAAATCACAAAAAATGAAATAAATGGTAACGAAATGGTAACGAAATGAACGAAAACGAAAATGAATTTTTTTTGCAAAAATTCACGAAAAACGGAAACGAACCGAAATGGACCCTCCAAACGACAAACGACAAACAAAATGCAATTTTTTTTGATTCGTGCCCACCTCTAATCTTTATGCAAGCTCAACGTGTGTGCCACTGGAAAAAATAGGAAGTTGATATAATTTACAACAAAAGGAGCAAAACAACTTGTTCTTTTACAAGTCAATTGCTGAATGGGTTCAGTAAGCATAGACTACAAATGAATTGGACCACCTATCATTAATTGCCTCTTACTTGTCTACAAATCCACTGATTATAATAAAGTGGTAAGTAGAGTGCTGAGGGAAATGATTCGCCCTATAACAAGTCTAGCAGGTCATTTTCCAACTCTAACAGCCAGTGTATAAAAACCTGTCAATGCTGCCTTCCCTCCTTTGTTATGAGAGATGGTGATTTCTCATGCAGAACACACAACTGTGAGAATACCAGCACACCAGTACCTTTCTGGTGATACAGGTGGCTCACACGGGTCCTGCCTATCATTGCCTTCCAAGAAAGTCAGCATTAGAGATGGGCACAAAACAAAAATATAGTTTTTTTGTTTTGTTTCTTTAGTAGTTTCATTTCATTTGTAATGAATTTGTACTGCAGTTTTGTTACAAAACAAAACAAAACAAAACACTATGCTCCCCTGAGTCCTAGAGGCATCAAAATGGCAGAGGTGTTTCCTCAAGCTCTTCCCTGTAAGCCCCTCCAAATTTGTAGAGGTTTGAGGGTCAGGGGGCTGAGTTATTAAGCTCCAAATGGGGTGTCCCTAACAAAAATCATTCTAATTGAATCAGGAAACCGCAATAGCCCCACCCCCACCCCACGGGTGAGCAATTAGAGCCATGGTGGCTTGGCTTCCAAATCCCGATTCCATCAATTAAAAAGATTTTTCCCTAGGGGCACCCCCTTTTGAGCTTAATATTTCAGCCCCCTGAGGCCCAAACCTCTCCGAATTTCGGAGGCGTGCAGGGAAAAGCTTGAGGAAGCTCATCTGCCATTTCCTCTAGGATGAATCATTTCATTCCTAGAAGAAAAAATGGTGTTTTGTTTCATTTTGTGTCAAAATGCATCCTGCCATTTCTATATGTAACAAAGTAATTTGTTATGTAACAAAATGACGAAATAGTGTTTCATTTTTTCATATTGTGCCCATCTCTAGTCAGCATTGATGGACTCTGAAGAGGTGGGTGGCTTCGATGTGAGTGGAGCAGCGCATGCTCTGCAAGCTGCATTTTTCAGACTTGAAGGGAGCAATCCAAGCCCCCCATGTTTTGAAGATATCTTAGATAGCTCCTGAAATATTTCGATTAAAATCTAGAGTGAGTTCACTGCTCTCGGTGACAACATAGCCACCCAGACTCCACTGGAGTTACAGTACAGGCCACTCATTAGCTTCTAGGAAGCCTTTGGTTGCATTCCTTGTGGGGGGCAGGTAGAAGGGATGAGATTTTTGTAATCAAGGACTCCCAGTCCCAGAAGCCACCTAGAATCACCCAGGCAGATTTCAGGAATTGGGAGAGTGGAAAACAGAAAGCAAAAGAGATATCTTTTTATCTCCATATTGTTATTCTTTCTGTGTTTATTGGGAGGTGGAAGGGAACACCCCCTTGTTTGCCTTGATCCCTTGAAATTGCCCCAGTGGTCTATGGGCTATGGGCTATGACTCGTGGCACAGTGGTTAAATGCCTGTACTACAGGTAAAACTATGCTCATCATGACTTGGGGTTCAGTCCCCGGTAGCCAGCTCATGGTTGACTCAGCCTTCCATCCTTCCAAGGATGGTAAAATGAGTACCCAGCTTACTTGAGGGGTGGGGCGATGTGTAGCCTGCATACTGTAATTAAAACTGTAAACCGCCCAGAGACTACTTGAAGTGGTATGGGGCGGTATATAAGCAGAACACTTTTTTTCATTGAAGTCTATACAGGGAGCTTCTCACTGAAGTACCCACCCATGAAGCAGTGAGGGGACTCCCAGGAACCAGTGTGACTAGGGCATTCTCTTTTTTCCACACAGAGGAATGCACATAAAGTTGGTAGAAAGACTTCTCTTTCATCTTGTGGTTTCTCCTCTTCTAGTCCCAGATGTATGTCAGGGGATGCTGACACTGGTAGTCCCTGAATTGTGAAAATCTCATCCATATAGAGGAGTGCTTTAAAAGCACAGATCTAGCCAGAGGTGGAATTTGAGTTGGTGATTGAATACTGGTTAAAGCTCAATGCCAAATGGTTGTGTGAACCACTTTTCGGTTCCTTGATGTTCTGAATTCCCAGTCCTATATAACGATGAACATTTCACCTAAAACTGTTTGGCAGAAGAGACCCAGTTCATTCTGCTTCCCCCTTGGCGTGAAATGTAACATCATTAAAATGCTAAAAATGTAATTAAAAGCCCAACTGAATATTATGTGGCATGTTGAGCAGCGCCTTCAGCTTTCCACACTCGCTTGCTTAATATGCCTGCCTCGCTGAGAGGCACATCTCCGAAAAGCTCATCTCAAATTTTCGTTTTCACTTATTGTTATGTTTAGCATGCAACTGGCAATCGGCACCTGCATTTGAATGGAACTCAGCGTGGCCTCCGCTATTGATTAATTTGTGCTAATTAAAAACAGCAGTGATTCTGCAGAAAAAGAAAGATGTGTAAGTGTCAATAAATTACAGGAAATTTCTCAGATTAAAGTTTGCCAATTTCTGCCTGAAAATAACTAAACAAATGTTAATGGCCTTTCCCAAGGAGCTGGCTACATCTGTGGGGATTCTGGAAAGATTGCAAAACTATTTGTTAAGCCATTTATTGAGTTATTTAGGACAAGTTCATGCCGTCATTCCCTCTCCCTCTGCTGCGTTCAGTTATGTCCCAAGAACAACTCACAGTTCTCATGCCAGATCTGATGTGGAGCAACCAGACAGCGCTTTATTCTCCCTGGCCTAATGTTGGAAGAACAAAGTCCCTATGGCTCCATGTGGGCAAAGTCGTGCAGTGAGGCTTCTTTGCCCTCCCGGCCAGATTTTTGGTGCAAAAACTTCACTGCTATGGGGTCAGGACAGCAGGTGTGAGGCAGCCTATATAAAGGCGGCACACACAGGTCCCAGTCTCTTTGCTTGCTAGCAAGTGAGTAGCAGTGAAAATGAGATTAGCTGGTTTCTTCAGGGCTGGATGGGCATATTGGGGTGTTACCCTGATTGGCAAGTGGGTGGCAGTGTGCTTTTGCCCGTCCCATTCTCACTACTGGGCTAGATTGTTCAGCTACTTGGTCACAATAGCAGGTAGTGCAAGGGTTTGAATTAAGGTGAGTTCCTGGTTTATGTGCAGGAGCGTGGCATGGGGAGGGCAAGGGGTGGGGTGCCCCTGGTGCAGCAATTAGGGGGCACCAAATTATCTACCGCCACCCCCACCGCCACCGCCACCGCCACCCCCACCCACCATTTCCAAGTCCGGCTGCTGTGTCCACCCTTCCTGGGCACTTTTTCTGCTCCCTGCCTGACTGCAAGTGCCCCCCCCCCCCGGGGCAGGGACCACCTGTCGCCCACCTCTTGTGCGTTGCTGCTAGTGCCCTTGCCTCCCTCTGTGCCCAGCCCTTCCCAAAGACCCAAGGTGGGATGGAGATACCCGGGGATGGCAGGAAGGAAGGGGGTCTCCCACCAACCAGCGGACCCATTATTGGGAGGCGGGGAGAGCCAGGTACAGCTGTGGTGATGCTGGCTGGCTGGGAAAAACACCCCTGCCCCGCTAGGGCATATGTAGATGAGGGGCAAAAGGGTACATCTGCCCCAGAGCAGAAATCTAGGGGCACCTGGAGGGGGAAGAAGAGGAGGAAGCCCTTTGCCCTCCTGCCGCCGTGCACCAGTGGCAGAGCAAGCAGGCAAGCAGGTGTGCAGGCGCAGTGGCTGTGGCACACACATGCCCCACACCGTCCCATGCCCGCAGGATTGCCTTTCCTTACTGGGTGGATGCGATGGAGTTGGGGAGCACTGGAGGGGCGCAAAAAAAAACTTTGGCCCCTTGTGTCCCCAAACCTTGCTATGCTGCTGTGTATGTGCCCACATGGGCACAAGGCAGCCCAACATGTTCCCAGCCCCAGCCCAACATGCATCTGCCTATCATGGATTTTCAGTTATCATGGGTCGGGTCCCTAACCCCCACAATAGGTGTGTGTGGGGGTTACTGTACACCAAGGACACCCATTTCTAATTCTTTCTGTAACACTCTGTGGATCTCAAGGATTGCACTCATGCCTGGAGACATTAATGGTCCCAATCTGAAATTTGAAGAAGACAAAACAAGGATGTTTCTAGATTTCTAGATTGTGTTATATGGGAACTACATCTTCCTTAAAAGCTTCATTGTGATGGAGGAGATTCCGGATTTAGCCTGCCCTCTAAATGCTTATAGGGCTGATCAACGGAGACACTTTGTAAATGAGAACTGGAAGATGCTATATAACTGGGCCCAGAAGCAGACAAATGAGTAAGGGAAGAAACAGACATAAGGATGTATACATATACAGTACTTACTAGAACCTGAGGAAGATACGGAGATGGCCAGACAATGACGTAATCCTTAATCCTTTTGTATAGTATATGGATAAGTGGACACTATATGACCATAGGAGGTTTTGTTTTTGCCTTCACTTCTAAGTCCATTTTTCTGTCTTTTGTATGAGTTTGTCAGATTGTTATGTTTGTTTCATTTTGTAACCTTGGTTGTATGTAAATAAATACAAAAAAAAAGCTTATAGGGCCGAAATGTACCTTCATGAGACTGTTGCATGAACACATACCCAGATGAAGAAGACATGGCCAAGGTGGCTTCTTCCCATCACATTCTGACTACCACAATGTGTTGCACATGGGGCTGTACTTGAAATCTGTTGGGAGATTTCTCTTGGTTTGAAATTGACTGACTAGGTTATTATTAGCTGCAGAGAGCATCTTATTTGGATTGCATAGTTCAAAAGAAAGAGGTAATGGAATAGGTAATGGCTGCTATGTCCCTGACTATTCTGAGCTTAATCTCTTTATCAAGGGGATTTCCTTTTTGTGCTCTTAAAAGACAGCTTTGAACAGTTTAATCTAGGATGGCCTTGCAACTGTAACCGGCCTCCTGCAATAGCTCAACGACTTATCATTTTGTTCCTGGGCTCTGCTCAAAGTCCTAATGGGAGCCTTTAAAGCCTTGTAGGGCTTGGATCGGCTTCCTCATGAACCACCCTCCTTTCCAAGCCTACACCGATTTGGTATTTATGCTAGCAGAGTGCATTGGGCCTACAGCTAAGCCCGGAGCTGCCAAACCAGAGGCTATGCTCCAAAAAGTAATGGTGGTTCAATTAAAATAGACCCATTAAGAGAAAGAGAACCATAAGTTGGATTATGGAACCCACTAAAAGTTGGCTTCTATGAGAGCAGGCTGTTAAATCATTATGAAAGTGATGTGAATCTGCTCACTTCTAATATTAGAGACAGAGAAAGAAGCAAAAAAATTACCTTATATTTTTAAAGGGAACAAAGCCCATTAATCTATAGGTAGATGTACAAAAGTGAAAGCATACTCAAACTATTTGTCTTCCTTAACCCCATGTGAGCCCACAGGTTCCCCATAGGTGGAGGGATTATATGTTGTTAAATAGGCAGGTGGTGCATATTTTTGAATAGTTCATGTGTGTGTTACCCTATTTCATATCATGTAATACCCCGCTATGAATATGTTTTCCCAAAAGTAGATTTTATCTCATGTTTTTCACTTTTCTAAGGTCTGCTTTTTGAGTACAGTCACCCCCTGCCATTTCGCAGTTCAGGTACTGCAGTCCCACTATATTGCGGGATCACAGTACCTGCACCTTGGGGCCGTTCAGGGAGGTGGCGGGGGTGATCACATCACCCCGCGCCACCCCTGGCACCTCTGAGAAGCCTCGGAGCTGCACGAGGGGGCGTCGGGGAGCGATCACATCACCCTGCGCCGCCCCCCAGGCCCCACACAACCCGCTTCCGCATATTGCGGATTTTCAAGCATCGCGGGTTGGGTGGGTCCCTAACCCCCACGATAGGCGGGGGGTTACTGTATGCAGTTATATACCCCAAAGGAGCAAGTGTGTGTGTGTGTGTGTGTGTGTGTGTGTGTGTGTGTTGATTTGTCTCTAAATAGCAAATAGTGTTCCCTGAAACCTCTTGCCTATCTGAATCCTGTACATCATTATCTTGGGCCTCAGTGCCTCCTGGGCTCTAGCCCAGACTACCTAACTCTAACTCCTACAGCCATCCTTATTATTAGGCAGAGCAAGGCAACTCCCTCCTCCTGCTGAGGCAGATGTGGCGAGAATAGCAGCCTGGTCTTCCTGAGGTCACTCCTGTTGCAGAACTAATTTTGGCTTAGTTCTTCTCACTCTTACAGAGCAAAATTAGCTTCAAGTCTCCCTGAGGCTTGAATGCCTGTAAACACAATGTCCTTCTTGGAGCAAATGAGCTTCCCCCCCATCCTCCTCCTCCTCCTCCTCCTCCTCCTTCGTGGAATTTGGAGTGTTTGACAGAGAAACAGGTGGAACTTAGGACAGGCACAATTGAGAACCACTGCTGCAGAATTAGATGGTTGACTTATAGAGAATTAATAGCCGCTCATTAACATGAAAGGATAGGAAGAATCCTGAGACAGTCTTCAGATGCAGATATGTATATTATATACTGCATTTGAACTTCCATTCCCCCCTAGTTATTACAGGCAGCTGCTAAAGGCGGGGATGGGAACAGGGGTGGGGAGACTGCTTTGGAAAAATTTGTTACTCCAGCATCCCTTTCACCGATTATGTTTCAAAGGCTCCTTTTTCCATGGGGAGGGGAGAACAAGGGCTATATAGACACTTACAAAGCAAGATCAGCAGTTATCTGGTTGGCACAGTAATTTCATTGGTTGCTGGCATTCACTTGCTCTTTTGCCTTGTCTCAAAGAGGGAGGAATTCATGTTGGCACTTCCATGCATCAACTGCTGTCTATCAAATGGGCGGAGGTTTCTTCTTTTGATTCACTGAGATTGTCACCATCTTGAAGGACAGCTGCACATAACACGGGGGCCAAGGCAAAACAACAACTCCCCACCCCATCCATTCTGTCCTTGTGCTACTTTCTTGCCAATGCTGATCCAGTCCTAATGTTGCTTCCTCGGGAGTAAACCCCACTGAGGACTTGGTTACCCTATTGAAATGAATTGAGAGCTGGGTCAGGGTCTTTGAAGTCAGTTTAAAATCACAAGAATTTGGAGTTGGGGTGTGTGTGTGTCCTCTTGGGACGACATTGAATTTGGTGGCAAGCTGCCTAGTGCCAGTGGGGGCAGGAATGGGAGGGGGATAAGAAAGCAGAGCAAACAATCCTGCCACTTCCGCCTCTGCCTTTCATTCCTCTTTCTTATTTGGAAAGGTAGGTTCTGATGCAATCAAGGTGCAGCAGCAGCAACAACTGTAGCATTATGAACTAGAGATGGGCATGACTCAAAAAAATTGTGTTTCGTTTTTTGTTTGGTCGTTTGGGGATCCGTTTCGGTTCGTTTTCATTTTTCATTTTCTTTTTGAAAAATTTTTCGTTTCATTTCGGTTTGTAACGAAACAAAAATGAAAAAGAAAAATTGCTGTTTCGTTAGCATTCTTTTCAGTTCAATGGATTTGCCGCAACAAAAACGAAAAACACAGCAAAATTGGTCATTTCGTTTCCGTTTCCGTTTTGGTTTTTGAAAAATTTTCGTTTTCGTTTTCGTTACGAAACGAACCAAAAACGAAAACAAAAATGAAAATTTCGCTGAGTCGTGCCCATCTCTATTATGAACTACACATGACACGCTAGCACCTGGTAAGGATGATGTGTTGAATGTTGAGGATGATGAGGATGATGAGGATGAGGATGCTGCCAGTCCAGTTTGTGCAGTAGTTGACAACATCTGTTTTTTAAAATGTTTTTCCCACCTTTGCGCTGTCAAATGGATTAAACTGTGCAAAGCAGGAAAATGAATAACGAATCAACGAACCAACAAAATGAATTTTCTTTAAAAAAATTGTGAAAAACAAAATGAAACAAACCAAACTCTAAAACGAACCAAACCAAAACAAATCACTATTTGTTCATTTTGTGCCCACCTCTATTCCACATTTCTCTGAAATTGGCAGTGCCATTTTTAGGGGGGGGGGAACACATACATCAGAGGACATTGTATACAAAAATATGTGTGCTGGGAAAGATATGTCCAAAAATATGCCTTCTAGAGTAACAGGTGGGCTATATAGGCTTTTAACCTGCTATCTGCTCTGTAGTAGGAACAGGTTGGTTTGCTCCAGGGTGGTTTAATCGATATCATTCCGACCCCCTATTGGAGGCTTTTCCATTTTTGGTGCCCAGTAGGATTGCTCTGTGATGGCTGGAACCAATTCAAAGCAAGTCTTGTGGTTGGAATTTGCCAATATCAGTGACTTAATGAGTAAGACATTTCAAGATGCAGTATTGGAAAACGAATCCACAGCAATGGGTTCGGCTGCAGGCAGTTTAGCAACCAGACTTTTCAAAAAACACATTTTTTTAAAAAAAACTTTTTAAAATAACTGATACAGTTCATTAGCAATAGTTCATATATATAGTTAATAAATTTCACACCTCCTGCCAAGGAGCATAGGAAGTGATTCATCTGCCAATATCCAAAATTAAACCACTTCATGAAATTGGCAAGAGCAATCTGTGTGAACCATGAGACTTGTTTAGATGGCTTCAGTGAAGACAGACCAATGCAAAGCAGCCCACAAAAGCTTGCACCTTGCTGCTAGTGTAGTAATAACCCAAAATACAGGTGGGAGGGAGAAATGAATATGAAAACAAATGCAAAGTTTCTTGAAGGTTTTAAAATGCTGCAGAATAATTTGGAAAGAACATACTTGTGAAACCGACAGAGACCAGAAATGGACGTATTCACACAGCCCTAACTGAGTCCCATTGAACCTACTGGATGCATTTTTAATGTGGTGCCTTTAAATTTGCATTTAAAGAGCTGCTATGTGTCACAGAGGACTAGCTGACTAGCACAACTAAAAAGGGGCTCAGCAAAACTCATCCATGAATTCTAGCCTTTTCCATTCGTCCCATTAAGAGCCACAGCAAGAAGGTTCGGGCAAGAAATAAAGACAGTCTCATCCTATAATACTGCTAAGATTTGCTAGCCTCAGTCTCCCACAATTTTGCACCTCTGATTGGAAATGCTTTGGGATTATCCCACTGCCCATAATTTCCCATTTTGAGCAAAGAGGAATGTCTATGGTGGTGCATTCCTGTCCCCACCCTTGTACTTTTGTCTGCCGCCACCTTATCTGACTGTCCTGAAAGTAGCTGATAAGGAAAGTGGTGCTTGAGCAACAGAGAGAAGAAAAACAGCTATTGGCTGAGGCAACCTTGTAAAAAGAAAGAAAGACTAACTGGTCCGCAACAGATAAAACCTGGAATAGTTGAGAGGCTCTCTATCTGAAGAGCATTTCTACTCCGGTATGCTTCGCTGTTTATCACAAGAGCTGCTATGCTTTCTGCCAATCTTGTTCCACTTTGAGGCTTTCTCAATCTTAGCTTGCAGCCCTGTGTCCCTCTATTTTCCTCTCTCTCTCTCTCTCTCTCTCATATATATATATATATATATATATATATATATATATATATATATATATATATATATATATATATATATATATATATATATATATATATATATATATATATATATATATATATATATATATATATGCATGTTAGGGTGGATTCGGGTTTCTTCCCGTGTAGAAATCTGGTTGTTTTGGCGACGTTTCGACGAGGTCTCACTCGTCATCTTCAGGCTGGTGTTCTGGCTTCTTTCTTCTTGAAGCAGAGTGTGATCTCAGTTGAAGTCCTTCTATAAATACTGCTGGGGGTGTGTGGTTTGCTTGCTCTGTTGCTGATTGTAGGTTTGTTTGTTCTTTTGTGATTTGCTGTGTGGCTGAGGCGATCGTTAAGGGCTTAACTGCTGGTGGGTTAGATGGCTGTTTAGAGACATCATGTGTGGGTGAGGTGCTGGATGTGTGTCTATTAGCCTTTTGTTTCTTAACGACCTTGGTGATGGGTGTTCTGGCAGCATCCTGGGCTTTGGTAGAGTGGGGTCCTGTGTCTTGTGAATTCATTTTGGTCTGGCTGCGTGTCTGTGGTCTCCCAATGTTTTTTTGGCGTGTGTAAGTGTGCTCCATGTGGTGGCTGGAGTGGGGAGTAGCGGTAGATGATGGTGCAGTCGTGGTTTTGTTATTGGATGGTGGTTTCGTTTCATCTGTGGGAAGGGTCTGGGTTTGTGTTTGGTGTGGATGGAAGGTGGTGGCATCTTGTGTCCTTTTGGACCTGGTGTCAGTCTTTGTGACAGAGGCTCGTCTGTTGACCAGGGCTAGTTTCCAGATGTCAGGCAAGCGGGAGGTGTCATCACGTTTATTCATGTTGTTTGGGTGTTTCTCTATTTCAATGGCTTCCATGATTATTCGACTGTTGAAGTGTTCAGTTTTGGAGATGAGTTTGGTTCTTTTAAAATCAATTTCATGACCTGTTGTTTTTATGTGCTGAAGAGAGAGGAAGATTTTTCTTCTTTTTTGACTGCGTTCTTGTGTTCTGCGATGCGTGCGCTTATTCTCCTGTTTGTCTGTCCGATGTATGTGGCTGGGCAGACTTTGCATGGTATTTCGTAGACTCCTTGGTTTTCTAGCTCAATCTTGTCTTTGGGGTTTCTTAAAATGTTGGCTATTTTTTGTTCGGTGCAAAAGGCTGTCTTGATATTGTGTTTGTGGAGAATTTTGCTGATTTTGTCTGTGGTGCCTTTGATGTAAGGGAGGAGGGCAGTGCCGTTGTTCTCTTCTGTTTCTTGGTTCTTGGGGGGTGTTTCTTTTTGGATTAGTTTGGTGATGGTGTTTTTTTGGAATCCGTTCGCAATTAAAGCATTCGAGGAGTGTGTAATTCAGTTTTTAGGTGGTCTTTGTCAGCGAGGCGTTTGGTTCTGGAGATGAGGGTTTTTGCTACGGAGTTGATCTGTGCAGGGTGGTGGTGTGATTGTGCATTTAAGTAGCGGTTTGTATGTGTTTTTTTCCGGTAGATGGTATGTCCTAAGGAGCCGTCGGGTTTTTTGTAGATTAGGACGTCCAGGAAGGGAAGTTGGTTGTTGGCTTCTATTTCCATAGTGAATTGTATTTTGGGGTGTAGGCTGTTGAGATGTGTGAGGAAGTTGTTCAGTTTGTCTTTCCCGTGTGGCCAGATAACAAAGGTGTCGTCAACATATCTGAGCCAGAGTTTGGGTTTATGTTCGGACTTCTGTAACGCGTTGGTTTCAAAGTGTTCCATATATAGGTTTGCGATGACCGGTGAGAGGGGTGATCCCATGGGTGCTCCTTCTATCTGTTTGTATCTTTGTCCATTGTGGATGAAGTATGTGTTGGTTAGGCAGTGGTTGGTCAGATCTAGGATGTGCTTGGGGGGGTTGTATTTGTTGTGGATAGCTGTCAAGGCTTCTTGAATGGGCACTTGTGTGAAGAGCGAAACAACATCGAAGCTCACGAGTAGGTCATTGGGTTGTAGGTCTTGTTTCTTTATAATTTCTATGAAGTGGAACGAGTTTTGTACGTATGAAGAGATGGATTCTGCATAGGGCTGGAGTTGTTTGGCAAGAAATTTGGCGAGGTTTTGTAGGGGTGAGCCTATGGAGCTGACTATGGGTCTGAGAGGTGTTCCTTCTTTGTGAATCTTGGGGAGGCCGTAGAGCTTGGGGCATCTGGAAGATTTCTCTCTGGGGATGATGCTTGGCTTGATTTCTTCACTTAAGGGTGAGGCTTTTATTTTGGCTTTGGTGGTTTTTTCCAGGTAGGTGGTGGGGTCTGTGTTCAAAGGTATGTAAGCAGGGTCTTGTAGTAGGTTGGATAGTTTGGCTTGGTAGTCAGATGTGTTTCATCACCACTGTGGCATTGCCTTTGTCTGCTGGGAGAATGATTATGTTTTTGTCTTTCCTCAGGTTGGTGAGGGCTTTTTGTTCTTCTTTGTGTAAATTGCTTCTGGGTGGTTTGCTGGAGCAGAGGATATTGGTGACTTCGAGTCTGATTTTGTTGGCTTCATCTGGGTTGATTTTGGTTAGGCTGGCTTCCACTCCGCATATGATGTTTTCAGTGGGGATGTGTCTGGGGGCGACTGCAAAGTTGAATCCTTTGGACAGGACTTTGGTCTCTGCGATGGTGAGTGTCCTGTCTGATATGTTGTGAACTGTTTGTTTCATGGGCTGCTGTGGGGGGTTGGGCTTCTGGCGTTTTTCCAGTTTGTGGAGTTTGTTGGTGTGTGTGTCTGTCTTGTGGGAGGTCTCTGTTTCAGCTCTCCAGGCGGCGAGTTGCTTGGATTTGTTCCAGAGTGTTGGGTGGATTTTGTTGCTGAGTTTGAGGTGGAGAGTGAGTAGGTCTCTGTTGGTTTGATCTAGTAGGTATCTTTTCTTGTGTAGTTCGTTTCTGATTAGGGCTAGTTCTGTTCTTTTCAGGATCCTTTCGCTGGATGGGGTTTTTGAGTGGAATTTCAGTTGGAAGCTTGTGGGGATCACATTTTTATCTCGGCAGTTGCGTAGGAATGCAATGTCACATAAGATGGTGGCTCTTCGGACTTCTAGTTTCTCGTAGGTTCTGGTCAGCTGGAAGGTTTCCTCCCCGTAGAGGTCGGATATTTGTTTTCGTAGATTTTCACGGGTATAGGTATGCATGTTAGGGTGGATTCGGGTTTCTTCCCGTGTAGAAATCTGGTTGTTTTGGCGACGTTTCGACGAGGTCTCACTCGTCATCTTCAGGCTGGTGTTCTGGCTTCTTTCTTCTTGAAGCAGAGTGTGATCTCAGTTGAAGTCCTTCTATAAATACTGCTGGGGGTGTGTGGTTTGCTTGCTCTGTTGCTGATTGTAGGTTTGTTTGTTCTTTTGTGATTTGCTGTGTGGCTGAGGCGATCGTTAAGGGCTTAACTGCTGGTGGGTTAGATGGCTGTTTAGAGACATCATGTGTGGGTGAGGTGCTGGATGTGTGTCTATTAGCCTTTTGTTTCTTAACGACCTTGGTGATGGGTGTTCTGGCAGCATCCTGGGCTTTGGTAGAGTGGGGTCCTGTGTCTTGTGAATTCATTTTGGTCTGGCTGCGTGTCTGTGGTCTCCCAATGTTTTTTTGGCGTGTGTAAGTGTGCTCCATGTGGTGGCTGGAGTGGGGAGTAGCGGTAGATGGTGCAGTCGTGGTTTTGTTATTGGATGGTGGTTTCGTTTCATCTGTGGGAAGGGTCTGGGTTTGTGTTTGGTGTGGATGGAAGGTGGTGGCATCTTGTGTCCTTTTGGACCTGGTGTCAGTCTTTGTGACAGAGGCTCGTCTGTTGACCAGGGCTAGTTTCCAGATGTCAGGCAAGCGGGAGGTGTCATCACGTTTATTCATGTTGTTTGGGTGTTTCTCTATTTCAATGGCTTCCATGATTATTCGACTGTTGAAGTGTTCAGTTTTGGAGATGAGTTTGGTTTCTTTTAAAATCAATTTCATGACCTGTTGTTTTTATGTGCTGGAAGAGAGAGGAAGATTTTTCTTCTTTTTTGACTGCGTTCTTGTGTTCTGCGATGCGTGCGCTTATTCTCCTGTTTGTCTGTCCGATGTATGTGGCTGGGCAGACTTTGCATGGTATTTCGTAGACTCCTTGGTTTTCTAGCTCAATCTTGTCTTTGGGGTTTCTTAAAATGTTGGCTATTTTTTGTTCGGTGCAAAAGGCTGTCTTGATATTGTGTTTGTGGAGAATTTTGCTGATTTTGTCTGTGGTGCCTTTGATGTAAGGGAGGAGGGCAGTGCCGTTGTTCTCTTCTGTTTCTTGGTTCTTGGGGGGTGTTTCTTTTTGGATTAGTTTGGTGATGGTGTTTTTTTGGAATCCGTTCGCAATTAAAGCATTCGAGAGAGTGTGTAATTCAGTTTTTAGGTGGTCTTTGTCAGCGAGGCGTTTGGTTCTGGAGATGAGGGTTTTTGCTACGGAGTTGATCTGTGCAGGGTGGTGGTGTGATTGTGCATTTAAGTAGCGGTTTGTATGTGTTTTTTTCCGGTAGATGGTATGTCCTAAGGAGCCGTCGGGTTTTTTGTAGATTAGGACGTCCAGGAAGGGAAGTTGGTTGTTGGCTTCTATTTCCATAGTGAATTGTATTTTGGGGTGTAGGCTGTTGAGATGTGTGAGGAAGTTGTTCAGTTTGTCTTTCCCGTGTGGCCAGATAACAAAGGTGTCGTCAACATATCTGAGCCAGAGTTTGGGTTTATGTTCGGACTTCTGTAACGCGTTGGCAAAGTGTTCCATATATAGGTTTGCGATGACCGGTGAGAGGGGTGATCCCATGGGTGCTCCTTCTATCTGTTTGTATCTTTGTCCATTGTGGATGAAGTATGTGTTGGTTAGGCAGTGGTTGGTCAGATCTAGGATGTGCTTGGGGGGGGTTGTATTTGTTGTGGATAGCTGTCAAGGCTTCTTGAATGGGCACTTGTGTGAAGAGCGAAACAACATCGAAGCTCACGAGTAGGTCATTGGGTTGTAGGTCTTGTTTCTTTATAATTTCTATGAAGTGGAACGAGTTTTGTACGTATGAAGAGATGGATTCTGCATAGGGCTGGAGTTGTTTGGCAAGAAATTTGGCGAGGTTTTGTAGGGGTGAGCCTATGGAGCTGACTATGGGTCTGAGAGGTGTTCCTTCTTTGTGAATCTTGGGGAGGCCGTAGAGCTTGGGGCATCTGGAAGATTTCTCTCTGGGGATGATGCTTGGCTTGATTTCTTCACTTAAGGGTGAGGCTTTTATTTTGGCTTTGGTGGTTTTTTCCAGGTAGGTGGTGGGGTCTGTGTTCAAAGGTATGTAAGCAGGGTCTTGTAGTAGGTTGGATAGTTTGGCTTGGTAGTCAGATGTGTTCATCACCACTGTGGCATTGCCTTTGTCTGCTGGGAGAATGATTATGTTTTTGTCTTTCCTCAGGTTGGTGAGGGCTTTTTGTTCTTCTTTGTGTAAATTGCTTCTGGGTGGTTTGCTGGAGCAGAGGATATTGGTGACTTCGAGTCTGATTTTGTTGGCTTCATCTGGGTTGATTTTGGTTAGGCTGGCTTCCACTCCGCATATGATGTTTTCAGTGGGGATGTGTCTGGGGGCGACTGCAAAGTTGAATCCTTTGGACAGGACTTTGGTCTCTGCGATGGTGAGTGTCCTGTCTGATATGTTGTGAACTGTTTGTTTCATGGGCTGCTGTGGGGGGGTTGGGCTTCTGGCGTTTTTCCAGTTTGTGGAGTTTGTTGGTGTGTGTGTCTGTCTTGTGGGAGGTCTCTGTTTCAGCTCTCCAGGCGGCGAGTTGCTTGGATTTGTTCCAGAGTGTTGGGTGGATTTTGTTGCTGAGTTTGAGGTGGAGAGTGAGTAGGTCTCTGTTGGTTTGATCTAGTAGGTATCTTTTCTTGTGTAGTTCGTTTCTGATTAGGGCTAGTTCTGTTCTTTTCAGGATCCTTTCGCTGGATGGGGTTTTTGAGTGGAATTTCAGTTGGAAGCTTGTGGGGATCACATTTTTATCTCGGCAGTTGCGTAGGAATGCAATGTCACATAAGATGGTGGCTCTTCGGACTACAGAAACGAACTACACAAGAAAAGATACCTACTAGATCAAACCAACAGAGACCTACTCACTCTCCACCTCAAACTCAGCAACAAAATCCACCCAACACTCTGGAACAAATCCAAGCAACTCGCCGCCTGGAGAGCTGAAACAGAGACCTCCCACAAGACAGACACACACACCAACAAACTCCACAAACTGGAAAAACGCCAGAAGCCCAACCCCCCACAGCAGCCCATGAAACAAACAGTTCACAACATATCAGACAGGACACTCACCATCGCAGAGACCAAAGTCCTGTCCAAAGGATTCAACTTTGCAGTCGCCCCCAGACACATCCCCACTGAAAACATCATATGCGGAGTGGAAGCCAGCCTAACCAAAATCAACCCAGATGAAGCCAACAAAATCAGACTCGAAGTCACCAATATCCTCTGCTCCAGCAAACCACCCAGAAGCAATTTACACAAAGAAGAACAAAAAGCCCTCACCAACCTGAGGAAAGACAAAAACATAATCATTCTCCCAGCAGACAAAGGCAATGCCACAGTGGTGATGAACACATCTGACTACCAAGCCAAACTATCCAACCTACTACAAGACCCTGCTTACATACCTTTGAACACAGACCCCACCACCTACCTGGAAAAAACCACCAAAGCCAAAATAAAAGCCTCACCCTTAAGTGAAGAAATCAAGCCAAGCATCATCCCCAGAGAGAAATCTTCCAGATGCCCCAAGCTCTACGGCCTCCCCAAGATTCACAAAGAAGGAACACCTCTCAGACCCATAGTCAGCTCCATAGGCTCACCCCTACAAAACCTCGCCAAATTTCTTGCCAAACAACTCCAGCCCTATGCAGAATCCATCTCTTCATACGTACAAAACTCGTTCCACTTCATAGAAATTATAAAGAAACAAGACCTACAACCCAATGACCTACTCGTGAGCTTCGATGTTGTTTCGCTCTTCACACAAGTGCCCATTCAAGAAGCCTTGACAGCTATCCACAACAAATACAACCCCCCCAAGCACATCCTAGATCTGACCAACCACTGCCTAACCAACACATACTTCATCCACAATGGACAAAGATACAAACAGATAGAAGGAGCACCCATGGGATCACCCCTCTCACCGGTCATCGCAAACCTATATATGGAACACTTTGAAACCAACGCGTTACAGAAGTCCGAACATAAACCCAAACTCTGGCTCAGATATGTTGACGACACCTTTGTTATCTGGCCACACGGGAAAGACAAACTGAACAACTTCCTCACACATCTCAACAGCCTACACCCCAAAATACAATTCACTATGGAAATAGAAGCCAACAACCAACTTCCCTTCCTGGACGTCCTAATCTACAAAAAACCCGACGGCTCCTTAGGACATACCATCTACCGGAAAAAAACACATACAAACCGCTACTTAAATGCACAATCACACCACCACCCTGCACAGATCAACTCCGTAGCAAAAACCCTCATCTCCAGAACCAAACGCCTCGCTGACAAAGACCACCTAAAAACTGAATTACACACTCTCTCGAATGCTTTAATTGCGAACGGATTCCAAAAAAACACCATCACCAAACTAATCCAAAAAGAAACACCCCCCAAGAACCAAGAAACAGAAGAGAACAACGGCACTGCCCTCCTCCCTTACATCAAAGGCACCACAGACAAAATCAGCAAAATTCTCCACAAACACAATATCAAGACAGCCTTTTGCACCGAACAAAAAATAGCCAACATTTTAAGAAACCCCAAAGACAAGATTGAGCTAGAAAACCAAGGAGTCTACGAAATACCATGCAAAGTCTGCCCAGCCACATACATCGGACAGACAAACAGGAGAATAAGCGCACGCATCGCAGAACACAAGAACGCAGTCAAAAAAGAAGAAAAATCTTCCTCTCTCTTCCAGCACATAAAAACAACAGGTCATGAAATTGATTTTAAAAGAACCAAACTCATCTCCAAAACTGAACACTTCAACAGTCGAATAATCATGGAAGCCATTGAAATAGAGAAACACCCAAACAACATGAATAAACGTGATGACACCTCCCGCTTGCCTGACATCTGGAAACTAGCCCTGGTCAACAGACGAGCCTCTGTCACAAAGACTGACACCAGGTCCAAAAGGACACAAGATGCCACCACCTTCCATCCACACCAAACACAAACCCAGACCCTTCCCACAGATGAAACGAAACCACCATCCAATAACAAAACCACGACTGCACCATCTACCGCTACTCCCCACTCCAGCCACCACATGGAGCACACTTACACACGCCAAAAAAACATTGGGAGACCACAGACACGCAGCCAGACCAAAATGAATTCACAAGACACAGGACCCCACTCTACCAAAGCCCAGGATGCTGCCAGAACACCCATCACCAAGGTCGTTAAGAAACAAAAGGCTAATAGACACACATCCAGCACCTCACCCACACATGATGTCTCTAAACAGCCATCTAACCCACCAGCAGTTAAGCCCTTAACGATCGCCTCAGCCACACAGCAAATCACAAAAGAACAAACAAACCTACAATCAGCAACAGAGCAAGCAAACCACACACCCCCAGCAGTATTTATAGAAGGACTTCAACTGAGATCACACTCTGCTTCAAGAAGAAAGAAGCCAGAACACCAGCCTGAAGATGACGAGTGAGACCTCGTCGAAACGTCGCCAAAACAACCAGATTTCTACACGGGAAGAAACCCGAATCCACCCTAACATGCATACCTATACCCGTGAAAATCTACGAAAACAAATATCCGACCTCTACGGGGAGGAAACCTTCCAGCTGACCAGAACCTACGAGAAACTAGAAGTCCGAAGAGCCACCATCTTATGTGACATTGCATTCCTACGCAACTGCCGAGATAAAAATGTGATCCCCACAAGCTTCCAACTGAAATTCCACTCAAAAACCCCATCCAGCGAAAGGATCCTGAAAAGAACAGAACTAGCCCTAATCAGAAACGAACTACACAAGAAAAGATACCTACTAGATCAAACCAACAGAGACCTACTCACTCTCCACCTCAAACTCAGCAACAAAATCCACCCAACACTCTGGAACAAATCCAAGCAACTCGCCGCCTGGAGAGCTGAAACAGAGACCTCCCACAAGACAGACACACACACCAACAAACTCCACAAACTGGAAAAACGCCAGAAGCCCAACCCCCCACAGCAGCCCATGAAACAAACAGTTCACAACATATCAGACAGGACACTCACCATCGCAGAGACCAAAGTCCTGTCCAAAGGATTCAACTTTGCAGTCGCCCCCAGACACATCCCCACTGAAAACATCATATGCGGAGTGGAAGCCAGCCTAACCAAAATCAACCCAGATGAAGCCAACAAAATCAGACTCGAAGTCACCAATATCCTCTGCTCCAGCAAACCACCCAGAAGCAATTTACACAAAGAAGAACAAAAAGCCCTCACCAACCTGAGGAAAGACAAAAACATAATCATTCTCCCAGCAGACAAAGGCAATGCCACAGTGGTGATGAACACATCTGACTACCAAGCCAAACTATCCAACCTACTACAAGACCCTGCTTACATACCTTTGAACACAGACCCCACCACCTACCTGGAAAAAACCACCAAAGCCAAAATAAAAGCCTCACCCTTAAGTGAAGAAATCAAGCCAAGCATCATCCCCAGAGAGAAATCTTCCAGATGCCCCAAGCTCTACGGCCTCCCCAAGATTCACAAAGAAGGAACACCTCTCAGACCCATAGTCAGCTCCATAGGCTCACCCCTACAAAACCTCGCCAAATTTCTTGCCAAACAACTCCAGCCCTATGCAGAATCCATCTCTTCATACGTACAAAACTCGTTCCACTTCATAGAAATTATAAAGAAACAAGACCTACAACCCAATGACCTACTCGTGAGCTTCGATGTTGTTTCGCTCTTCACACAAGTGCCCATTCAAGAAGCCTTGACAGCTATCCACAACAAATACAACCCCCCCAAGCACATCCTAGATCTGACCAACCACTGCCTAACCAACACATACTTCATCCACAATGGACAAAGATACAAACAGATAGAAGGAGCACCCATGGGATCACCCCTCTCACCGGTCATCGCAAACCTATATATGGAACACTTTGAAACCAACGCGTTACAGAAGTCCGAACATAAACCCAAACTCTGGCTCAGATATGTTGACGACACCTTTGTTATCTGGCCACACGGGAAAGACAAACTGAACAACTTCCTCACACATCTCAACAGCCTACACCCCAAAATACAATTCACTATGGAAATAGAAGCCAACAACCAACTTCCCTTCCTGGACGTCCTAATCTACAAAAAACCCGACGGCTCCTTAGGACATACCATCTACCGGAAAAAAACACATACAAACCGCTACTTAAATGCACAATCACACCACCACCCTGCACAGATCAACTCCGTGCGTAGCAAAAACCCTCATCTCCAGAACCAAACGCCTCGCTGACAAAGACCACCTAAAAACTGAATTACACACTCTCTCGAATGCTTTAATTGCGAACGGATTCCAAAAAAACACCATCACCAAACTAATCCAAAAAGAAACACCCCCCAAGAACCAAGAAACAGAAGAGAACAACGGCACTGCCCTCCTCCCTTACATCAAAGGCACCACAGACAAAATCAGCAAAATTCTCCACAAAACACAATATCAAGACAGCCTTTTGCACCGAACAAAAAATAGCCAACATTTTAAGAAACCCCAAAGACAAGATTGAGCTAGAAAACCAAGGAGTCTACGAAATACCATGCAAAGTCTGCCCAGCCACATACATCGGACAGACAAACAGGAGAATAAGCGCACGCATCGCAGAACACAAGAACGCAGTCAAAAAAGAAGAAAAATCTTCCTCTCTCTTCCAGCACATAAAAACAACAGGTCATGAAATTGATTTTAAAAGAACCAAACTCATCTCCAAAACTGAACACTTCAACAGTCGAATAATCATGGAAGCCATTGAAATAGAGAAACACCCAAACAACATGAATAAACGTGATGACACCTCCCGCTTGCCTGACATCTGGAAACTAGCCCTGGTCAACAGACGAGCCTCTGTCACAAAGACTGACACCAGGTCCAAAAGGACACAAGATGCCACCACCTTCCATCCACACCAAACACAAACCCAGACCCTTCCCACAGATGAAACGAAACCACCATCCAATAACAAAACCACGACTGCACCATCTACCGCTACTCCCCACTCCAGCCACCACATGGAGCACACTTACACACGCCAAAAAAACATTGGGAGACCACAGACACGCAGCCAGACCAAAATGAATTCACAAGACACAGGACCCCACTCTACCAAAGCCCAGGATGCTGCCAGAACACCCATCACCAAGGTCGTTAAGAAACAAAAGGCTAATAGACACACATCCAGCACCTCACCCACACATGATGTCTCTAAACAGCCATCTAACCCACCAGCAGTTAAGCCCTTAACGATCGCCTCAGCCACACAGCAAATCACAAAAGAACAAACAAACCTACAATCAGCAACAGAGCAAGCAAACCACACACCCCCAGCAGTATTTATAGAAGGACTTCAACTGAGATCACACTCTGCTTCAAGAAGAAAGAAGCCAGAACACCAGCCTGAAGATGACGAGTGAGACCTCGTCGAAACGTCGCCAAAACAACCAGATTTCTACACGGGAAGAAACCCGAATCCACCCTAACATGCATACCTATACCCGTGAAAATCTACGAAAACATATATATATATATATATATATATATATTTGGTGGATCATTGAGACAAAGTTTGGGGCATTTTCCCATATCCCACTCCCACTAAATGAAAGCATTAAATTTAAAAATAATTTGTCAGTAGCAGTGCTGTTAGGGCTAACACATTAGGGATTTTTTAAAAAGCAATTTAAAAAATATTGTTCCTTCTCTGTTTTGCTGTCTCTTACTGCACAGTTCTCACTTAGGATAGGAATGCCTGAGGAATACAAATCTTTATGCATTTGTATCTGAAATGGCCTGACTGGCATCTTTGTGGACTCCTGCGGACCAAAAGAAGCGATATAATCAATTTCACACTTCTCTCAATATTGGTATGCAGCTCTTGGCACATAATTTTTTTTATCTGAATATATATATGATACAAATTATATATACTTGAAAGAGATAGAATTATCCTTCCCTTCTCTGACTCCATCTATGGTAGTGTTTCAGAGCAACATTGGGGCTGGTACAAACATCTGTATGTTTGTGTGTGAAAGAAGGTTGCAACATCACAGTTTGTTGCTAAACTGTCCTCGAGAGACTTAATGGGATTCAGTAAAGGAAGGAGGCTCATCAGAGCATTTACACCCAAAACAAAATATGCTCATTTCCCCTTTTTGCTTCTGGTTATGCTGGTCACATTGTAGATAAGCTTTGAAAGGGCAGCTTTTTAAATATTCTATTGAATTTTCTAAACCTAACAGGTTAAAACAAATACATACATTGCTTGTGTGTTGCCATATTACATAGTTCAAATACAAATATTTTCCCAATATTTCAGCCCAAGTGTTTGATATATTCCAAATTTACGTGTTTCTTTTCCATCATTATTTTCATTATTATCTCTATCTTCATCTTAGTACAAAGAATGAAAATAACCAAGTACAATATTAAGCTAGCCTATTTAATCTTGATCACGTTGATAATTCTTCATTTTACTAAGCAGCTTGAAATCTATTTGTCTAGCTCAACATATGATAGGCATACATTTATATCTGTTTTCATCTAATACAAAGAGTGAAGATAGCAAATTTAATTTATAAGATATCCTATCTAATCTACCAGATTTAGTAAATAATAAACATCATCAACCAAATATATTTTATCTATTCACCTAACTTCTGTCAAATTTCAAATACTATACCAATATAGCTGGGACTAATACTTAATGGGCTATTAAAGAAAAAAAGTTGTATCTTGGTCTCTCAGTTTCGTAATGCATATGAAAGTTTCTATTCTTGCCTAATATATTCCTCTTGGAGGTCTAACAGATTAACATTTCAAGATGGTAATCTCACTTCACCTTTCCATTTTCACATCTTAATATTCATTTAGTATTTTAAGGATGGCCCAAATACAAAGAACAGATTTCTCCATTAGAGTGACCTATCTCGTTTGGCAAATATTAAGTTAGCTTAGCAATAGTCTTAACTGGTCTATTGCAGTACACACTTCCATTCACTGTTTTCCATGTCATTACAATCCATTATACAGTAACCCTTGGCCTATCGCGGGGGTTAGGGACCGACCCGACCCGCAATGACTGAAAATCTGCAATTTGTGGATGCAGGTCGGGGGTAGCACGCACCACCACTGCTTCCCAGGCTGCTGGAAGAGTTTTGTAAAAGCCTTCCAGCAGTCCGTGCAAGGGTGGTGGATGATGTGATCCACCATTCTTGCTGCAGGGCTATTCCACACCCAGCCAGCGCCAATCAGCTTAAAACCAGCAATCTCCATTGAAATGCATTGGCTCAATGCATTTCAATGGAGAAATTTCCCCCCATTGGAATGCATTGGCTCGCCCGGGAGCCCGGGACTGGAATGGATTTTAAAATGGATGTGCCATTTCTCCGGAGCCCCCATGGGGGGAGGGGGAAGCAGCGCACCCATTTTAAAATCCTTTCCAGTCATGGAGGGGGCCGCCTGAGCATGCCTCCGGGAGATTTCTCGCAGTGGCGTGCCTGGCCGGCCTTGTGGGATCCAAGCCCCCGTTGCTGCCTGAGCCCACCGCCGGGAGACTTCTCGCAGCAATGCACCCGGGCAGCCTTGGGGATCCAAGCTCCTGCCGCCACCCGAGTGCGCCGCAGGGAGACTTCCCGCAGCGGCACACCGGGCGGCCTTGGGGGATCCAAGCCCCCTCCACTGCCCAAGCGCACCACAGGGAGACTTCTTGCAGTGGTGTGCCCAGGCGGCCATGGGGGATTGGATCCACTGCCGCCGCCCGAGCACGCCGCAGGGAGACTTCTCATACTGGCATGCTCGGGTGGCCTTGGTGGATCCATGGGCTTGTCTCCGCTGCCGAGAGCCCTTTAAAGATTGCTCCCCATGCACCCGCTACCCCAGGGGAGGGAGGGCACGTGGGGAGTGATCTTTGGAAAGGGCTCCCAGCTGCGGGGACAAGGGTTTGTCCCCTGGCCGAGAGCCCTTTAAAGATCGCTCCCTGCACGCCCACAACCCCAGGGGAGGGCAGGCGCACGGAGCGATCTTTGGAAAGGGCTCCCGGCTGCGGGGACAAGGCCTTTTCCCCTGGCTGAGAGCCCTTTAAAGATTGCTCCCCATGCACCTGCAACTCCCAGGGGAGGGCGTGCACGGTGAGTGATCTTTGGAAAGGGCTCCTGGCTGAGGGGGCAAGGGCTTGTCCCCATGGCCAAGAGCCCTTTAAAGATCGCTCCCCGCGCGCCTGCAGCTCCCAGGGGAGGGCGCAGGGGAGCGATCTTCGGAAAGGGCTCCCGGCTGCGGGGACAAGAGCTTGTCTTCACTGACGAGAGCCCTTTAAACATCACACACTGCTCACCCGCACCCCCAGGGGAGGGCAAGCGAGCTGCGTGCGATGGCTCCACTTTCCCTCAAGCCCTTTTGGGGTACTGCGGTCCCACGATATAGTGGGACCACGGTATGTGAACTGTGAAAGGATGGGGGACCACTGCAATCTATTAATAACCAATAATAGCCAATGGTGGTGTGTCTCCAATACACCAGACAACCAGGGGTTCAAAGGCACACCATCATCGGCCAAACTGCCAAACACAAAAACAGACCTTCTAAGTAACTGACTCATTGAACCACGTTTTGGTCTTTCCTGATAGATCCATTGCCTTCATGAATCGTGCAGATCTGTCCATTCCCATCTTCTTGAGACTTGACCCATCCAAAGCAAAGCAAAATGAAGTGTTCTGCTTATATACTGCCCCATACGATTTCAAGTAGTCTTTGGGCAGTTTACAGTTTAATTACAGTATGCAGGCTACACATCCAGATGTCCTTCTCATGAAATCGAAGCTTGCCCAGTAAGGATAGATTGCACACTCCTCTCCAAAGTTTCAATGCACTGCTCTAGTTTCATGTTCCAAACAAAACCAATTTTGGGGCTGTCCTCTGCCTCTTCATTAGGTTCAAGAGAAAGTTCAGTTTCCCAAGCAAGGCCAGACTCCATACTCTCTACCTCCTCCAAACACCTCTCCTGAATGTCTCCAAAAATGCTGAAAACAAATAAATCCACGGTGCAGTCATAAGAGTAATCACTTCTGTGGTAGCGTCATAAAGTAGCTGTTTATTTTCCCCTCATAATTGTAGCCCCCATTTCAGAAAGCAGGGTATGAAAGCTTATTGAAGAAGGAAACCAGGGTATCACCAAGATATATCTCTTGTAGAGTGATGGGGTTAAGCAAAAAAAAAAAAGTGTCTTACTCACGGCAATAAAGCTTCATAATCTCCAAAATTACTTACATGCTCTGGAGCCTGCAGCTAAAGACCGTTCACCATTATGGCAGCTGGACATTCTCCAGCAGGGAGATAAGACTATTCTGGAACTGCGAAGTTTGCAGCCACATTCTTTGCAGATGCTGCCTCTCCTCCAAGGAGGTTTCACTCACTGCCATGGACAGATTATTTCCTATTGAGATTGAACCTGTTAACTGGGACCCACCTCTGTGGGGAGGATGGACCTGTGAAAATGGTCTGCCCTGGCAGGCTTCTTGACTCTTATGGGTTTAGGGAGACCTGGAAGGATATCTGGCTGATAGGCAACCTTGTGAAAGTCCAGGTCAACAGATGCTATTCAGAGATGAACAAGGTGGTATAAACATTAGGTCCCAAAGACTCTGTCTGGTTCAGAGCTCATTCTGCTCCCTGGTTCATTGGGGAGCTTCAAGCTATGAAGTTAGCCTGGGGACAACTAGAGACCAGGTAGAGGAAGAATCAGTTGGATTGAAATGTGACTGCAGTTAAGACCATGACCAGAAGATACCCCAATGCCTTTAAAGTGGTAAAAAACATTCTCATTACTGAGATAATTGATGAGGACAAGCAAAACTTTTCCAGGTGGTTCATAATCTTACCTGCTCTGATCAATAATGGCCTCATCCTGATGATTGCATCAGTGATCAATTTACAGCCTCTTTAAATTCTAAAATCTCAGCCATCCAGCCTGATCTGGACTCTACCAGCAGTTTGCTTTTGTGACCCCCAGGTTAGGATACACTGGCCTAGAGTCTTATGTCAGATTTGCCCAATTCATACCTTCTAGATCCGTGTAGGGATCCATTTGGATACAGAACAAAGCTATCTATTTCTCAGTTTTGAAAAAGAAATTACAAACCATATGCATAGGTGCAGAATGCTGAAGAAAACTCTATTCAGTTCTACACAAATTGGCATACCAGGTCCATGTAGGTAGAGGGCAAGGAAAGGAAGCAGCACTTTCTTTTAAGCAACATTAATTTTCTTTGCTGTTTTATGTATCATTTCTTTCCTGGATTCTGTTCAGCTTCTATTGAATTATGCATCTGCATATCACTGTATTGATTGTTTACCCATCCCAGTAAGTACACATTTCTTCTGTTACTAGTCCATTGAAAGATGAGTTCCTCATTTTGGCTGTATCTGTATAGCTTATTGCTCCTTTGATGTGTTTGCTTTGGTGTTCTATGCCATGTCATTGCCACAAACATCTCCCTCTTGTTCTGTATGTTCTCTCGTGTTACTGCAATTATCCAATCCCAATTAGCACAATGTTTAATAAAGTGCTTGAGAATTGAGGAAGTGGTCTCTGAAAATCTATGCAGACACAAGTTAACCGATTGTCTGGTAATTATGGATGTGAATCACATAAGCAGCAGGGTTTTTCAGTTTGTGACAACCCTGTTAACTGAATTTCGAGTGGGAGGAATGAATCCCCAGGAAAGAGAGGTGTTTTGATACCTGACACAGTGTGAAAATATAATACACAGGCCTTTGCTGTGAAGTGATCTTTTTATGCCGCATGATGTAGGGCTTGCAGTAAGGATGGACTATTTTGCTCTCCCCCTATTTACAATGCAAAGCATCGTGAGAGGAACTAAAGACATTATTGTTTGAAATGTCATCCTTAGTGGTAAAGGCCACTAGAATCAGAGGGCTAAAAGGAAAGCATGGGGTGGGCATTGTTATCTTTTCAGAAGAGATGGAAGTAGTAGAGATGGGCACGAAACGAGCGATTTTTTGTTTTTGTTTTTGTTTTTTTGTTTCATTACGCAATGAAAACAAAACAATTTTTTTTCAAACAAAACGAAAACAAAAACAAAACAACCAAATTTGCCGTGTTTTTTGTTTTCGTTGCAGCAGATGCATTGATCTAAAAAGAATGCTAACGAAACAGCAATTTTTCATTTTCGTTTTCGTTTTCGTTTCATTACCTAACGAAACAAAAACGAAATTTTTGCAAAAAAGTCACGAAAACGAACCAAAACGGACCCCTAAATGACCAAATGACAAACGAAACACCATTTTTTTGAGTCGTGCCCATCTCTAGTAGCAAGAAACCAGGAAGCTTCAGAGCCAATGGTTCAGTGCATATCTTTGAGCACTGCTTGTAATTAATTCCTGGGTTGCTCCTCACTGTCCAGTGTCAGTAACCAGGTAGGTTTTCTAAAATTGCCAATGCTTTGGTATCTGTTCTTCTAAGAGGAAACTTAAATGGTGACAGGATCAGGATAACCAGATAGGACCACTGAGAAGCATGTGGATGATGCATCAGGTAGCTCAGTGGCTTCGGACTTTGGCTGGGGAGCCAGAGGTTGGGAGTTCAATTCCCCATTGGGCTTCCTTCAGATGGGCTGGACTTGAAGATATATATTTTTTTAGTTTTTTATTTATATACTGCCAGAATTTCCCAGACGGTCCCTTCCAACTCTGAAGTTCAAAAATTCTTATCAGCCTATGGATACCCCAAAGAGTTTGGAAACTTGTTTTAAAAACATTCAAAGATAAACCCAAAGAGTGGATATTTCCTGAAAAACCCAAAGAGGACTTAGTAAGCTTAGGAGAAGAGATGGAGCTGAACTGAAGTAAAACTTTGGAAAAAAGTAAAACTTTGGAAAAAAAGAGAAATGTTTGTGGTTTGGTTCATGGATCTCATTTTGCTGAAATGACATGACATGGCAAACATTTTTTTTCACCCAACACTTTGTTTTACATTGGGGACTCGGGTACATTGGCACCCTGATACACATCATTTTTCTGGTTCATGCCTATCTCTATTTAGGAGCACAGAAAAAAGGGAAAAGGGACAATGGCTGAATATCCAGGAAGAAGGCATATTGACTTGCTATGAAGATAGGAAACTCTGAGCAGGGACAATTCCACTTAGGGCTGAAGATATACCAGAATATTTTATAACCAAAGAGTTAGTTCTTTTAATTCTAATCAAAGGAAGACAGTCAATGTCTGAACCAAAAGGCGAAGTCCAAGGCTTTGACTAATCCATGTTCGATGAAGCTGGAATGCTGTTTTGTTATCCCATTCTATTATGAACATGTCAGCTTCAGCTGAAGCCTGAACCTTGAACCACATCAGCCTGGCTCAGGCTGATTTTCTAGGAGATCCAGATTCAAGGCTAATGGTCCAGATTGAATCTGGGGCAAATGGCCTCTGGTCTGAGGCCAATTGGACTGATTCAGTGATTTGGGCATCTAGAATGAACCAGGGGAAAAGCCAGATAAAACAATAGAACTAAAACATGCATCTTCCATGTGAAGAACCCCCCCCCCACACACACAATTTACTTTATCTGGAAGTTGAATCATGGCTACTGAACTTCTTTTTTTGAGAGATAGAAACGTTTCGCTGTTCATCCAAACAGCTTCTTTTCCAATAATACTGCCAAAGACAAAAGCTCTGGTCTCTTTGTGATACAGGAGTGAAAAATCATACCGTAACTGATAACTTTTTGAGGAGGATCGAGGGAGACAATGAATATGTCAGTATTCATTACTTCCTTATCTTTTGCTAACAGAAAAATGGGAAAAGTTGCTTTTTAAGATCACAACTCTTTGGATCTGGCAGTGAGAATGGCCAGTAGCCGTGGCAGCTTTGGAACTCTACAAGTCGTAGGAGTCTTCCTGTTCTATCTGGAGATAATTTGACAAGAGGGAAATGGCAGCCATGAGCTTTGGGTCAAGAATGTAAAGATTTATTATAGAGCAACAACAAAAACATCAATTAGCAAGGTTGTTACAGAAGCATAACACAAGCAGTCTTTATCATGGATGGGTGTGTTGCCCAAAGAGGAGATAGAAGAAGGATCCAAGTGCCAAAGGGAAGGCACTGTGAGGATGGTGTGGAGAACATCAGAATGTCAACAGTGATAGAGATGGGGAGAAGACAGAGGCAACGTATAAAAATTGGGAAAAGAAGTAATTTCAGAACCATTGGCAATAATCTTTGAGAATTTCTGGAGAACAGGGGAAGTCCCCATAGAGTTGAGGAGGGTGAATGTTGTCCCCATCTTCAAAAAGGGGAAAGAAGAGGACCCAAATAATTACCGTCCAGTCGGCTTGACATCTATCCCTGAAAAGATTCTAGAACAGATTATTAAGCAGACAGTCTGTAATTATTTAACAAGCAATGCTGTCATTACTAGAAGTCAACATGGGTTTCTCAACAAGTCATGTCAGACTAATTTGATCTCTTTCCTTAATAGAGTTACAGGCCTGGTGGATGAGGGGAATGTTGTGGATGTTGTTTATATCTTGATTTCAGTAAGGCGTACAATAAGGTTCTCCATGACATACTTGCAAAGAAGTTAGCAGAATATGGGCTAGATAAGGCTACTGTTAAGTGGATCTGTAATTGGTTTACTGATTATAAGCAAAGCGTGGTCGTAAATGGCTTCTCCTCAGCATGGAGATGGGTAACCAGTGGAGTGCCCCAGGGTTCTGTTCTGGTTCTGGTGCTGTTCAACATCTTTATCAACAAATTGGATGGAGGAATAGAGAGTAGACAGAATAAATGTGCAGATGATACCAAATTGGGAGGGGTAAATTCCCTAGAGGACAGGATAAAAATCCAAAATGACCTTGACAGATTAGAGTGCTGGGCCAAAGCAAATAGAATGAGTTTCAACAGAGAGTAATATAGGGTCCTTCATCTAGGCAAGAAAAATGAATTTCATAGATATTGGATGGGAGACCTGGCTGGAGAACTGTACCTGTGAAAGGGATCTGGGAGTCTGGGTGGACCACAAATTGAACATGTGTCAGCAGTGTGAACCGGTGGCCAGGAAAGCCAATGCAATTCTTAGTTGCATCAACAGAAGCATAGTTTCTAGAGCAAGAGAGGTGATAGTGCCCCTTTATTCTTCTCTGGTCAGACCCCACCTGGAGTACTGTGTACAGTTCTGTGCTCCTCAATTTAAATAGGATGTTGACAACCTCAAGCAGGTCCAGAGGAGGGCGACCAGGATGGTTAAAGGTCTCCTCGTAATACAGCCGCCTGTCTTATGAGGAGAAGCTTAGGGATCTGGGAATGTTTAACCTTACAAAAAGAAGATTGAGAAGGGATATGATAGCCATGTTTAAACATTTGAAGGGATATCATATCAAATTGGGGGCTGGCTTGTTTTCCATGACTTCAGAGACTAGGGCTCAGAGCAATGGTTTCAAACTACAGGAAAACAGATTCCATTTGAACATTAGGAAGAACTTCATGATGGTTAGACCTGTTCAGCACTGGAATATGCTGACATGGAAGGTGGTGGAGTCTCCTTCTCTGGAGATTTTTAAGCAGAGGCTGGATGGCCATCTGATGGGGGTACTTTAATGGAGACTCCTGCATGGCAGGAAGTTGGACTGGATGGCCCCTGAGATCTCTTCCAACTCAATGATTCTATGATTCTAAGATTCTATAACTCTGTGAGTCCATGTGTGTGTGTTCACATTCACCTTTTCACCTCTTTAGAGTTTAGACAATAGTACCAGAAAATAATTACAGTTCTGAAATGTGTAAACCCAAATATGTATTACCATACAGAGCTAGTGCCCTACCAAGGAGTGTGTCCAAACCATGCTACTTATCTACTCCAATTCAACTCCAAAGTACTGCTTCTCTCAGACAAAGGGCCTTTTCACAGCTCCGGAGTTTACAGAAAATTAAGTGCGACCACGCCCACCTAAGCGTGTCCCAGCGCACTTTTCAGGTACCTGCTCTCCGGGGGTGAAAATCCCTGATGCAGATGTAACCTAGTGAGTGCCGGGCTCTCCTCGCTTCTGTTTGTTGTCCCCCCCCCCCGCCCCTTTAAGAGACAGGAATCAGGACGACGACGGGGCTCGGGGCGGCTTCGACTGGCAGACGGAGGTGAGCCTGCATTCTTTTCTCCCTTTTTTTCCTCCCTCCCCTCACGCAGACAGGAGCAAGGAAGTGCGGAGGGGTGGGAACACAGGAAAAGCAATGAACCCCCAAGATCTCTGGTCCGAATTTAAGTGGCCAGCGGATCTTAGGGGTCATGTGAAAAGGCTCAAAGTTCCAAAGATATGCTAGTGAGTAACATGTATTTTGCCTCCTATGTACTTCCTCATCCTCAGATGCAAGAATGGCTAGTTCCTCCCCATTCCCCCCACCCCTGCTTACAATTTAGTCATCTGGACAAACATTTCTGTCTCTGCATCAACTTGTCAGCTAGTCTCTGCTGGATTGTCTCCATTTCCAATTATCTAGTGACATTATCAAGAATATAATGCACCATAGCAACTAGCAACCTTGGATTGGAAAGGAGAGGCCATTTAAAAAAATGCTTAATATAGTTATGCCAAGTATGGTCTTGAGAATATATTGTATTGGCTTCCTTATTCTGTGCTCCAACTTTCCTAATTAACATTCCCACTAAAAATTAAAATTGGTAAAGAGGATTCTGCAGCTTATATTCTGCTCTCAAGGCACTGGTGTGGCAAACTGCTACTTTATTTTTTTTTAAAAAGATAAGGTTCTGGCTGGGCTTTAGGAAACTTCTATCTTGATTTTTGCAGTTTTCTTCTTTTCTCCTTAATTGTTTCCAAGACCTGGAAAGAGTCTACAGCAAATCTTAGATATCCTTTTTTCTATTCATGTTGATAGATCCCTAATTTTTTATGCTTCAGGTTTAAAGAAATAGAAACCCACCAATATTATATCAGATTCAGCACTGTTGAGATGTCTAATCTGGCCACAGTGACACATGCCTTAGTTACATCCTATTTGGATTACTGCCACATACTCTATGTGAAGCTGCCTTTGAACTGGGGTCAGAAATTTCAGGTGGTTCAAAATGGTGCAGTCAGACTCCTGCATATAACTCCCTTATTACAGTAGCTTCACTGGCTGCCAATCTGTTTCCAGGCCCAAATCAAAGTGCCAGTTATTACCTATAAAGCCATATATAGCTTGGGTCCAGGCTATATAGGGCTGTGTTATTATTATTGAAGGACTGTGTCACCTATCTCGGACCCACTTGGAGGTTCTCTGTACAATGTCCTTTACAGGCTAACTCAAAAGCAGACCTACAGGCAAATCACGGAAGCTGATATATTTATAGCTAACAAACATTATATTGGATCATCATACCTGACATTATCCCAGTGAGGGGTTAATACCAGAATGAAATCATTCACAAGCATTTCCAAGGAGAAAGGTGGGTTAAAAATACTCTAAAATAAATAAAATAAAATAAAAACAAGCCTCATCTGGGTAGCTTAACTGTTAGGATTTTTGTGTGTGGCTGCAGTAATGTCAGACACTTGTTAATTTGGCAAGTTTCATTTCTACGTCGTAGCTTCTAGGTTCCATAAGCATAACATGAAATCCAGTAGTATTAAAAACAAGCAACGTTTGAGAAACCACAGGCATGTAGTTTGCATGGCGTCATACACCTCTGCTAGTAAGCAAGTGATATGTGTTTCCATCTATTGCCCATCAGATGGCTCTTTTGTGTTGCTCTATTGTTTATTTAGCAACAAATTTTGTCATTTTCAAGATTATGCATTTATGTGAATATTCTGTTAGGTCATTTCTGATAAATTTTAGTTATTTCCTCATATTTTTTATTAATTGTTCTTAACATTTTCCCTCATTTTAATGTTCATAGTAAAATTGGCATTTTTGACACCCATGGGAGGCTCTTTAGCTTTTAAGCTCTTCTGAGGAGACCCTTTTCTTGGTTCCACCCCCTTCCTAAACTCCTCTGGTAAGGACAACAAGCAAGGGCCTTCTCAGTGGCTGATCCCCTCCCTCTTGTCCTTCTGTAACCACTCAGCCAAATAACTTCTTCTTCAGGCAGGATTTTAAGCCGTAAGTGTCTTGGGAATGCAAGTTTATTAAATTGCAGGTTTTGAAATGTTTTTAAATTGTTTTAATCTTTATTTTTAAATCTTAATTACAGATGGGCACAATGCCCAAAACGAAGCAGAAAATTCATGGAACATTGCCAGTCTGTTGCTTTAAATCATTTTGGCTTCATCCAAATAAAATAATAACAATGTTTTTTTAAAATGTACTGAATGAGAAAGAGATGCCATCATCAAATAGAGAATAGCATTCTGTCCAGTCTATTGGTTTCCTTCTTTTACCATCTCTTCTAAATTCATATCAGGCTGATCCGTATCAGAACATCTCTAATGAAAAGCTGCCCACAAATATTAATTATTAAATACAAACTGTTAAACTCTTATTGGCTGCAGTAGATTTCAACATTCATTTGTGCAACATCCACACAAAGAAATAATGGAATAATATAGACAAAACAATGCCTCAACTGCAATAAGAAGGATAATACATGTACTGGTATCTCAACTTGCATCTAATTTGCCTTTCCACAAGCCATGTTGTCTTGAAAGCCATTTATTCACTTTGACTTAAAGAGACAATTGCTGTAATCAAAAGGCTGGAGATAAGTCAGTTTGTTGCAGCTTCATCTCCCTGGACCTCTTGTGGCGGGGGTGGGGGGGGGAGAGGGAGAAGCTAATAGGTGATCATAGTGCCTCAATACATAGAGCAGGATTGAGCTTTATACTGCTTTACGCCTAACTCCAGACCAAGGGCATGGCGAAAATGAGCTGCTAATTAATTCAGTCCACAGATTCACAAGGCAAATCTAACTCACTCTGTCTTGGTATATATAAACAAAGACATACTGACCAAGGAGTGAGAGAACACATAGTGAGAGAAATGTGAATTTATTCGCTTTCACTTGCTCTGAAGTCACATGGGGAAATTCAGGTTTCCTTGGATCTGGGTTTGCATTAACTGGTTACATACAAAGAGAGGAGGAAAGCCTTGTTTCCAGCTTGCTTGCAGTTCTCTAGTAACCCTGTAGGAGGCATGTTTACAGAGGAACTTCCTAATAAGCTGTAATTTGACTTTCCTTCTCATGCTTCTCCTTCTCATCTGTTCCTAAAGACTTCTCTCTGCTTCCCAGTGAACAGCTGGAGTATTCTTAAAGGGACAGAAGGAGCTTGTTCTTTAGGGACAAACAACATTGCCATCAGACCCTCCCTCACCCTCTCCCTCACCATAGCAACAAGGGTGAGTGGCCAGCACAAGGGTGGGCAAGAATAGGCGAAAGTCTCAATGGCATCAATTTTAAAAGCCCATATAGCCCCCCAACTGATATAAAATACTGCTTAAAATGGAGTAATTCCCGCCCCCAAGAGGATGTACAAGAGCATCAATCTCTTTTTAAAAGCAAAAAAAAAATGTGTGTGTAAGAGAAAGATCTTTCTGAAGAGCAGAGGATCTCTAAGTTTTTCTCACCCAGAGAACCAATGCTTTATATCAGATCTAACTAATGAAACTTGTTTGGCCATGTTTTACTTTTCATCTTCTTTGATTGGGTGGTTGACTTTGTTTGCCATTTCTATGATTGTGTGCTGGCACAGAAGCTTTTCTGCCTCCGTTCAAGGGATCACACTACCTGAACTTATAGGAATTTCTCTCCCTTTATTTTTTTGTTTTGTTATAAAAGCCTTAGAATCACAGACTAAAATTACAGATTAGTGGTGGTGAAACTCCAGGCTAATTCACAGTTCCCTTTGTGCCATTTGGTGAACAGGTAAAAATGTGAATCAGAGCCTCCCAATCCCAGATCATTTCTCACTTTAAAAAAAACAATGTGGTCACACCCTTATTTCAGTGTCACTGACACTGTTTCCTCATACCCACTAACCTGATTTCCATTGTAATGTAGTAGATAGAATGTTATACTAGGGTTCAGAAAAATGGGTTTGAATCCTTGCTCAGCAATGGAAACTCATGGGACAGTCACAGGGTACAGGTGAAACCACCCCAGAGTCATTATAAGTGGATTTCAGCTTGACAGTATCCTGGTCCCACGTCCCTTTGAAAGCAGTTTAAATTCCTAAATAAATCGTCCCCAAAAATGCCATCCCCACGGCCACCGGGCTTTTTGAAAAACAAAACAAAACCCAGTAATGCCCCTTTAAGTGAGGTTTCTTTGACTTATGGAGAAGTAGGGAATTTTCTGCCTCGCTTAAAAATCCCCCTTTTAAGGAGGCAGACATCGTGGGACCATGCAGATGATCTGGGTTTCTTTCTTTCTTTCTTTTTTTCTCAGAGAACCGACCGGCTGATCGGCGCTGGTTTTTAAAATTTCCAGGCAACTTCGGAGCAAGAGGAAGCTCCTTCCGGTGTCCTTTGATTTAATTTCCCCCAGAAAGTGGTCAATTTTTTAAAATGCTAGTGCCACCTGCTGGCCAAGGGGGCTGAACTGCACTTTAAAATAAAAATAACCAGCTTTGAACATGGGACAGGATCACGTGACAGGATGAAGAGGAAAAGCCGGACCTTCAGAATTAGAGATGGGCACGACTTAGCGGTATTCCCGTTTCCGTTTCTGTTACTCGGTTCCGTTACTCTACGGAAACGGTAACGGGAATTACTCCGCCAGACTTCGAGCTCGAACCGACGAACGAACAATTTTGGTCTGATTTGTCGTGCTTGTTCCTTGCATCGCGCGATCGCGCGATGCCACACGGCACAGAAAAAAAGTTTTTAAAAGTTAAAAAAACCCGGTTCCCGGCTGAAAAGCAGGCAGAAAAATGCCTGCCGTGCCTCAGGGCACCTACCAGAGGGGTTGTTTCTGGAGGTCGCCGGCCTTCCCCCCATCCCCCGTCCTGGGCTGCTCTGGTGGGACTCGCCACAGGCTCGCAGCCAGCAAAAAGCCCAGTCTCGCCGCCGGCCGCCGCAATTAAAGCGCAAGCAAGTGGCACGGACGGCACAGGAAAAAACTTTTAAACTCTCCCCCCACCCATTCCCGGGCCAAAAAAGCAGGCGGAAAAATGCCTGCTTGACTAAGGGCGCAGGGCACCTACCGGAGGGGTGGTTTCTGGAGGGGGGGTCCCGCCTCCCCCCCGTCCTGGGCAGCCGGACTCGAGTCGCCATTTCGCCATGCCATGCGGTGCGGGCGGGGGGTCCAAAATGGGGCGGCGAACGCAATATCGTTTTTGAAATCGTGGTCCAAAAACACACAAGCACAACAGAAACACGCGAAAATTTATAAACTGCCAGATTTTTCACAGTAGCAGTGGGTTTTTTCTTGCAACAAAATGTCTCTCCTCTCCTCCTCTGTCCTCCATTGATTTTTTTTTTTTTTTTTTACACCTGCGCATTGGATGGGCTGGCCGAGTGGCCAGCCATGTGGGAGTGGACGACCATGCAAATTTTTGGAGCCATCCCACCAGTCACATGGCCACTTGGCCATGGAGACTTCTGGGATGTGCCAAAAAGCCCCCTAAAACCTGCCCTAGCCCCCTAACCCTTACCCTAACCCTTGACTCCTTACCCATACGTCACAGACTGTCTTCTTAGTGGGTCAGAGAGGCACCCAGAGGTGCAACCCACTAGCCCACCGTAACCTTACCCGTCACTAGCCTAACCCTAGCCCTTGCACTAAGCCACCTTAAAGCCAGATCTACTTGCTTGCATTGCACTACACGCAGCAAGTACAATTCCCTTCTGTGTGAGACATGGTGGTGCGAGAGCCTTGTGCAGGGAAGGCATGACGCTATCACTCTCACTGGTCTCATAGCCTGCAACTGGTATGCAATATCCATATGGCTATTGCATAGCATTTTGCAGCAGCAGCAGGTGAGGGGGGGAGACCCCCATGTAGAGGGGTCTCTTGGAGCCTGCTTCCCCTTCCTAGTGGGTGAGGATAGGAGGCACCCACGGGTGCCTCCAGGAGCCCACTTTCCCTTTATAGCGGGCCAGAGGAGGCACCCACCCCACAGAGGTGCCTCCAGGAGCCCGCTCCCCCCCCCAAAACCAGTACTAACGACAACAAAAAACGAACCGACTAATTTTTTGCGAATTTTCGTGAAAACCGGAAACGAGCCGAAACGGGACCGGCCCGACTAACGACAACTCGAATTTTTTTTTTTTCAAGTCGTGCCCATCTCTATTCAGAATATCAGGATCAAAACCAGGTGAGACCACAGCCACATGTATCATAGCATATAGAGATACACTAGGCTGCTGGGAAGTTCCACTTTTTATCACTTACAGCTATCCTTGTTAATATTAAAAGGTGATGTTGCCTCCTACTTAAGAAATGACCTTGATGTATATAGTTTCACTAGCTATTGAATATCCCTTTAAGGAACTGAAAGGTCATAAAAGCAGTCAGGCTTAATAGATTATGCCATCTTTACAGTCTATGCTTTCTAATTTTGCTTTTGAAGCTATGTTGAGACAATGCAATAAAACAAGTTAAATCCAGATAGACCTGGTAAAGTTTAATTCTTCAGGTAAAGAGCATTACACTTGGGGCCATTAAGTCATATTGTAGAAGACAGTGAGTTTGTCTTACATGGGCTCTTTTGTAGCAGGCTGGTTCAAGCTACATAGGGTCACTTGAAGTCAGGCAGAGGTCTTGGATGTCATTTGGTGTCATACTTGCATTGAAGTGGCATACCCGACCTCAAGTTACCCTCTTTGGTCAGACTCTTTATGCTAGAAGTTTGCCATATCATCAAGTGGCATGAGAAGAGAGCTACTTCTGCATATTGGCCAATTAAACACTTCCTCCATTTCTCCATGGAGAGGTCTTAAACCACTTCCTATTAAGGGCAAACTGACAGTGGAAGGACCCTTCACAACTGTGGGTTCATTTTAGTTCATTTCCAGTGATCACATGCACTGGAAAGAATCCAAAATAGAACTATCCTTCCCACATTAAAAAAAAGGACTCGTAAAAGCCCTTGACAGAGACCCAGAAGAAATTCATGCAGGATGAATGTTCTCCAGGGATATGATGGTGTTCTCCAGTCATTTACATCATATAATTGCCAGATATTGGAAAATGCAAACCAACCCATTACCTCAATGGGCCAAATAGCAGGCTAAGTCACTGACTGCACCCTGTAGCACCATTTAGACAGTCCTCTGTTTGTGAGGAAGGATCTAGCTGGAACTGATGTGTGGGGTTTCCCCACAGATTTCTTACTATGAGTGAGGAAATGTTTTAAGATCCATGGACCAAGCCCCACTAGGTTATCTGAGCCATATAAATATTCTTCCCGCTTGCCTGCCCTTCAGGCGCAGTTCATGGATATACAGTGTGAGATTATCTCTGAAGACACTTCAGTATTCTGTTGACATTTTCCATCCAAACTTTCAGGTTCAGTATAATGCCAGTCTTCTAGTGCTTCTTCTCTATATTATAGAGAAAAGGGGGGGAGTTATTAAGCAGGGAGACATGAGAGTTATTTGTCAGCCAGCTGGAGCAGGTATCATCTCCCTTGATATCATATCCTCCAACCTGAGAGACTGCTACCAGCCTGTGAGTTTTAACACGAGGAGTGGCCTCAGATTCTGAGAACCAGGAGGTATTCTGGGATGTGGCACTAATTTGCCTACTCAACTTTCTATCTCTCAAAAAAGAAGTCCAGTAGCCATGACTAGAGATGGGCACGACTTAGCGGTATTCCCGTTTCCGTTTCCGTTACTCGGTTCCGTTACTCTATGGAAACGGTAACGGGAATCACTCCCCCAGACTTCGAGCTCGAACCGACGAATGAACAATTTTGGTCTGATTTGTCATGCTCGTTTCTTGCATCGCGCATCGCGCGATGCCACGCGGCACAGAAAAAAAGTTTTTAAAAGTTAAAAAAACCCGGTTCCCGGCCGAAAAGCAGGCGGAAAAATGCCTGCCGTGCCTCAGGGCACCTACCAGAGGGGTTGTTTCTGGAGGTCGCCGGCCTCCCCCCCATCCCCCGTCCTGGGCTGCTCTGGTGGGACTCGCCGCAGGCTCGCAGCCAGCAAAAAGCCCAGTCTCGCCGCCGGCCGCCGCAATTAAAGCGCAAGCAAGCGGCACGGACGGCACAGGAAAAAACTTTTAAACTCTCCCCCCACCCATTCCCGGGCCAAAAAAGCAGGCGGAATAATGCCTGCTTGACTAAGGGCGCAGGGCACCTACCGGAGTGGTGGTTTCTGGAGGGGGGGTCCCGCCTCCCCCCCGTCCTCGGCAGCCGGACTCGAGTCGCCATTTCGCCATGCCATGCGGTGCGGGCGGGGGATCCAAAATGGGGCGGCGAACGCAATATTGTTTTTGAAATCGTGGTCCAAAAACACACAAGCACAACAGAAACACGCGAAAATTTATAAACTGCCAGATTTTTCACAGTAGCAGTGGGTTTTTTCTTGCAACAAAATGTCTCTCCTCTCCTCCTCTGTCCTCCATTGATTTTATTTATTTTTATTTTTTTTACACCTGCGCATTGGATGGGCTGGCCGAGTGGCCAGCCATGTGGGAGTGGACGACCATGCAAATTTTTGGAGCCATCCCACCAGTCGCATGGCCACTTGGCCATGGAGACTTCTGGGATGTCCCAAAAAACCCCTAAAACCTGCCCTAGCCCCCCTAACCCTAACCCTAACCCTTGACTCCGTACCCATACGTCACAGACTGTCTTCTTAGTGGGTCAGAGAGGCACCCAGAGGTGCAACCCACTAGCCCACCGTAACCTTACCCGTCACTAGCCTAACCCTAGCCCTTGCACTAAGCCACCTTAAAGCCAGATCTACTTGCTTGCATTGCACTACACACAGCAAGTACAATTCCCTTCTGTGTGAGACATGGTGGTGCGAGAGCCTTGTGCAGGGAAGGCATGACACTATCACTCTCACACTGGTCTCACTGTCTGCACATTATGTTATGCAATATCCATATGGCTATTGCATAGCATTTTGCAGCAGCAGCAGGTGAGGGGGGGAGACCCCCATGTAGAGGGGTCTCTTGGAGCCTGCTTCCCCTTCCTCCAGGAGCCCACTTTTCCTTTATAGCGGGCCAGAGGAGGCACCCACCCCACAGAGGTGCCTCCAGGAGCCCACTCCCCCCAAAAAAACCAGTACTAACGACAACGAAAAAACGAACCGACTAATTTTTGCGAATTTTCGCAAAAACCGGAAACGAGCCAAAACGGGACCGGCCCGACTAACGACAACTCGAAAAAATTTTTTTTCAAGTCGTGCCCATCTCTAGCCATGACTCAACTCCCAGTTAAACGAACCTGGATGACTGAGAATCTTCACAGACGTATTGCTATGCAATTTGGGGCAGATGCCCTGAAGTTGGTGCGAGAATATGAAAGAACAGCAAGAAAAGTAGCAGACTACAAGAACCACTTATGTTTCAACTTGAGATGCAGACAACAAAGTCTCACCCCAACAAGCCTCCGCCTACAATCTACAGTAAGAAGCCATCGGGCTAACAATATCCTCCAGAGAGCTCAAGAACAACTTCTCAATGAGAGGATCAGACAAGTCCACTTTACCTTAGACACACTGCAACACAGAAAAGACCACATTCACCAAGAACTACTCTTCACCCTATCCAAACCAGCAGTGGATGCAGTCATAGAATTTGTCCAGAAAGCACAACTGGCTCAGCACTGCAAAGGCAAAGAGAGGCAAATAAAGAAGTTCGATCTTCTCCTCTGCTGGAAAGAGTCAGTTAAAGAGTTTGGCAGGAGGAAGAAGGAGGAAGGGACCATGACAGGAGATGTAAAGGACAAATGGGTGAAGAACCTCTCAAACAGGGAACTCACCCAGACAGAGAGAGAGGTCCTATCCAAAGGCCTAAATTTTGCCATCACACCCAAACAGGTTCCTGTTGTGGATTTCATCACAGCGACAGAATCAGCCATTCACAGCAACAATCTGGCAGCAGCAGAAGCAGAACTACTCAGGATAAAAGTCTCTGCTGCACTGTCCAGTGCTCAACCACCACCATCCAACCTCACCAGCCAAGAGAGAAGTGCTGTGACATCCCTCAGCAGGGATGAGAGCATCACAATTCTGCCTGCGGACAAAGGAAGGTGCACTGTCATCCTCAATACTGTGGACTACCACGAGAAGGTTATCACACTTTTAGATGATCAAAACACATATGAAAAACTAAGAAGAGACCCCACCAGCGATTACAGGAAGAAAGTAATAGAATGCTTAAAACTCTTGGAGCAGGAAAACGCAATTGACAGGGTGACCTACCACCAGTTATATCCCGGAGAGACAGTCCCCTGCTTTTATGGACTTCCCAAGATCCACAAGCAAGGAATCCCCCTCAGACCTATTGTCAGCAGTATAAATTCAGTGACTTACAACATCGCAAAATACCTGGCAACTATACTAGCCCCACTGGTTGGACACATGGACCACCACGTACACAACTCAGAAGAGTTTGTTTCTAAAGTCAGTGAGCTCAAACTGGATACAGAGGAAACCATGGTATCCTTTGATGTTACATCACTCTTTACCAGCATACCCACCACTGATGCGCTAATAATGGTAAAGAGAAGATTAAGAGAAGACAGCACCCTCACCTCCAGAAGCCGCCTCAACCCAGACCAGATAGGCCTGCTCCTGGACCTGTGTCTGAACACCACATATTTCATGTACAGAGGGGACTCCTACAGACAGAAGCATGGCTGTGCCATGGGTTCCCCAGTGTCACCAATTGTAGCAAACCTATACATGGAAGAAGTGGAGAAGAAGGCACTCAACACCTTCCCAGGGACAACACCATCCCACTGGTTCAGGTATGTAGATGATACCTGGGTTAAAATAAAGACGCAGGAAGTACAGGCCTTTACAGACCACATCAACGCAGTGGATCCTAATATTAAGTTCACTAGGGAAGACACCCAAGACAACAGGCTGGCTTTCCTGGATTGTGCAGTCATCATCAGACCTGACCGTGGCCTAGGAGTAGAAGTTTACAGGAAACCCACCCACACAGATCAATACTTACTGTTTGACTCCCACCATCCATTACAACACAAACTAGGAGTCATCAGGACCCTAAGCCACAGAGCAGAGAGCATCCCCACCTCCTCAGAAGCGAAGAAGAAGGAAGACAGGCACCTGAAGACAGCCCTTAAGGCCTGTGGATATCCAAGGTGGGCCTTCAACAAAGCAGTGGGCTATCCCAGAAGAACAAGGGATCAGTCTGAGACCCAGACCCGACGGAAGAACCTGGTCATTCCCTACATGGCGGGAGTGTCGGAGAAGCTTAAAAGGATTTTTGGCAAACACCACATCCCTGTTTATTTCAAACCCATAAACACACTAAGGCAGAGACTTGTCCACCCAAAGGATCCGATACCAAACCATAAAAGGAGCAATATAATATATGCAGTCCAATGCAGTGAAGAGTGTTCAGACCTCTACATTGGAGAAACTAAACAGCCATTAAACAGAAGAATGGCCCAACATAGGAGAGGTAACAGCTCAGGACCAGAATCAGCAGTACACCTCCATTTGAAGGAAAAAGGCCACTCTTTCAAAGATGAGGATGTACACATATTAGACAAAGAAGAGAGGTGGTTTGAGAGAGGAGTAAGGGAAGCCATTCATGTTAGCATTGAAAATCCCTCCCTCAACAGAGGTGGTGGGCTCCGGCATAGTCTATCTGCTACTTATCAGGCTGTACTTTCCAAAGTACCCAGGCAAATCAAGGAGCCTTCACCACCAGGTCAAAGCTAACGACCCATTCTTGATGGGTTTCAGCACCTTAGGCCATTGTTTACCTTAAGGCCATGGACACTAATGTCTCCCTAACGAGCCTATTCAGGCTTTGTTCTTCTCATGAGCCAATCAGACCAGGGGACAAGAGGTCAAGCTGACTATAAGAAGGTCTCTTGCACTAGCTGTATTCAGACCGATGAAGCTGTTTGGATGAACAGCGAAACGTTTCTATCTCTCAAAAAAGAAGTCCAGTAGCCATGACTCAACTCCCAGTTAAACGAACCTGGATGACTGAGAATCTTCACAGACGTACTCAACCATACAGTTTCATCCTCCAGTTAGTGTCCACAGTGCCTTAGGATATAGGAAATCCTAGTTTTCTCATTACTCAGATTTCTTCTTCTTCTTCACTTTCAAATGCTTGCTCTCTCCTTTGCAGTATAATCCTTGCATCAAGAAACCTCTGTCCTAGGAGAAATATGACTGAAGCCTCTAAGATCTACTCTGTCAGGGCACTTTCATTCTGCTCAAACATTCTGCGAAATAAAAATAGTAAAAATAATAGTAATAATAAAAAGCTAAACCTGCTAAGCATTTTCTATTTCAAAACAGATTTCATCTTCCATGAAAAGTAATACTGCCTCCAGCCATGTGTAACTTATTTTTTTATCCAACAGAGTATATGGGCTTATAACTAGATCCTGATAGGAACCCGGGTTTAAAACATTATTCACAGCAGGTTATTTGATCTTTATTTGCTGAATGCACTCAGCTGAATCCCTATCTCCAAACAATATGAGAAATAAAATGCCAGGCATGCTTCATTGGCCAGCAAGCTCATCTTGATTTGCAGAGACAATTACATCTCTCGCAGCAGTTTCACACACAGGCCACATTCAGGGATTGAAGGCTGTGATCCCTTCTCCTCCTCCTCCTCCTCCTCCTCCTCCTCCTCCTCCTCCTCCTCCTCCTCCTCCTCCTCCTCTGCATGTTAAACCCAGTGGTGGTGACAGTGGCAGGGGCTAGTGCCTCCAAATTCTGGTGAGGCTACAATCTCCTCCCTGATCTGCTAAGCCATTCCTACCACATAACTCACAGCTCCTCCTACCTGCCTGATTCTTGCCACGTTTTGAGAGAACATTCATTTTAGACAGCAAGTACCAGAATACTGTATATACTCGAATATAAGTCTGGTTTTTCAGCCCTAATTTTGGGGGCCCGACTTATATTCGGGTCAATACTTTTAGCCACTGAGGCAACTGCTTTAAAAGTCATTTTAAACATTGTGTGCCACTTCTCCTGACCCCCCTCTGCATCACGGGGGAGAGGTGCGCGATGTTTAAAATGACTTTTAGCCGCCTCGGTGGCTAAAAGTCATTTTAAACATCACACAGTGCTCCCACAGCTCACAAAGGAGGAGCTGCCAGGCTCTGCTGCATTTCCCACCCTAGACTTATACTCGAGTAGATAAATTTCCCCAGTTTTGGGGGGTCAAATTAGGGCCCTCGACTTATACTCGGGGCGACTTATACTCGAGTATATACAGTAATCCACTGTCCATGCCCATTAATGTAGGCAGCTAAAGAATTCCCAAGCTCTGATCACTACTGTATAATGAAGCCCTTCTCTTGTCATTTACAATAGCTAAATCCTTCATATTCAGGTGCTAACTGCCTGTGCATAACTGATGCTTGAAACAAACAGCTCCTCAGGGAGACTTGACTGGTGACAACAATAATCTTAGAACTGCAGAAGTGCAAGGGATTCTATAAGATCCTCAAGTCCAGTCCCTATCAAAGAGGTAGAGTGGGAAACTGAACTCCGAAGCTCTGGTTTCACAGCCATTGTTGTCCAAAACTAGGTTGCTCAGAGTAAACTAGAAGGAGACCAATGACTTGCCTGAGGTCAGAATCAGTGTTGAAGGGAACAGCAGAGTGCTCCATGCCTGGAGTGCGGCTAAGGAGAATAAAATAAAATAAAATAAAATAATAATAAAAAACCTAGAGATACAAATATGGACCTCTATCATACAAACCTTAAAAATCGCTTTTTATTTCTTTAAAAAAACACATCCAAAAATCTTGTCCCCACCAGGAGCCGGTTCAAAAAACTAAAAGCCAAAATGAAGTGCATTCGTCTCTTGGTTTTGTTAAAATGGTCTCCAAGGGATGTAGAGACACCAGGTTTTCAGGGAAGCTTTCCAGGACTCTCCTCCACAAGGCCTGGACATGTGGTAAACTCTGGGTTCTGAATGTCTCAGTTATGCATCCCCAAAGAGCCCCACCTCCCAAAAAATAAAGAGCCCTCCAGATATGCAGAGAGACCAGATTTTCAGGGAAGACTCCCCTGGCCCTCCTCTACAATCCCATCAAGTTTGGTGAATACTGGGTTTCAGACATCTGAATTATATACCCACAAAGTGCCCTCCACCAGGAAAGTACCCTTTATCAAATGGCTTGGGGAAACCCAATTTTCACCAAACATGGAGGGATTTTTACAATTTTGGAGACTCTATTTATCTGGGGAAGAACTTTCCTGGGTGGGCCCTATCTGGGGGGAAACCACCCAGCATTCCGCTGGAAGATGGGCGGTATAAAAATAAAATAAAATAATAAAATAAAATAAAATAAATAACTAGAAACCAGAAATTCAATCTTCCCTAAACTTGGAGGGACTATAGAGAAGAATCAGGGGATTTTACCGTGTAAATTGTTTCAATGTGCCTCGAATGCTTTGGGGGCCGTTTTATAGCCTACTAAATCAATGAATCAAAAAGCACTAAAAAGTAATCAATTCATATTCATGGGGGTATCACTTCACAGGAATATACACCAATGAATTAGCAATTTTGAATGAATTTTGCAATTCATTTAATTCATTTAATTCGTGCCCATCTCTCCTTCAGAACTGTAAGTGTTTACACATTTTATTATTTCTCCTACAAATGTCTCAAAGTGTGTTGTTGAGATTTTAAGTGCCAGTTAATGAGAAAGGGGTGAACTCTCTGGGGAACCTGAAGCTATCCTACTCTGTAATGCAAAAGGAACTTTACCATAAATTTAACACTCTGCAACATATTGCCCCCTATGGGGATAGAGTTCCTGGCACAAAAGAGTCTTGCGTTTCATCTCTAACACAAGGTAGCAGTGGAATCTGAGCCTCATCTCCACCTCCGTTTAATTTTCTCCTTCAGTTAACGAACTGTCAAATATTGAGCTCCATATCCCTCCAATGAATCCCTGTTGTCTTAATTTAGCTCCCTCAGTGATATACATTCCCATTAAACTTCCTTGAAGGAAAGATCTCATTCGGGGTTCTGTCCTGCCCTAATCTCCCTCTCAGAGCTTTCTTCCTCTGCCATCAGAACCAAGGGACAGGATTCAACAATGAGGCTCAAAGACAGATGCTGCTCTCCAACCAGAGTTGCATGCGCCAGCAGAGTCAGCCAAGTCATGCTGATATCCTGATGGGTAATGCTGGTCATTGTTTTTCACCAAAATAAGTGCATCCGTCTCTTGGTTTTGTTAAACACGCTGAATAAAGCTGTAGCAAACAAGGAAATAAATACACCCTGCATATTCTTTTTTGTGCTCTCTCTTGCCATTTTCTGCTTTGTCTAGTGGTAGAGCTTCTAGCCTTAGCTTTTCTGACGGCTGTCTTGAAAGCAAATACAGCCCATCATTTTCTCCTGCTTCGTCTTAATAAAAATAAATGTACTTTGATCTCTTTACTGAGTTTTTCTGCCCTGCATGTGGCAGTGGTGCACCGCAAACAGTGAAATGGCATGCCTTTTAAAAAAATCATAGAGACTTACCAAACTCTGCATCTCCCTTCATTAATGAAAAGGGAAGATATATATTTTTTTTGAAATCAAATATGAGATAAAAACTGGCAGATTCGTTCAGCCAGGAAGCAGGCTTAAAGACCAAGCTCTTGAAAGTCTGAGCTTGAATTATGGGTGTACATAAAGGTCAGCTTCAACTTTTCCTTATTTTTTGCTAAGCTTAAATTTTGTTCATTCTCACCTATCCTTAGGGAGAGGCTGCTACATAAAAAGTGTCAGATATAAATTAGTACACAGTTAAAGTAGGAACCAAGTATAATATTTAAATTTAAATTTAAAATAAGGAATAGACAAACCCTTTGCTTTCAGATTTCAGTAGGATTTTTTGAAACATACATAACTATACACTTGGATTAAAGCCTAAAAGAATAAAATCATCCCTTCTTTTCTTCATCCTCTCCATATCTTTTCCCACAATGCATTTCAGAACCAGTCTGCCCAATGCCTGGGCATCCTTTAACAAACAAGTAAACTTAGTATCACTTAAATAGACTCTATAACATGTACATTTCGAGTGGCACTGTCTTTGTTTTGTTTGCTGATCACAAATCTCAAGTGGAAGATTCGTGTCGATAGAAGCTTCCAGAAATCTCTTCAAGAGATTGCTTAACTGTAGGCAGCTGTCAGTTACTTGTTTCTTGTTGGTGTCTAAGTAAGCAGACCACCTGTTGAGTCAGTGACAGACCTCTCTTGGTTTGTGAAGTCTCTTTGTTAAGACAAGCTGTCATTTGAAGATTGAAGAAATTGTGTGTGTGTGTGAGAGAGAGAGAGGGGGGGAGGGAGGGAGGGAGGGAGGCTGAGGAAAAGGAGGAGCAGAAACTCTAGAGAAGATTACTAAACTTCCCACAAGGCTAAGAAATTGGTTACATTAAGGGAAAATACATATTTGAATCAGATTTGGCATGTTTTAAATCAGTTTTAAAACATTTGACTACATGATGTACGTGGAAGCTCAGACCCCCCCCCGAAGTGTGATTTAAAAAAAAAAAAAACAAAAAGTAAGGCATTTTACTGGGCTACAAGGGGGTCATTTATTTTAACTTACTTATTAAGATGATCAGTTTGGTAGGAATAGGAGAAAGCCTCAAATGCAATTATTTTAAAAGCCCACATAGGCCAATCAACTGATAGCATGAAGGATTTCCCCCCAGGAGGATACACATACCAATTTTAAAAACTCTGAGCCAGCTATCAGTTTTTCTCAGTGTAACCACACTCTAAGGTAGCTAGAATGCAATGCTGCCCAGGGAGATCTGTCAGTCAAATTTCAGTTACATTCTGCTCTCTCTGTCTCTTTCTGTTTCTCTTTCTTTCCAAATTGTGGTGGGTGAGGCAAATTGGAATGATCTAAGAACATATAGGCATTAATTAATCACCATTACTTGTGTGCAATGAATTATATTTTATCTAAAAACGAGACTGAAAATTAGAATTAATAAAATGATTACAGTTTGAAAACATTTAAGTGATAGTAAGAAGAGGGGAGGCTGGAGCCATGAATAAAAAGAAAATCAAAGTTTGCAAGCAGCTCATTGCAAATAACTAGTTAGTAGCAATGTTCTTTCCATATTAATAACAAAAATACATACAGTGGTACCTCTACTTAAGAGTGGCTTTACTTAGGAGCAATTTGACTTAAGAGCGGCAAACCATTGGTGTTTTAACTGTCATCTTACAAATTGTAGATGCGGTCTACTCTACTTATAATTTTTTTTAAAAAAAAGATTGATTTTTTTATTTTTTATTTTCAATTTTTAGATTCGTTACCTCTACTTAAGAGTTGTTCGACTTAAGAGCATGCATTCAGAATGAATTAAATTTGTAAGCAAAGGTACCACTGTACAAGTATGACACATTATGACTATACTTTGGAAGGCATACCTTCACATCTTTTCTGCAGTAACTTTTTTGTTGTAACTTTGGCAATTACTTGAGTATGGTAGAGGGAGTTTGTCATGTGATTTTTAGGACAACTTGATAAAATAAACATATCATGGAGCACCTTTAAGATTGACAAAAATATTTCTTATAGTTCAATATGCTCAAGTGCTGGTGTGAAGGCAACAAAAGGGACTGAAGGAGAGCCAAGGACTCCCTCACTCGACTCACTGGGGGGGGGGCTGTTGGCAGTACAGTGGGCCCAGGGAGCACAGTGTCAGTGAGCCACCTTCTTTTCTGTGTAAAGTCTCCTCCTACTCAGGAGCTGCTGCCTTATTGCAACTTGAATCTATAGCTGTCCATTCTGGAGGCAGCTGGCAAGGTTGAGAGACGAGCAGTATCTGGTGGACTAGTGTGCACCAGTTTTTATTCCAGTCCCCCCAGGCAAGTGTTTAGAAGATCCTGTAGCAATTCTCTGGCCATCTTCACTGTGTATTCATCCACCCACTCACCCTTCTATGAAAATTTCCCATGGGAATCCTGTTACTGTGTAGGCTAAACAGGTAAAGCTTACAATATCATCAGCTTCTGGAATTTTTGTTTAAATTAAACATTTCCAATTTCTCCTCCAATTGTGAAGAATTACTCTTATTGCTAGAAAGCTTTGGGGGCCCTAGGACAAGAGGGAGAAGTCCTTGATTGCAAAAAAAGGGGCCACTGTTCATATCATAGTTGATTTTGAGGAAAGGGAAATGAAATAAAAAAAATAAAAAAAAATTGAGGTTAATATTTTGAAAAACAACACTGGAGATAGACATGAATAAAAACAAACAAACCAGGAAGCCTGTTGGAAATTGCTGGTTCATTGGTTCGTGTTGGTTCTGGTTCGTCCAAATCAGAGAACCCAAACTTTCCTGAACCAACAAACTTCCTACTTCATTTCCCCCGCCTTGAGAGCCTGCCATCTGCTCCTTCCCACGGCTCCCCTTGCCTCCCTACCTTTTCCTGCCGCTACCTCTTCCTCCTGTGCCACTACTGCCATCTTGAGAGGCAACTGGCACCCACTTTTCCATTTTGTAACATTTTCTTCTTTAGGGCAAGCAAGCTTATACCGTAAATAGCAAATGAAACAAGTTAAATAAATGACTCTAACTTCCACAATTTAATTATGCCTGTGATCGCTTTTCAGGGTTTTCATTAGTCATTAGAAGCTGGCAAATAGTTTAGGTTTCATCAATACATATTTCAATATTCTCTAGTAATAACCACACAGACTACTTAGATGCTCATAACACATGGTATAAAGGTGAAATGATTCAGCATATACGATATTATTATACTATGCATTGATTTTATTTATTATCAGCATAATCATTGGTATAAGGGAAATTTTTCATCAGTTTTATTGTAAGTCAGGCTTCAGGGCAACACATTCTCCCTTCTGTAGATGTTATGGCCAGTCAAATACTGAAGGTATACAGCAAACGCATCTGCTAGGACATCCCCTATTTATTCTTTTTTCTAATTCTTTATTTTTCACCCCCTTTCTTGATCGTTGATTGTTGCTTTGTGTTTTCCCTGGGTTTGTCTTGCCCTTATTGTTAACCGCCTGGAGTTCTTTTGGGAAGACAGGTGGTAAATAAATAAATAAATAAATAAATAAATATATACCAAGGGAATAATACATTTCTCAGCATTGAGTTCAATTACAGATCTAAAGGCTACATTTGCTACTGATTTAATTGAATGATGCCAATGCTCCAGAAGGAGACCAACATTGAAAGTGAAAAGAATGTTCTAAACTATAGTTTTTACCATTATGTACTTTGCAGCCAATACATCACTCTGGGTCATGGAATCATAGAATCATGAAGTTGAAAGGAGCCTAAAATGTCATGGAACCCAACTCTCTGCACAGTGCAGGAATACAAAATAAAGGATTATCTGCCAGGTGGTTGTCCAAATTTCTCTCAAATGCCTCCAGTACTGGTGCAATCACCACCTCTCGAGATAATTGGTGTCCTTCTCAAAGTGTTCTAACAGTAGGAAGCATGCCTCACTGTAGAAATGGGAATACGGACATGGTCTGCTGCATGTTTTATACACGCTACCACAAATGTGCACAAATGGAAACCTAAGCACAAACATACATTTGTCAAAAGGGGAAATCATGTTAAAAATGTATAGATTAGGGCAAGTATATATGATGAATGTGCATGGAGACCACATACCAATTGCCATCTGGGAAAGGGAAAGACCTTATAATCTGATCCGAACAAAGGATGGGCTAGGAATGCAGGTGGGATTCAGAGAAAAGCAACCGGCTGAGCATTTTCCAGATCTTTAACTGAATGCAGATTGCTGACTATTGAGTTTGATCGATGGCTTCACACAGTAGATGGGCAACAGTGATTAATAGGGAGTCCAGCATCAGAGCCAATTGCTACCGAATGGCATACTGGAGAGAAATGAATAGATTGCATTCCACTCCTTTCGCAAGGTGCTGGCCAAAGCATTTCATTAAGCCAGCTTCTTCTGGACATGGGTTGTCAAAATATTTTAACATCCCTTACGGCCCTCCCATCACTTTCCTCTTCCCTTCACTGATTGCTCCAGCCGGAGACCTCCCTGGCAGTCACAAGTGACAGCATTAGCCATTAGAATCATTCTTCGAATTAATTACCCAGAAATATGCTTTTAAATCTTCCCCTCTGTGTCACAGCAAATTTAAAGGGCAGCCTGGGCGGGGCTTTACATGTGCTGTTTTGACTGGCCTTTTGCAGTTAATGTGGCTGTTAACACCCTATCAGCACTGTCACCGGAGCTAAGCTCCTTCTCTTTTAAGCCCTTTGATAGAGTTTGTGTGCGTGGGGGTGTGGGGGGTGGGTGGGCAATCATCTGTTTCCACTAAACTGCAAGGGGTAGGAGGAGTGCGCTTCTGTTTTGCTTTTCAAAAAATTATGCTAGTGCTCACACAGAGGGAGACTTATAGATCGTGCAGTTATCCTTGGAAGATTGTGATGCAGTGTGACTGCATTGGCCAAACAGTGCTTTTTGAAGGAGTGTTTCCTTTATGGAAGATACTGGTGTCTTTACCAGTGCACTGATAGGGCTGCTGGTAAAGAATAGCCTTTGCCTTCAGCCAAACACTGTAGCCCTGTGAATGCAAGTGGTTATTGGACAATGCCTGTGCCATCATCGACCTGCATCATTTTGAACTGCTGGTTATTATTTTTACTCTCCAGCATCTCCTTTTCTTCCCTTGACTTTTCATGACTTTCACATTTGCCCTCATTGATGGCTCAAGTACACCAGGTCTGTTATGAAAATTAATTTGGGGGGGGGGATCAGGGCTCTTCTGTTCTGCCCCAGCATGAGCCCTTGATGACATGGGTAGGTTTGGCATCAGGGGTCAGCAGCCTACAAGGGCAGTTGAAGCTGGGAAAACTGCTCCCCCCTTCCCAAATGTCCTCTGAGCTTCCTGCTGCTCTTCTTGCTTGTTTATCTGTCTTCTCCCAGTACCGAGGAGCAGAACGTGGAGAGTAACTATAAGGAGAATGAATATAAGAACATGCTAAAACCATCCATAACTGAGGATGTGTAAGAAAATGGCTTGAGTCCTAGAACATCAGCCTACCACTGTGCAATGACAGGTGCTTATGTGAAGGTGCATGAAAAGCTATGCTTTCTATAGCAAGCATAATTGCATGTCTAATTAACATGCACAAATTGCAATTAGCATGTATAAGCCCTACTGGTTGTTTTTTTTTGTTGTTGTTCACACCCTGCACAGTCATTTCATTACACGCCTATTGTTTGCTGGTGCCCACCATGTAGCTGCAAATTAAGCATGACATTGCAAAGATCAGTTTTCTCATGCAAATGGAGACTTAGAGTTTACAAGACCACTGCATGTGATATATAACATGTGGGAGTGAATCTGCATGAGAGTGACCATGAGTTTGCCATTATTTTTTGAAGCACAATGTCCATAAAATCAATCTGCCTCTACAAAACGCCTCTTTCATCAGTTGTTCTCCCTGTAAGCAAGATAAATGAAAATGTGCATCTATATAAAATACAATTAAGCATTTGCTTACACAATATGATATAACTCCTCATCTGTGCAGAGAGAGAGAGAGAGAGAGAGAGAGAGAGAGAGAGAGAGAGAGATCAATAAGGAATATTCCCAAATCCACAGCAGCCATCAATCCCCTTTGCAGTCAGAACATATAATCTGGCCTTCCCCTGGATGCTACACTGCCCCACTCCAGCTACAAAGGGCACAGCAGAAATAGAGCATAGATGCAGTCCTTTTTTATTCCCTTCAGAACATCTGACAAAAAGCCCTCTTTCCCCTCATGTGATAATAACAGAGCTGACTTCACTGTCAAGGGTGTGCCAGAGCTTTCTGCCTGGTTGACCAAGAGTGCTAGGCTGCGATTCCTTCACGCTCCGCTGCTTCTTAGCTCCATGCAGAGGTTGCCTCAAGCAGCAATTGCCAGCCCCCTTGATAGTTTGGACACTGAGTTTTGAATGAACAATAAGTCAGCCGCCTTCATGCACCATCGGAACTGCTCTTCCTTCTTCCCTGCCTCCTTCCTTCCTGGCTTAGGCGAACAAAAAGCACAGGGCTGCCCAAGAAAGTGGTCCCTCTGTGAAGGTAAAAAGAAGGGCCAGAGTGTACATTTCTGGCATGCTCACCATGACATAAGACTACACACACACACACACACACACACACACACACACACACACACACACACACACACACACACACACACACACACACACACACACACACACACAAGGGTTTTGCTACCTTGATACCCATATTGGTTCTGCCTTTTCTGTAGAGATGATGTGCCTTCCATTGAAATACAAGGCATTTGCTTTCTCCTTCTTCTAGGAAACGTATGTGGTCTGTAGTTTGTTGTTGTTGTTGTTACTGCATGCCATCAAGATGTCCTGTCCCCAACAGTCTCACTCAGCATTTGGGAAATTGACTGTGGTCCCTTGATATTGTCAATCCATCTCATAATCATCTTTCCACTTTTCCTGCTTCTGTCAACTTTCCCCAGCACTGTTGTCTTTCCCATGGATTCTTTTCTTCTCATGATGCATCCAAGGTTTGACAGCCTCAGTTTCTGCTAGCCGAGAGCTTCCTTTCTGAACAGGAAATTAGGTCACACAGACTTAGGCTTGCTTTAGGTAGGTGTCTCTCTGAGAGAGGCCAAAGAGTCTGGTCCCTGAACATTTCCCCAAGAGGCCTACAGAACTTTATAGACCTCTAAAGGTGGTGGTGGGGAATCAGTGGTTTGTATACATCACAGCTGGCATTTCTCCCATTTAGAGTTAATTTCATAATAAAACCCAAGAACAATTGCCAATTGCTTCAAAATTCAGCTGGGTATCAAGGTGTTGCAATGATTCCAGAAAATATCAGCTTGCCTAAGCTTTCCGCATTCTATTTGTGTTCCATATGCATTAAAAAAATTAAATGCATTGAAAAAATTCAAATGTCTTACTGCTATGGAAAACCATAGGTTTCCTATAAACATATAGGAAAACCTTAATAAAGGTAAATGTGTGTGTTGCGTCGTTACAGTCGTGACCGACCCTTCGTGACCCCATGTCCATGGAGTTTTCTTGGCAGGAATACTGGAGTGGCTTGCCAGTTCCTACTCCAGTCTCCCATCCAAGTACGAACCAGGGCCAACCCTGCTTAGCTTCCGAAATCAGGCAAGATCGGATAGGCAAATACTTAAGCCAGATTTCAATTCAGAATACAGGTATATAACAATAAAATAAAATAAAAAGTATATTTGAATTATGTTCTAAACATGCAAGAGTTTACAGTTAGAAAAAGGCTAAATCAAAAAGCAAATGATACATCTCTAGAACACATCATTAAAAACATGTGTAGTCTTTAACTTTTAAGCATATTATAATGACATACAGAAAATTATTCTAAGTGCTCACCCAACCAAACCACTTTGAATCTGTAGAAGAAAATCCATGCTGTCTTCATCCACTGCCACTATTGGTACTGCTACTACATGATTCTTGATGTTCCCTGATATCATTGTTGTGGCATGACAGTGTATGGAGTTGCATGTATGTGACTCTTACCAACCTATATTTATATTTCTCTCAAATGTTTAAATTTTCATTCAGTTGCAAACAACTGATTTTTGTTTGTGTTGTCAATATACAGTAAAAATTTATATTAAATTTTTATTGCTTTTATCTAAATTGGTATCTGGCCAGCTGTTACCATAATGGTAAGCATCATTATTTTGAATAACAGGGGTTCATATTTGCTGGGCCGGCAGGTTTCCCATGGACTAAATTACTGAAATTTCACATCGTGAAATTTCTGCAAGATGGAACCCCCAGAATGGAGAATTATAGTATTTTTAATCTTTAAAAATAATTCAAAAATCCTATACCTAATTGCTGTCATCATGTTCCATTTTCTCTTGTTTACTGGTAATTAATTAAATTTCCATCCACTACAGATGGACCACCTTGGATCCTTTTGAAGAGAAAGGTAGGATATAAATATTTTAAATAAATAAATTAAGTGGGATAGGGAAAATATCACCCTAACATTTTATGGCCAAGGACACATGGCGCACAAGTATATATGACATATGTTTTGGAGATGAAAATGTTTCATTAATGTTCAAACACACATTTTTATCCTTGCCTGTGAGACGGTGAGGAACTTTTCTGCTGAAATTAATTACATTTATTTTAGTATTTGCAATAATGTTTTTGTAAAAACTGCATAAACTGTGCATATTTCAGAATATGCACAACTGCAAAACTGCAATAGCTGCTGCCTTGTGTTGTATGGAGTTTTAAAAATAAGAAGCCCGAATAGACTAGTTAGGCCTCTTCTTTTAATTATTCAGTTCTTCTGTTCTTCATCTATAGGTGTCATTCACATCAGAAAGAGAAAATATCCTTTTTTTTTCACAGAGGAATTTTGTGCAAATTTTGGATACCACAACAGTAAAAAAGTGCTCTTTATCCTTTCTCTTTCTGTCCACAAATAACATCCACTGATGTTTGTGTGTGATGTGTGTCATTGACCCTAAAATATTGCAATCCTCTTCCTTCTCCACATTAACCGTAACTAGAAATATATCAGGGATCAATCATTTCTCAACAGGCTGTTTCAGCATATCAAGACAGCCTGTCTCATCAAACCCCTGTAATTTTACAATAATTCTTTGCATCCCTAATTTGCTTTTGCTTTTTGCTTGTTTGGCTGCTATTCTTCCTTCCTTTTCACTTTTGAGACAAGATAATTAGGCAGAGATGCAGCTGGGAACACTAGAAATCCCCCCCCCTCTATCTTCACAGCTGTTTGCAGTGCTTACCTCAAGGCACCTGGCTGTGGAACCAGGGTTTGGGAGTTTGGTGCCCCATCATGTATTGCAGGAGAAGAGCCCACCCATGAGTCCTTGGCCAAGGGACATGGCTCCAGGATGCCCCGACAAGAATGGATTGGTAAACCACTTGTGAATACATTGCACTTAGGAAACCCTGGAAACAGTAACCCTGAGTCAGAACTGACTTGGGGCACTTTTACACAACCTCTAAAATCTGGTGGCAACTTAAATTCGGACCAGAGATCGTGGGGGTTTGTTGCTCTTCCCGTGTTCCCACCCCTCCACACTCCATTGTTCCTGTCTGCGTGAGGGGAGGGAGAAAAAAGGGAGAGAAAAATGCAGACTGACCTCTGTCTGCCGGTCCAAGCTGCCCCAAGCCGCCCCGTAGTGATTCCTGTCGCTTAAAGGGGCGGCGGGGACAAAAAAACAAACAGAAGGCGAGGGAGCCCGGCATTCACAGCTTTGCAATTCACATTGGAAGATTTTTTACCTCCTGGAGGCCAGGTACTTGAAAAGTGTGCTGGGATGCGCTTAGGTGGGTGTGGTGGTACTTAATTTTTTTAAAGTCCGGAGCTGGTGGGAAAACATTTTTAAGCTCTGGATCTGGGAGCCCTTTGCGTTGGATTTTAGGGGTCGTGTAAAAGCGCCCTTGGTTGCAATATGGGGATCGCCCCATGTTGCTTCTCCAGGTAAGAGTTTCTTCAGAACTGGAGAAATAGCTTAGTGGAAATTTGCCGTGGAAAAACAACTAGTGAAGCAACCCACACCCTTGCTGTTAACCTCCTTGATATAACCTGCTCCCCAATTTGTTTTCATTTTGTTCAGAATAGATATTGAGCGTTCTAGTCCTGACGTTTATTTAAGTAAAGGACAGCTGGGCAACCTGGTGCCCTTCAAGGTGAACTACCCCAGCCATGGTGGCCAATAGCCAGGTTTAATTACTTTATCTTATTGAAATATTTTTATCCCACATTTCTCCTTAAATGGGTCCAAGGCAGATTATATCATTAAAAGGACAATACTTAAAAGCAGAAAACAAGTGGACGAATACAGTGGTACCTTGTATAAAGGAATTAATTCATTTCAAATGAAATTATGTTAAGCAATTTTTCCTTTATACAAATTCCCCTACGAATGCATTAAAACAGAGTGATCTCATTTTTATGTTGTACAGATTCTCCCCATAGGTGATTATGTTAAGCAAATTTCCCCTATCTCCGGAATTTTTTTATGTTGTACAAATTTTATGTTATACAAACCGTTTGTTATACGAGGGTCCACTGTATTTAAAAATAATCCCACAAGGAGCCCCTTGGCACAGTGGTTAAACGCCTGTCCTGCAGCTAAAACTGTGCTCATGACCTGGGGTTCACCGGCTCATGGTTGACTCAGCTTTCCATCCTTCCGAGGTTGGTAAAATGAGTACCCAGCTTGCTGGGGGGGGCGATGTGTAGCCTGCATACAGTAGTACCTTGACTTACGTCCTGCTTGACTTGCATCATATTTGACTTACGTCCACTAGGGGCGTGTTTGATTTGCGTCGCGGGGCTCCGAGTTACGTCTCGGAGCCCCGGCGCAAGGTCCCCACATTGGGTGGCAGCCAGGACCCAGCGTCCCAGTTGCCGCCTCCAAACTGCTCCTGCCTTTGGAGGGAGCTCAGGGCTGGCCTCGGGAGGGGCTGGCCTCGCCGGAAGCTGCCGCCGCCACCGGAGGAGAGGAAGAAGGGCCGGGAGCTCTTGCTTTCTTCCTCTCCTCTGGTGGTGCTGGTGGCGGCGCCGGCGCCGGCGGCAGCTTCGGCGAGTCCAGCTCCGAGCACCCGGAGCTGGTCCTCGGCGTTGCCGCAGGAGTGTTTTCCAACCCAGGCTCCAGGTCCCCAATGCGGCAGCGGAGGCCGCCAGAGTCGCCGAAGAGGACGACGAGGAGAAAGACGGCGGCGGGGGCAAGGACAAGGCAGCAGCAGCGGCGGCAGCCGAAAGGTTCCGTGGGCCGCCAGTGCAAATGAAGGGGCCCCTCCGCCGCCGGTTTCTCCGGCCGACCCGGCCCCTTGCCTCCTCCACTGCGACTAGCTTCCAAACATTGCATCCGGCACCGTCGCGGTGGGGGTGGTTTGCCTCCTTCCATTGGGCTGGGTCTGGGCGGGGGTCCTCCTCCTCCGCAGCTTCCTTGGGTGCCAGCAGCTTGCACACACACCTCCCCCGGGAACCTGGGAAACTAGCGGGGGAGGGGGAGGAAGCCTGGGAAGAGGCCCCAGGAGAACGGGGTGGGAGGGGGCACGGAGGGAGGCAAAGAGAAGCCAAGCAGCCTCAGCTGTGGGGGTGGGGTGAGGTGGGGGGTCTGGGAGGGCCTCGTGGGCCACCCAGACTCCCTTGATGGGCAGCAGGGTCTCTCTCTTTCTCTCTGTCTGTCTGTCTCTCTCTCTCTCCCTCTCTCTCCCTCTTACTCCCTCTCTCTCTCTCACACACACACTCTCTCTCTCTCTCTCTCTCTCTCTCTCTCTCTCTCTCTCTCTCTCTCTCTCCCTGAGCAACTGTGGGGAGGGGACACACACACACACATACACAGGGGGGCGGCACCAGGGGCTCCTTGATTGCTTCACACTTGGCCTGGCCCTGAGGCTGCACCCCAAACTTCCTGCCTGCCAAGATCCCAGCCCTTCTTCCTCTCATCCTGCAGCGGCTTCGGCAAGGCCGAGGAACTCGAGGTTGGCCTCACCGGGAGCCGCCGCCGCTGCTGGAGTGCAGTGAACACCTGAGCGGGCCGGCCTTCCTCCTCCTCCTCTGACCAGGCCGAGCTCTGCCCGAGCGAGTGCCTGGCTCTGCTCCGGGCTAGACCTGCTTCTCCCCGCCACCACCTTCCACCTCTCCCTGGCGGGCATACATTTTTTTTAATCTTAATAAAAATTGTTAATGTTAATTAAAATTTGTTAATTAAAATGTGTTAATTTATTTCATCTACAATGCTGTCTTATTTTATAGTACAGCATGGATTATTGCTGTCTGGTTAGACAGTCAAATTTGTGTTAAATTGCTGTTTTCGGGGGTCTTTTTGATAGTCTGGAACAGATTAATCCACTTTCCCATTACTTTCTATGGGAAAAGTTCGTTTGACTTAAGTCATGTTTGACTTAAGTCCAGACCTCCGGAACGGATTAATGACGTAAGTCAAGGTTCCACTGTACTGTAATTAAAAACTACAAACTGTCCCTAGTCTACTTGAACTGATATTGGGCAGTATATAAGCAGAACACTTTGCTTCTTGCTTTGCTTTATATTAAAAACAATAAGTAAAATCAGTACTAGATGTAAAAGCAACAGAAGACAACAATCTGATTTGTGAGGGGAAACACCCTCTGAGGCAGCTAGTGACAAAAGAAAGCCTGTCTGAAGAGAAAGGTCTTTGCCTGCTTGTGGAACAGCAGCCAAAATGGGGCCAGCTTAGATTCCTGTGGCAAGATGTGGTCTCTCTAGAATTACCATTCACAACTTTGGGAGGGCATCATTGTGCTCAGCCCTATTGTCATAAAGAGCATTATACCTTCTTTTTTATACTTCACATCCATTTCCTCTAAAGCACTTTGTCACTCTCTCCAAAATGTATACATCTTAATAAAAGCTAGGGAAAAGTTTCCTCTGACTTTTTTGTAATGGAAAGGCAAAGTTATTAGATATCTGATTTTTCACCCAGATTGAATCTCTTGAGAAGAGAGATCAAATGCATTTTCTATCAGTTGAATATAAATACTTTAAAAAGGGAGGGTTTCTTCTGTGCTGGAAGTTAGAGATTTGGAACAGAAGAGAGAGAGAGAGAAATCCTGAAATGAGTCCTTTGAACAAAGTTGTATGGCTACATTCAGGCTCCTAGTTATCAACCCCTCCCCCTCAAACCCCTTTTCTCCAAGCTCTTCTCAAAATTTCTGCTGGTGCTTCTGCTCAGATATTATAAGAAGACTCTTCCTGGCACAGAAAAGCCAGAACAGGGAGCTCCATGGGATAGGGAGTGTCTATGGGGTGGAAGGGAAAGTCAGCAGGGGAAAGTGAGGCTCTTGCACCCTTCCAAATGGCCGCAACTAGAGATGGGCACGACTTAGCGGTATTCCCGTTTCCGTTTCCGTTACTCGGTTCCGTTACTCTACGGAAACGGTAACGGGAATTACTCCGCCAGACTTCGAGCTCGAACCGACGAACGAACAATTTTGGTCTGATTTGTCGTGCTCGTTCCTTGCATCGTGCGATCGCGCGATGCCACACGGCACAGAAAAAAAGTTTTTAAAAGTTAAAAAAACCCGGTTCCCAGCCAAAAAGCAGGCGAAAAAATGCCTGCCGTGCCTCAGGGCACCTACCAGAGGAGTTGTTTCTGGAGGTCCCCGGCCTCCCCCCATATCCCCCGTCCTGGGCTGCTCTGGTGGGACTCGCCGCAGGCTCGCAGCCAGCAAAAAGCCCAGTCTCGCCACCGGCCGCCGCAATTAAAGCGCAAGCAAGCGGCACGGACGGCACAGGAAAAAACTTTTAAACTCTCCCCCCACCCATTCCCGGGCCAAAAAAGCAGGCGGAAAAATGCCTGCTTGACTAAGGGCGCAGGGCACCTACCGGAGGGGTGGTTTCTGGAGGGGGGGTCCCGCCTCCCCCCCGTCCTGGGCAGCCGGACTCGCCATGCCATGCGGTGCGGGCGGGGGATCCAAAATGGGGCGGCGAACGCAATATTGTTTTTGAAATCGTGGTCCAAAAACACACAAGCACAACAGAAACACGCAAAAATTTATAAACTGCCAGATTTTTCACAGTAGCAGTGGGTTTTTTCTTGCAACAAAATGTCTCTCCTCTCCTCCTCTGTCCTCCATTTATTTTATTTTTTTATTTTTTTTTACACCTGCGCAATGATGGGCTGGCCGAGTGGCCAGCCATGTGGGAGTGGACGACCATGCAAATTTTTGGAGCCATCCCACCAAACGCATGGCCACTTGGCCATGGAGACTTCTGGGATGTGCCAAAAAGCCCCCTAAAACCTGCCCTAGCCCCCTAACCCTAACCCTAATCCTTGACTCCTTACCCATACGTCACAGACTGTCTTCTTAGTGGGTCAGAGAGGCACCCAGAGGTGCAACCCACTAGCCCACCGTAACCTTACCCATCACTAGCCTAACCCTAGCCCTTGCACTAACCCACCTTAACCCTAAGCCAGATCTACTTGCATTGCACTACACGCAGCAAGTACGATTCCCTTCTTTGTGAGACATGGCAGTGTGAGAGCCTTAGGCATCACCCTATGGCTCTGGGTTCACTCACTGGTCTCACTGTCTGCAACTGGTATGCATATCCATATGGCTATGCATGCCATTTTGCAGCAGCAGGTGAGGAGGGGAGACCCCCATGTTGAGGGGTCTCTTGGAGCCTGCTTCCCCTTCCTTGTGGGTGAGGATAGGAGGCACCCACGGCTGCCTCCAGGAGCCCACTTTCCCTTTATAGCGGGCCAGAGGAGGCACCCACCCCACAGAGGTGCCTCCAGGAGCCCGCTCCCCCCCAAAAAAAACCAGTACTAACGAAAACGAGAAAACGAAAAAACAAACCGACTATTTTTGTGAATTTTTGCGAAAAACAGAAACGACCCGAAACGGAACCGGCCCGACTAACGACAACTCGAAAAAAAATTTTTTTTCAAGTCGTGCCCATCTCTAGCCGCAACACTCCTAGTGCTGACACCGCCCTATAAGCTGTTCAAAGGAATACTTATTTAGAGTTGGGTGGGCCACAGGTCCTCCAAGAATTCTTCTGTGACCTTCAGTCTTTCCCTGATTACCAAATTTCCCCCGGGGGAAAGGTCATAGAAGCCACCAGGATATACAACTCAAACAGGACTCTCACCCAATCTGTTATAGCACCTGAAAATACCTTTTTTTCAAAAATCATAAGTGTGTCTTTCCTTTTTCTGAAGTGTTTTTGGCAATCTGTTCATCCCTTGGTCACCCCCTGATCCCACCAAAGTTACCCATATTGATGTACAGACTGAACAGTTTCCTTCTGTATTTCAGGCAAGTGATATACAGTATTTTGCTCTACATAGCTTTCTGCCTCTCAAACCCTGAGCCGTAGGTGCTTACTGAGATTTGCTGTGCTGAGACTTTCTTCCAAGGGGTTCAAACATCTCATTCAAATGGGTAGGGAAGAACTTTACTTCAAAAAGAATTATTAATGAGAATTTTTGGAGAAATTCTCAAGGGCAAGGTTCAGGATTTTTGGTTTGCCTTATTTATGAGCTAGGCAAGGAGTGTGTATTAGACATGGGCACGGAGCGGCGAAATTCTCGTTTCCGTTTTCGGTTCTCGTTATCATTACGTAATTGGTAACGGTAACGAGAATTACTCCGCTCCGCTCGAACCCGAACTGAAAAAGAAAAATTGGGTCTGATTTTTCGTTGTCGTTCATGGCATTGCGGTGATCGCGCGATGCCAAGCAGCACAGAAAAAAAGTTTAAACCCCCCCCCCGATTCCCGGCCAAAAAAGCAGGCGAAAATATGCCTGCCTCAGTGAGGGCACCTATCAGAGAGGGGTGGTTTCTGGGGGGGGGGGTCCTCAGCCTTCCCCCTTCTCCTGTTCTGGGCTCCCTAACCTGTACGTCAGTACGCTAGTACGCTCCCCTTCTTAGTGAGTCAGAGGCACCCAGAGAGAGAGAGAGGTGTCTCTGCCACTTACCCCCCACCCTAACATAATGTAATGTATGGTACGCGGCAGCTTCGCGTTACGCTTCCCTTCCCTTCCCTTCTTAGTGGGTCAGACGTCAGAGGCACCCAGAGAGGTGCCTCCCAGAGCCCACTTACCCCAACCCTAACCCAACCCCAACCCAAACCCAAATGATAAACGACAAACAGAAATGACAAATTTTTGAAAATTATCGTGACAAACGGAAACAACCCGAAACGGACCCGCCCCGACAAACAACAACTCGAAACATCATTTTTTCTGGTTGTGCCCATCTCTAGTGTGTATGTATACCTTGCCTTCTGTTGGGCAGGCATATCTGTGGCCATCTTCGTCCTGCCTTTCTTACCTCAAGTATTTTATCATGGGTCTGTGAAGATTATCAGTCACCCAGGTGAGGTTATCTGGGAATTGTGTAATGGCGACTGGACCTCTTTTCTTGTGAGATTGAAATGCTACAGAAGTAGGAAACGTTTTGACCTCTCAAGAAAAGAAGTCCAGTTGCCATGCAAAGGGGGTCCCCCCAGGAGAAAACCATTCTAATTAAGTTCTGGATACTTTATCATAGATACATTCATTCTTCATGGATACTTTATCATAGATACAGTCTTCATGGATACTTTATTGCAGATACATTCATTCTTCAAATTGTAAGGTTTGGAAGGTATGGGAAGGTCCTGAACCCTAAAAAAATAGAGTCAAGTTGTGAGCCAATATTTCTTAGGAAACCTTTTTTTCCAACAAGCATTCGGAAATTTTCCATGTTCTAACTCACTTGGAAATAGAAAGCCATTTTGCAGAACACACAAACACATAGACACAAAATATCTCCATGCCTTCTGTCACAGTTGCTTGGAACAGCACAAGAACTGTAGGGTAACTTTGTGGTTTAGGTGTTTGATTTTCCACTGGGCCTCCTTCATGGGGCCTGAATGTGATGATCCATAGGGTCACTTCAGCTCTGCTGTTGTAAGTTGATAGTGATTATTATAGGCAGAGGGAACTGTGGAGTAGGGAGGAGGATGGCCAAGCTGCCAGCACCATTGTTGCTCTTGCCGCTTGAAGTAGCAGTGCAAAGACAAAGCATATTTCAGGAAGTGTGCCACTTCTGAGAAGTGTCCCACTTCTGAGAAATGGGTCAAGAGTAGAGATGGATGTAACGGATTTTATAAGTAGGGGAGCCTTTCTTTAGGGCAAAAGTAAAGATTGCCAATATTAATTCCCTACCCAACTGCAGTTTCAGTTGGGTAGGGAAGTATATCACAAGTGAATGTATAAACAATGGCTAAGGGCCTTTTTACACGACCCCTAAACTCCGCCGCAAATGGCTCCCAGCTCCGGAGCTTAAAATTGTTTACCCACCAGCTCCGGAGTTTACTGAAAATTAAAGTGCGACCACGCCCACCTAAGCGGGTCCCAGCGCACTTTTCTTGTACCTGCTCTCCAAGAGTGAAAAATCTTGATGCGGATGTGCCGAGCTCTCCTCGCTTCTTTTTGTAGTTGTTTTTTGCCTCCCGCCCCTTTAAGAGAAGGAACCAGGAAGTGATGGGGCTCCCGGAGGTAAGCCTTTATTCTTTTGTCCCTTTTTTCTCCCTCCCCTCAGGCAGCCGGCAGCCAGGAAGTGCGGAGGGGTGGGGACGGACGAAGAGCGACAAACCCCTAAGATCTCTGGTCCGAATTTAAGTGACCAGCGGATCTTAGGGGTCGTGTAAAAGTGCCCTAAGTGAACATTCCAGCCAGAAGCAAGTGAAAGCTGATTGCTCCAAGAAGCAACATGTGACTGTTTCCCCATGCTGTGAGCAGTCTGTGTGAGAGAGAAGATGGGACTTTTTTGGATGGATTTTATGACTGCAAGATGGACTAATGCTTAGCAATGTAGGTTATAAATTAGATAGCGAGGCTTATGCCTTGTAGCATTATTCAAGTTAGGGAAGGAACCATGTTTTGTTATTTTGAAGTAAAAGGCATATTCCTGTGTAATTCCTATTAGCTAAATAAATGCCTTTAATTATTATTCAAGTAATGGTGCAGTACTAGTTATTTTGGTAAGAGAAATTAACACAGCAGACAGGCTGGGAGAGTGAAAGAAAGGATCCACGTGGGCTTAAGTAATCACCAGGTTCCTGCAGTGATTAACTGAGGTTGATTGATTGCAGAAGGCACCTGGGTAGAGATAATTTTAGCCTGTTTCGGTACAATGGGCACCAAACAAAAAATGAAATGCTGTTTCATCATTTCGTTACGTAATAAATGACAAAACAAAATTAACCATTTTTTTTTGTTTGGGAAACTAACAGGGGAGCTTCCCCATACACTACATTCACAAAGTAATGTCAGTAGAAAATAGGAGGCAGAGGCCTCTTGTGAGTTCATTAAACTGTTGAAGAAGAAAAATGAATATTTCACTATGGCTGCTTTTAGACGACCCCTAAAATCTGATGCAAAGGGCTCCCAGATGCAGAGCTTAAAATTGTTTCCCCAACAGCTGCGGACTTTTAAAAAAATTAAGTCTGACCACGCCCACCTAAGCACGCCCCAGCGCATTTTCCAATTCCCTGTCTCCGGAGGTAAAAAATTTCTGATGCGGATTGTAAAGCTGTGGATGCTGGGTTCTCCTCACCTTCTGTTGTTGTTTTTTGTCCCTGCCGCCCCTTTAAGAAACAGGAATCCCTATGGGGCTGCTCCGACCGGCAGATGGAGCTGAGCGGAGGTGAGCCTGCATTTTTTCTCCCTTTTTTCTCCCTCCCCTCATGGCAGACAGGAGCAATGGAGTGTGTAAGGGTGGGAACACAGAGGCAGAACAAACCCCCATGATCTCTGGTCCGAATTTAAGTTGCCAGCGAATTTTAGAGGTCGTGTAAATGTGCCCTATATCAACCATAGTGAAAATGCTGTACTTAAGTCAATAGTTACTGAGGGCATAATAAAGGAATATCCAGAAACTAAGGAAGAATTTAAAAGTCAACAAACGCAAAGCCAAATAGAGAACTGGCATAGTAAAGCACTGCATGGTCAGTTTATAAGAGAAACTAATAATAAGATCAAGCACGAACAAACATGGCTTTGGCTAAGAAAAGCAACATTGAAGAAAGAAACTGAAGGACTAATCATGGCAGCTCAAGATCAAGCTTTAAGAACAAATGCCATAAAGGTGAAAATTGATAAATTTTCAAAAGATAGTAAATGTTGATTGTGCAAAGAAAAGGATGAAACTGTAGATCACATCATCAGCTGTTGGCCAAAAATCACTCAGACTGATTATGACAATAAAGATTCCTATTCCTATTCCTATTTAGCTCGTCATAATAAAGTAGCAGCAATGCTCCACTGGAGCATATTAGAAATGAGCACGAATAAAAAAAATGGCATTTCGTTTGTCGTTTATCATTTAGGGGGTCTGTTTCGGTTTGTTTCCGTTTTTTGTTAATTTTTGCAAAAAAATTCATTTTCGTTTTCATTCATTTTGTTACCATTTTGTTACCATTTATTTAAATTTTTGTGATTTTTTTTAGCATTTAAAGCAGTTTAATGCATTGCCGTAACAAAAACGAAACGGACGACAAAATTTCTGGTGTTTCAGTTCGTTTTGTTTCATTTTAGAGACAAAATTCATTTGTCGTTTCGTTACGTAATGAAACAAAAAACAAAAATGGAAATGAAAAATTGTTCGTTTCGTGACCATCTCTAGAACATATGTAAAAATTTCAACCTACCATCAAGCAAGAACTGGAGGGAACATGACAATAAAAGGTGACAAAAAATGAAGTCATCAAGGTGGTCTGGGATTTTAGAATTGAGTGTGACAGACAACTTGTCCACAATACTCCAAACATCACTGTAGTATACAAGCAAGAAAACAAAGTTCAAATAGTCAATGTGGCCAGGAGACACAAGAGTCAGCAGCAAAGAGTTAGAAAAGATAACCAAATATTGGGAATTTGGAAATACAAATTGAAAAGACAGACAGGGTTATGGAGCATAATAATATACCCCAGATATTATGATTGTGGAGAAGAAAAAAGTGTGGATCATTGATATTGCTATACCAGGTGATGGTAAAGTTACCGAGAAACAACTTGAAAAATTACCCGATATCAGGATCTGAAAATTGAACTTCAGAGGCTCTGGCATAAACCAGTACAGTTGGTCCCAGTGGTAATCGGCACACTGGGTGCAGTGCCTAAAGAGATAAGCAAGTATTTAGAAGAAATTGGAGTTGACAAAGTCACCATCAGTGAGCTGCAGAAAGCCACCTTACTTGGATCTGCTCGCATAATTCGCTGATACATCACGTAGTCCTAAATGCTTGGAAAGCATCCGACTAGTGATTTGTAATACAAGATCCAGCATAGTTATCTTGTCTGCTGTGTGAAAAATCATCATCATCATCATCATCATCATCATCATCATCATCATCATCATCATCATCATCATCATCATTAGAGATGGGCACGACCAGGAAAAATTACGTTTCGAGTTGTCGTGTGTCGGAGCTGGCCCGTTTTGGCTCGTTTCCGTTTTTCGCGAAATTTTCCAAAAAATTGTCATTTCGTTTGTTGGTTTTTCATCTGTCATTAGTACTGGTTTTTGGGGGGGGCGGGCTCCTGGAGGCACCTCTCTGGGGTGGGTGCCTCCTCTGGCCCGCCATGAAGGGCAAAGCGGGCTCCTGGAGGTACCTCTCTGGGGTGGGTGCCTCCTCTGGCCCGCTACAAAATGGCATGCATAGCCAATTGGATATGCATACCATTAAGTTGCAGTTGCCTGCAGTGCACTTGGGCTGGGGAACGAAGTGAGAGAGGACCCCTACGGTCACCCGCTGTGACTCACTAAGAAGGGAAGTGTACTTGCTGTAGTGCAATGCGAGTACACAGATCTGGCTTGGGGTTAGGGGTTAGCGCAAGGGCTAGGCTTAGGGTTACTGGTAAGGTTAGGGTGAGTTACTGGGGTGCACCTCTGGGTGCCTCTCTGACCCACTAAGAAGGACAGTGTACTGGCGTATGGGTTAGGGTTAGGGTTAGGGTTCGGGCTAGGGTTAGTGGCTTTTTATGCCCGACTGGCACATCCCAGAAGTCTCGGTCAAAACCTGGCCAAGTGGCCATGCAATTGGTGGAATGGCTCCAAAAATTTGCATGGTCCACTCCCATGGCCAGCCCATCATTGCGCAGGTGTAAAAAAATAAAAATAAAATAAAATAAAATAAAATCAATGGAGACGTTTTGTTGCAAGAAAAACCCACTGCTGCTACTGTAAAAATTCAGGCAGTTTTAAAATAGCTATTTTCGCATGTTTCTGTGGTGCTTTGGTGTGTTTTTGGACCACGCGATTTCAAAATAAATATTGCGGTCGCCCCATTTTGGATCCCCCGCCCGCACCGCATGGCATGGCGAGTTGGCGAGATGACGAGGATGCGCAGCCCAGGAGAGGAGGGGGGAGGCTGGGGACCCCCCCCCCAGAAACTACCCGTCTGGTAGGTGCCCTCACTGAGGCAGGCATATTTTCGCCTGCTTTTTTGGCCGTGAATCGGGGGTTTTTTATTTTTAAAACTTTTTTTCTCTGCCGCGCCGCTTGGCGAGTTGCGACTCGACGAGAATGCGCACTTTGCGCAGCCCAGGAGAGGAGAGGGGGGAGGCCGGGGACACCCCCCCCAGAAACCACCCCTCTGGTAGGTGCCCTCAGGCAGGCATATTTTTGCCTCATTTTTGGCCGGGAATCGGGTTTTGTTTATTTTTAAAACTTTTTTCCTGTGCCGCTTGGCATCGCGCGATCGCTGCGATGCCAGGAACAACAACGACAAATCAGACCCAATTTTTCTTTAGTCGGTTCGAGTTCGAGTTCTGGCGGAGTAATTGTCGTTACCGTTTCCATTACGTAACGGAAATGAGAAATGGAAACGGAAACGAGAATTTCGCCAAGTCGTGCCCATGTCTAATCATCATCATCATCATCATCATCATCATCATCAAATATCTCTCCTTGACTGCACTTTAGTTTTTCTTTTTAGAAGGTGTCAAATGCTACCATTTTACTCCACCTAGTCTCTGAAGAAACCTGGCACTTTCATATTCTATATCAGTTGCTCTTTTTTGGTCACAAGAACCACATCTAAGACACCAAGCTCTTGCTTCTTCTTTGGACTTCTTTAAAAGAGAGAGAGAGAGAGAGAGAGAGAGAGAGAGAGAGAGAGAGAGAGAGAGAGAGAGAGAGATTCCTAAAAGTGCCAAGAGCTTCTCTCTCTCTCTCTCTCTCTCTCTCTTTCTCTCTCTCTCTTTCTCTCAGCACAACCTGCAACATAAGGGGATGTCGGGGAAAGGCAGTTCCAGCCCTTTGAAAAGTAAGCCACATGGCAATGCCTGAATAGGGTTGCACAGGTCAAGCATTGCCCTTTTGGAGATACTCTGACCTGATCCTTATCCACATCTGTGCCTGAATTTGAGTGTTTCTGAACTGCTGTGAAAAACATTGTTCCTGCAAAGAGGAAAACATGTTAAGACTGAGGTGTGTGGACATAGGGGTACACCATGCCATCAGAACTGTTGCTGGCAGATTCATTGGCCCATTGGCCCAGAGTACACAAAAATGGCTGGGGAGAAAAATATATTGGCACCCAACAAGAATCCTAGAAGATTATAGCTGGAATGGAATGCTGGGGTTACTGAGTTCAACCCGCCCCAATCAAAGAAGGAAAATCTTGTCTATACGATCCTTACTAGGTAGTCATCAAACGTATGTTTAAACACTTCCAGTGTTGAGAAACTTCTTCCTAGCACTGAGCTGAAATCTCCTTTCTTTTCATTTAAACCCATCATGTCAGGCCCTGTCTTCTGGAGCTTTAGGAAACAAGCTTGCTCCATACTTGAGAATAGTTATGACTTCTCTTTCTTATCTTCTCCCAAATAAATATCCCCAGATTCCTCAACTGTTCATCATAGGTCTTGGTTTCTGGTTACCCTCCTCTAGACCCATCCCAACCTCTTAATACCCTTTCTAAAACATGGATGCCTGGAAGTAGACACAGTATTTCAAGTGTATTTAGAACACTTCAGGACAGAATGGGATTTGAAAGTAATGATGCTTCTTGTTCTACATTGCTTCCGAATTATACAGTATATTTTTCCAACATCTGGAACCTTTGGGGTTATGTCTCTGTAATGACATACAAAATCTCAGCTTAGTAAATCATTCTTACACCACATGGTTAAAGTTAACATGGTTAAAGAAAGTGGCCTTAGCTAGAGTTGCACAAACTGAGATTTATTCTGAGGGAGCAGTGGGTAGAAAATCAGAGTCGGAGAGAGAGTTTCATGCTTTCACCATGTTCTTTGAATATGCCTCCTCTCCTAGAAGTGCAGTGACAAAATCTTCATACCCATAATATTGTCCAAACATCACAATGAGCTGGTCTCTTCCTTACAAAGCTGTATGAGCTGAGATATACCCAAATACATATATGGCAGGGGGGGGGGGGGGGGAAAATGCATTAAATTTACTGAAAGGTGATAAACTGCTTTATGAAAAAGCTCCATTTACATTTTGGTTGGTTTTTTATAATAATAGCATATAATAATAGCATTCAGTTGGAGGGAATACTTCTGGTTTTGTTTGCACATGCATTTCTATTTCTGCTTGGATTTTTCTCAGTGTATCTGAAATTTAAGGCATGGAAGTGAAAAGAGAGAAAGAGGAATAAAATAAAATAAAGAATTACATTCTTCTGCCAATCCCAAAGAAATACAGCCGGCAATCTGATTTCACCTCTTTCTCTCCGGGATGAATGTGTTCATTTTTGCTTACAAAGGAAAGACACAAAAGAACCATAAGAAAAGGATTCAGATGGTGCCACCTGATACACTTTTTACAGCTGAAATGTGAAAACAAAACCCAGCTTCTGTTGACAGCCTTTGGGCCAGAAAAGGAACTTATTCATTTAAAAAGATTTTTTTAAGGCTCTTAGGGCAGCCACATGAAAAATAAAATCTAAAGCACCATTTGTTGTAATCTCAAGCAACAGAATCAGATACACTGAGGATCATTAAAACTGAGCGAAGCTGAGAAGCTGCAGAGAAGATATTCTGGCTGAGGTGGCTCTGTATCACCCATTGCTATAGCTGCTACAGATACAGTGCCCTGTTGGCCAGTAGCTGCCTTGGGTCGGGCCCTCCTGGCCTGTCATGTTTCCTGCCCAGAGCAGAGACCGGAATTAGCTATTGGCTGAAACAGGACTAGTGAATACCTTGTTGGCCCACAAGAAGATCATCAACGGGAAAGCTTCTGAGGTTTTTCCCCCCCATTAGGTTGGACATTGCAGAGTTGTTTGGGGATTGGGGGGGCGGGACAGAAATGCCCAAAAATAATCCTGACTAGAGGAGGATGCTCCAGGCTCTGTAGTTAAACTGAAGCACCAAAATGGAGGCTGCAAACGTAGACAATCTGTTTGAGGTATGTTACCCACACCAGTGCTCAGGAAATCTGACTGAGGGCCAACACACTGTGCTCACCTCCCTGGAAGTAACTCTCTCTGTGGTCAGTGGAGATGACACAGAACTGCAACTTAAAACATTTTCCTTTCCTCATAACCAGTAATTAGTCAGTAATTTTTATGTAGCCTTTGACTGAAACTGAGCTGGGGCTCGGGCACAGTTTCTCCATTTGTCAACACAATGCAAAGCCATGGATCTTAATTACTTTCATATTTTAAAATCACAAAATAAACTGAACTGCAATAAAATCTTATTTAAACATGATACTGAGATAAGTAGCAGACAAAACATTTTGAATGTTGACTTCTACCATTGGGGTTGAACAGTCACATGCAAGCTTAGTTCTCCTGGACTCTGGACAGGCTTCCTCTAATCTTTTCCCTAAGTTCGCCAAAGTTGCCTTAGCAGCCCAATTCATTTCTAATGACCTTGTCATTGAGGTTTGTTGGGACCATTTGCTTGGCTTAAATCCTGATGACATCACAACTAGAGATGGGCACGACTTAGCGGTATTCCCGTTTCCGTTTCTGTTACTCGGTTCCGTTATTCTACGGAAACGGTAACGGGAATTACTCCGCCAGACTTCGAGCTCGAACCGACGAACGAACAATTTTGGTCTGATTTGTCGTGCTCGTTCCTTGCATCGTGCGATCGCGCGATGCCACACGGCACAGAAAAAAAGTTTTTAAAAGTTAAAAAAAACCCAGTTCCCAGCCAAAAAGCAGGCGAAAAAATGCCTGCCGTGCCTCAGGGCACCTACCAGAGGAGTTGTTTCTGGAGGTCCCCGGCCTCCCCCCATATCCCCCGTCCTGGGCTGCTCTGGTGGGACTCGCCGCAGGCTCGCAGCCAGCAAAAAGCCCAGTCTCGCCGCCGGCCGCCCGCAATTAAAGCGCAAGCAAGCGGCACGGACAGCACAGGAAAAAACTTTTAAACTCTCCCCCCACGCATTCCCGGGCCAAAAAAGCAGGCGGAAAAATGCCTGCTTGACTAAGGGCGCAGGGCACCTACCGGAGGGGTGGTTTCTGGAGGGGGGGGTCCCGCCTCCCCCCCGTCCTGGGCAGCCGGACTCGAGTCGCCATTTCGCCATGCCATGCGGTGCGGGCGGGGGGATCCAAAATGGGGCGGCGAACGCAATATTGTTTTTGAAATCGTGGTCCAAAAACACACAAGCACAACAGAAACACGCGAAAATTTATAAACTGCCAGATTTTTCACAGTAGCAGTGGGTTTTTTTCTTGCAACAAATGTCTCTCTCCTCTCCTCCTCTGTCCTCCATTTATTTTATTTTATTTTATTTTATTTACACCTGCGCAGTGCGCAATGATGGGCTGGCCGAGTGGCCAGCCATGTGGGAGTGGACAACCATGCAAATTTTTGGAGCCATCCCACCAGTTGCATGGCCACTTGGCCATGGAGACTTCTGGGATGTGCCAAAAAGCCCCCTAAAACCTGCCCTAGCCCTAACCCTAACCCTTGACTCCGTACCCATACGTCACAGACTGTCTTCTTAGTGGGTCAGAGAGGCACCCAGAGGTGCAAACCACTAGCCCACCGTAACCTTACCCGTCACTAGCCTAACCCTAGCCATTGCACTAAGCCACCTTAAAGCCAGATCTACTTGCTTGCATTGCACTACATGCAGCAAGTACAATTCCCTTCTGTGTGAGACATGGTGGTGCGGGAGCCTTGTGCAGGGAAGGCATGACGCTATCACTCTCACACTGGTCTCACTGTCTGCACATTATGTTATGCAATATCCATATGGCTATTGCATAGCATTTTGCAGCAGCAGCAGGTGAGGAGGGGAGACCCCCATGTAGAGGGGTCTCTCTTGGAGCCTGCTTCCCCTTCCTAGTGGCAGGAGGCACCCACGGGTGCCTCCAGGAGCCCACTTTCCCTTTATAGCGGGCCAGAGGAGGCACCCACCCCACAGAGGTGCCTCCAGGAGCCCGCTCCCCCCCCCCCAAAACCAGTACTAACGACAACAAAAAAAACAAAAAAATGAACCGACTAATTTTTGCGAATTTTCGCGAAAACCGGAAACGAGCCGAAACGGGACCGGCCCGACTAACGACAACTCGAAAAAAATTTTTTTTTCAAGTCGTGCCCATCTCTAATCACAACCTCTCTCTTTCCCTACCCCCTTCCATGGCTCTCCTACAGTAATGGCTATAGTTAAAGATGCCTTCATAGGCATACTCAACTGATGGGTGGCTTTCAGATGACCAGCTCATATTTCCAGTGCCCCCCCCTCTCTCTCTCTCTCTGTGTGTGTGTGTGTGTGTGTGTGTGTGTGTGTGTGTGTGTGTGTGAGAGAGAGAGAGAGAGAGAGAGAGAGAGAGAGAGATCACATGCAGCATGATGTATGAGGGAGAATGGGAATAAATGAAGGCAGGATTATCTGCATTTTTCAATGAGACTCACAGGATCTCAACCCTTGAAGAGACCTTTGCCTAAGAATATGAGCAGGTACCAGCCATAAGAGACCATCCTCATTTGGGTGCACTGGTGCTAATAAGAGAATGGTGTTTTCTAATGTTCGTGTTCCTAACTAACAGTATCAGCACTCAGCAGCCCAGTGCTACTTTGGGATGAGCCCTCTCTGCTGAGACCACAGACTGATCTTGCTAACAGAGAAGTGACAAGAAGTCATGTCACATTTTTATAACTTTTTTTTTTAAAAAAAGACATCAAGGTGCTTGGTCCTAGTCAGTCTGGAAAGAAGTCCCATGGCAAATAATAATCTAGTGCTTTCTAGAAAAAAATGGACTACAATTTCCTCAAAACTTGTTAACACCCCCAATCTGTGTAGGAGTTCAAAGCATCATTCTAGAGGATCGACAATTATAAAGACTTTAACTAAGAAAGGAAATTTACAGCAGGATCCTAGAAGTTATCCTACTGCATTTGGAAGGTCTTGCTTACACCAAAGTAAGTGGATGTTGGAAAATAGCCTTTCAGCCATTGTGGCCTGAATCCAGCTGCAACATCGGTAGAGCAGATAAAACATCAATGAGAAGCTATCAGCCTTGTGTAAGCTTCAAATTTGCCTACTTCATCGGGGATGAACGGTTAGATTTTGGTCTCTGCTGCTGGACATTTTCCATTTAATTTCACGTGCACACCAACCTAGGCTCCAAAGAGGAACAGACTGCATTCAATTTTGTGGGAAGGCCACTTGTTCTCTTCCTATTCTGTCATGGGTAGCAATGATGGAGTAGTAACACAGCTGATCAATGAAAGTGCAGCAGAAAACAGATCAAAGAGGAGAAGTTTGCCCTGAGGTTCAAAACTGTACAAGTAATTACAGAGATCCACAAACTCTCCCCCATCCTCTCCACAAATAGTGATTCGAACATAAATCTCAGAAGCACTTCTCTGACGTTATTAGGATCGCTATTATGTTTTCTTTATTTCATTTAATATTTCCATATGATGGCCATCCAATGCATCTCTTTGTACTGCTGCCCCTTTTATTCTCTTTATTTGGTCGTTTGATGCAGTTCACCATTCATGACTTATCAGCAGCTGATGGCACTTTAATTACAGGGTCTACATTATTATTAGATTTTTAAAAAGAAAATGCAATACTTTTTCCCCAATAGAAAGCACTGGAAATAATAATTCTGTTTCTATCAGCTAGAGGTGGACATGCTTAATGGGAAAGATAATGTTGATATATATCTAATAATGAGAATATGATGGCACTTACTATTTCCATCTTACAATGCCCACAGCTACACAAACATTAATAATACCTTATTCTTCTAAGTCATGTTTTATCCATCTGCCTCAAATGGATTCTTACTTACAAAAGAAGGAGTTGGGAACTTGGGAGACATGATATTACTTGTTCTTGGGGAAAACATTTCCTGGAAACTAGATGTCCCTGAAAAGTTGGTTACTCTGGATCTATGTTGTATCATCCCCTACCCCTCAACCTACATGGAAAGTATGGCATTTTGCCAGTGAAGATTCCATCATGCTGGATACTCAGGAATACACCATCACCAAGCAACCCGAAACCTTCTATGATGCTACAAGGTGGCTGAAAATCAATGAATTCATGGTGTCCCCATCAGCATCGGTCACAGGCTCACAGCCTCCGAAGGCAGTGTGGCCTGTACTACTATGTGCTCAGCACAAGGGGCAGTAACCACAGAACACTGGACACTATCTCTGCATCAAAAGGTTGGTCCATCTAGGTCAGCAATGTTGGCTTTGACTGGCAGCAGCTCTTCAAGGGTTCAGGCAAGGCTTTCCCGCCTTCTCTCCATGGGAGTTTCCTGGGTGTTTCTAGATGGTATCCCATTTTATTTTTTATTTAGTTTATATATTTATATGCCACCATCTAACCAGTGTTGACTTTGACTGACTTGCAAGATCAGCCAAGGATGTGTTCATGGCAGTGTGAAATGAACACTTGGTAAGCTATGTAAGGAGAGAAGAAGGGGAAGAAATGTGTATTGTATGGGGCGCTGTGAAGTTGTTGGGTGAGAAAGAATAGGGGTGTGTGTGTGTGTGTGTGTGTGTTAATTTGAATTTTTTATGTATTGGGTACAAATGCTGTTAGATGCGAGAGTGTAGGGTTGTGTGTCTGTGTATGTTTGGTTTTATATCTTAGATGCGAGAGTGTAGGGTTGTGTGTCTGTGTATGTTTGGTTTTATATCTTAGAGGTTAGAGAATGTAGGAGTATGTATATGGATATTTGATTTTAATGGTAGGCTTATGTTTTGGCATTTTATAATGGGAGTGAGTGATGTGTGGACTGGATGGCACTTTTTAATTTCGTTTTACTTGTACAATGATGACAAAGTGTTATTCTATTCTATTATTATAGTCTATAAAGAAATAACCCTTCCAATTTCTCTTCCTCTTTGCATGTGTTTAGGTGATAATTTTGTTTCAGTTTATTAGTAAAAAAAACTATTTACCAAAATGTGCATTTATATTTGGAATAGGAGTTCGAAAGCAAAAACCAGTGAAAATGGCAGAAATTATCCATCCAGGGTGAATAACTCCTAAAAGTTAGATTCCCTTGATTAGTTCTTGATTATTTATTTATTTATTTACAGAAAAATTTTAGCTGCCCCACCACTAAGAATTGCTGCCATCCCCATCCCCAAGGTGTATTTGATATCTGTCTCTCTACCTAGGCAGGCAGATAAAGCATTAGCCTTGCCATTCAGAAAACAGCTTTATACTGAATGTAAATGGATGAGTATTCACACAATTCTTCATGTTCAGGAGGATAAAGAAAGCCCCAGAAAGGAAAACATGAATGCATTAGAAAGTGAAACTGACATGCTTCCCACTATTAATGTGGTATCCCTGAACTTTACCCACTGCATACAGAGTGTAGGAATTATATCTTGCAGGTGGTCATTTAGTGAGAATCTATTTTTTCATTGATTTAAATCTGAGATTAGTCCTAATAAGACTTGACCCACTGCAACTCTTTGCATTTGTTAGCCACACAGTTAACTCAAGTCCCACTAATGTAAATACATTTCCTTCTCCATAAAGAACTAACCCCTTGGATTAAACCATTCTTTGAATTCTTTGACGTCTGTTTACATGGCGCTGATTTGCCATTAAATCTTTAAAAAGCACAGAGCCTAGCTGACAGCGAGCATATAATACTTCAGATTCTGCAGACTGAGGACTATTAACTTCTCACAACCACACATCACATACAACAAATCAAAAACACAGTTCCTTTTTATTTGCTATCTGTCATCACAAACAGCAAACTGAATGGCACATAAACAAATACAAGATAAAGATGAAAGAAAGACTGGAATGCAGATGTGCTCTTGCATTGTTTCCATTCCTGACTTTGGCAAAGGTTGTTGTGAGTGGTTTTTATATGAAAGGCTCGGGAGCATCAGCGGAAATAAAATCAATGAAACCTTCCCAAGAAACCCCAAACTAATCAGATTGTATTCTGCAATGCCAAAGTAGCACTCATCTGGATTTAACACTATTAAAGGTGAGTGTCAAGTCACCTCTGAATTATGGAAAATCAATGAATGAGTTGGCAAATTACAAATATTTATTCTTTTAGCAATAGAGTGCCTACCACTTTTACTGTAGTTTTATGCACCCTCTTTCTTCTTTAGCTGGTTTAGAAGTTCTGATCAAAAAGCAAAAGTGTTCTGCTTATATACCGCCCCATACCACTACAAGTAGTCTCTGGGCGGTTCACAATTTTAATGTGCAGGCTACACATTGCCCCCCCCAGCAAGCTGGGTACTCATTTTACCGACCTGGGAAGGATAGAAGGCTGAGTGAACCTTGAGCCTGCTATCAGGGATTGAACCCAGGTCGTGAGCACAGTTTTACCTGCAGTACAGGCACTTAACCACTGCACCACGAGGCTCCTAATCCCGACATTGGACATCCAACAAATAATATACATGCTGCCTTCTTAACCAGTGACAATATCTCACTGAAATGTATGCCACTGGACTTGATGCCAGTGTATTCTGGCCATGTGTTTTCTTTGGTCAGAATTCTCCAAATCTTAGGCACCTGCTAACTTTCAGACTGAGAGACTTTGGACTTTGGGCCATATTTGATTTGACTGTTGTTCACCTCCATGTGTAAGCCTACCCCACATATCTTCATTTCTAAACCATTTGCTAGCTATTACTCCTCAGCTGAGCAAGCATGCCACTTTCTTTTTCACTTAAGCTAGCATGGGAAGATTAGGGTGCCATCCTAACTACTCCAGATGGATAAGGGACAGCTGAGCTGACACTAAGTCCTCTGATACTGTGCTGAATTCAGACTTTTCAATAAAGGGATGCTGGAAATGATTAAGGACTGCCTTAACCCTGGCCTAGCTTTGTGCTGGCACATTGGTGATGAGTCTGGAGTGACTAAGAGAGTTCTGAATCTGGTTGAATGATGTTCTTTCCCCTCCCTTTGTTGGGTCTTCTGATCTCCGCCAGCAGAGCAGCTGTGCTCGGAGGCCCAGTTGCATTGGAAGTTCTGGGATCAGCCAGCACAAAGGAGCTGTCCTGGCAGGAGAGCAGCCTACCAGTTCCAAAGGCTTTTGCCTATTCTGAAGCATCTACAGCTGGCATATCTTTGAGCTTGGATTTCAGTGCCTGATGGCAAAGGAGGAAACCCTGAGAAGTTATGGTGGGAGCCAAACAGACTGAGTGCATCTGCTAGATTCAGAACGACTTCAACTAGAGATGGGCATGACCAGAAATTTTTTTTCGAGTTGTCGTTTTTCGGGATGGGTCTGTTTTGGGTCGTTTCCATTTTTCGCGAAATTTTTCAAAAATTTGTCGTTTCGTCGTGTTGTTTGTCGTTTGTTGTTACCGCCGCGATTTAGCGCGACTTGACTTCCCAGAGCATGGGGTTAGGGGGTAAGGGCTAGGCTTAGGGTAACGGTTAAGGTTAGGGTGGGTTAGTGGGCTGTACCTCTGGGTGCCTCTGGCCCACTAAGAACACAGTGTACTGGCGTATGGGTTAGGATTAGGGTTAGGATTAGGATTAGGGTTGGTGGGCTTTTTATGCCCTCTCTGGCACATCCAGAAGTCTCAGCAAAACCTGGCCCTGCGATTGGTGGAATGGCTCCAAAAATTTGCATGGTCCCATCCCATGGCCAGCCCATCATTGCGCGTGCGCAGGTGTAAAAAAATAAAAATAAAATAAAATAAAATAAAATAAATGGAGACATTTTGTTGCAAGAAAAACCCACTGCTGCTACTGTAAAAATTCAAGCATTTAAAATAGCTAATTTTTGCATGTTTCTGTGGTGCTTTGGTGGGTTTTTGGACCACGATTTCAAAAAAAAATATTGCGGTCGCCATTTTGGATCCCCCTGCACCGCATGGCAAATGGAGACGCCGAGGATGCCCCCTCCTAGCCTGGTACCAGCAAGTCTCAGCAAAACCTGGCCATGCAATTGGTGGAATGGCTCCAAAAATTTGCATGGTCCCATCCCATGGCCAGCCCATCATTGCGCGTGTGCAGGTGTAAAAAAATAAAAATAAAATAAAATAAAATAAAATCAATGGAGACGTTTTGTTGCAAGAAAAACCCACTGCTGCTACTGTAAAAATTCAAGCATTTAAAATAGCTAATTTTCGCATGTTTCTGTGGTGCTTTGGTGGGTTTTTGGACCACGATTTCAAAAAAAATATTGCGGTCGCCATTTTGGATCCCTCCCGCACCGCATGGCAAATGGAGACGCCGAGGATGCCCCCTCCCAGCCCGGTACCAGCAGCCCAAGACAGGAGGGGGGGAAGGCTGGAGTGGGGACCCCCCCCCAGAAACCACCCCTCTGGTAGGTGCCCTCAGGCAGGCATATTTTCGCCTTCTTTTTTGGCCGGGAATCGGGGGGGGGGGCTATTTCTAAAACTTTTTTTCTGTGCCACTTGGCATCGCGCGATCGCTGCAATGCCAGGAACGACAACGACAAATCAGACCCAATTTTTCTTTTGTCGGTTCAAGTTCGAGTTCTGGGGGAGTAATTGTCGTTACCGTTTCCGTTGCGTAACGGAAAACAGTAACGGAAACGGAAACGAGAATTTCGCCAAGTCGTGCCCATGTCTAACTTCAACACATATTCTAATTTGTTGCTGTCTTCGTATAGTGTGTGAGAGATATGGGCAACAATAGTGAGGCAAGAATTGCCAAGTAGGATGTTTAGAGATAGCAAGAATTGTGCAAAAGAGAGAGGCACATTTTGAGCTGGGTGAACCAACTCTCCTTAACTGAGAGTTGCAGACCTTCCCTGCAGTAAATTGCACAGAAGCAGACCCATAAAATGAGTCAACTCCTCCATAGGTTCCATTAATTCAAATGGGCCTAATCTGGTCACCAGCTACAAGACTTTTTATTTATTTATTTATTTATTTAAAACATTTCTATCCCACCTATTTCTATTTTAGTAAGGTTGCTTACTAAAATACTTATAGTCATGACTTATTGAAGTCATAACTATGATAGGTCCATTTGAATCAATGGAACCCATGGAAGAGTTGACTCACCAAATCCTCATTGCTTCCATGGGCCTACTGTAGTGCAACTTGCTGTGCTGAGGAACGAGATTTTAGCAAATGAATCTTTTATCCCACTAATATCATGACGCCAACCCAAGAGCCAAGCTGGAGGCGTTACCCTGCTTGAGGGCATAAGTAGAGGCCTTATCCCAGGAGTTCAGAGTTTTGACAATTGAAGACAATTCTTTTTCTGTGGTAGTGCCCCATCAGCATAAAGTTTTCTCCAGACATGTCCACTTGGAGCCAATGCTGGTTTCAATAACAATGAAGTCACACCCATGCACCAATTATGTTTTTCATTGGAAGAGCCTGTCCAGACAGGGGAATTTGGAGCAGCCTAGTTTGCACCTTAGCATTTCTTATCTGCAGTACAATATATTTTATCTCCCACCTGAGCAGTCCTTCCATTCACTCTGGAGATGTTTATTATTCTATGGGAAGGGGCCTCACAAATCTTTGGATAGCTGGTTTTGTCACTTGTAAATGTATCTGGCTTACTTGCACATTTAAATGGTTTACTCACAAGTTTGCCTGGTTTAGTTGTGAGTCAGGAGGCGGCAGCAGTGTGACAAGCTTGTGGTTATATGACAACAACATGAAGAGGAACTGTTAGGGTTAAGGTTGGGAAGATGGAGGGCAGCAGCAGCAGCAGCAAAATAAAATAAGTGACTTTGAAAAAGCAATGTGTCAGTCTGATATTGTGTCGGGGAATATTTAAAAGAAGACAAAAATACAGGAGGGGGGTTTCCACCATCCTCATTATAAAATGTCACAACCCACCTAATATATCACAGAGCTGCCACCTCAGATAATGCTGCCTACAGCTCCATTTGGGTATGAACTAGCCATCCACACAAACTACACAATAAGATAATTAGGAGCACACCAAGTTTTGTGTGTGTGTGTGTGGGGGGGAGAAACACAGAAGCTTCTATCCCAGTTCCAGAAAAGAGAAGGACAGCTCTTAAAGTGGCAGGATGGATCGATTTAAGTGGAAGATGCAATTTGGTTCAAAAACTAAAGTTTACCAAAGCAATCCAGATAATGATCTGTATGCCAGTCTGGACAGGCCCTAAGAATAGCCAGCTTTGCCTTGGAATTTCAGTTCACACTGAACTTTCTTGCAATTTTTGAAATGTGGAGTTCTTCCCATGAGAAACTACATTAAGCTACTTAATTCCCAGTAATTTTGTTGGATGTTTCACCTGAGCAGGAACCTCCAGCTTTTCCCTTGAAGTCCCCCTTTAGGCAAAATGGGATTGAAGCATGAGTAATTTTACTGGTCTTATCAGAACACTTGCATGCTTCATTCACAATTTCTCAGATGTTTCACCTGAACACGAAGGAACTCCTCACATTCCCTCAGCATTTTCCTTCAGGCAAAATTCTTCTGATTAGTCAGGTACTTAGGGAAACATATTTTATAAAACAATCACAACTTTCATTTCTGCAGATCAAAGCTTATTTATTTATGTTTTTGGACTCAGAAATAATTTTCTACTTAATAAAAGACTGGGAAATGTAGATGGGGGAAAAAAAACCCCAAATCTCCCAAAACATTACCCATGCTCAGTTAATCACACAGTTTTCGGGGAGGAGGATGCACAAGTAACTAAGAAACCACTCGTAGAATTGACATGCCTGTGGTAGATTCCACACACGCACACACCAAATTACCTTGGCATTATCTGAGAGCCAAAACAACAGTACTTCCTGATGCCAGCTCAGCTGTTACCCTGTTATATAATTTATGAAGTGTTCTAAAAACTTGAATAGATTGCGAGATGGAATTTAAGTTTAACAAGTAACATGTTTTTATTTGCTGCAATGTTTCTCTCTCTCTCTCTCTCTCTCTCTCTCTCTCTCTCTCTCTCACACACACACACACACACACACACACACACACACAGAGAGAGAGAGAGAGAGAGAGAGAGAGAGAGAGAGAGAGAGAGAGAGAGAGAGAGAGAGAGAGAGAGAGAGAGAGACTGACTTAAACTTGACATTGCTAAACTTGACCAGCCTAGGAGGCCAGTGAGTAAAAATCAGAGGGGACAGTTGTCATTTTGATCTGCAGCAATTATGGGAGAACAGCATGACAGGGATGAACAACCTCATCTTTTCCCACACCTGACAATATGTGAGACACAGGATGCTCGACCACAGAAATCGGAAGTGACCAAAATTGATTCCCATTCTGTTTCTTTAAAAAAAAAGTGTTATAACTTGGAAACTTATTTTGTTCTGCTAGAAAGACATGCAAAAGCACACACCTTCCTGTGAAGGAGAACCACACTTTAGTTTTACACACACACACACACACACACACACACACACACACACACAGAGAGAGAGAGAGAGAGAGAGAGAGAGAGAGAGAGAGAGAGAGAGAGAGAGAGAGAGATCAATAAGGAATATTCCCAAATCCACAGCAGCCATCAATCCCCTTTGCAGTCAGAACATATAATCTGGCCTTCCCCTGGATGCTACACTGCCCCACTCCAGCTACAAAGGGCACAGCAGAAATAGAGCATAGATGCAGTCCTTTTTTATTCCCTTCAGAACATCTGACAAAAAGGAGAGAGAATTATTTCCAGACAAAAATCAGGGCAATGTGGCTTTGGGGCCCAGATGAAAACCTTATTTATTTATTTATTTATTTATTTATTTATTTATTTATTTATTTATTTATTATACTGCAAACCATATAGCCCGAGGGATACTCTGGGTGGTGCACAACATATCTATCTATCTATCTATCTATCTATCTATCTATCTATCTATCTATCTATCTATCTATCTATCATCTATCTATCTATCTAAGAATATATCAGCACAAACATAAACTATGCAACTATGCAACAAGCACAATGTAAACTATAAGACCTCTTTAAAATAAATAGTAAAATATGTAATTAACAACTATCAAAAATAAATAAGGACATTAATAGGGACACAGAGTGATGTGGTAGAAAAAGAATTTGTCAGCCATCATTAACTGGTGATTGAAAAATTGGGGATGGCCAACCTGTATAACCTTATTTTCACTTGTCGCTTTAATATTTGAAGCAAGGGAACCAGGCAGATTTCTTGAGGAAGTGGTTCCATAGACGGAAGATGACGACCGACAAGGCCCAGTTTCTCATAACTGTCTTCTAGTCACTAAATCTGCTCAGTAGGTCCATGAATTTTCATCTGTTGTGTAGTTAGATGTTTTCAAGCCACACAAATATCCACATTTTGATAAGCTTGAAGTTTGAAGTTGGCACCCCCAAATACTCTGCTTGGGTCAAGTGGGTAGTTCTTCTTGGGAGGAGCCGCACTGACAAGTACTGAGGGGGCAATACATGCTCCAGATGCTGAACCATTTGAAAACCTGACATAGAACAATAAAATCAGAACAGGCAAATCAATCTATTTCCTATCTATGGTACTTTTTCCATATATCTATTATTTTGCCTTGTTTCTTTTTTAATATACCAACTGTTTCAAAAAAATGCAATAAAACCTACATTTTACCTGAAATGCGTTTTCTCTTAAAATACACATCTTGAAAACATTTTCTTACTTTTATTTGGCCATGGGAAAGTATGAAAGCCAATGATATGTCATGTTGCAATTATTGTATTGTTGCCTTTAAGGGTTTTTAGCTGGGACTGACCATTCTGGGGTACAGTTTCTGTCCATCAATCCAGCAGAAATCAATTGTTTCCTCTCTGACTCAGAATTTTGAGAAAAGTCACATCATTCTAGCCAAGTTTCTTTTTGTCACTCTTTTTAGCCAAATAGTCTGAAAATAGTTAGAGCTGTGTATTAAGTCAGTCACCAAGTCATATAGATCAACATGAAGCTAATTAGCCTGTCAAGCTCTGCTCATGGTTAATATTTTTCAACAGAATGCTGGTTGGTTTTTTTATTATTGATGAAGAACTGTGAATAAAAAGGAATATTTTATTATTTTCTATTACCTCAGTCCTTGAGTGAGTTACTGAAACAGCAAGTGCCAGTTGAGGAGAACTTACCAATAAGAGGTGGTCTACTGAGAAGAAACATGAAGTAAACTCTACTCAATAGGTCCATGAACTTTTATCTTTTGTGTAGTTAGAAGTTTTCAAGCCACAAAAATATCCACATTTTGATAAGCTTGACATTGATCAAGTTAGTCTTTCATTAGAATTCATAGGTCAAATTCCTTTACCATCTCTCAACAACAATAGCAGCAGCAGAAGAAAACAAAGAAACAATGAATGAATGAAAGAAATTCATTCATTCATTCATTCTTGCACTTCTACCTTTTCACCAGTTAGCTCATATATGCCCATGCTTTCTTCCTTCGTCCTTGCAAGAGAGAGAGAGAGAGAGAGAGAGAGAGAGAGAGAGAGAGAGAGACTGGCACAAGGATACCCAAAGGATGGTGTGGTTCACTGCAGTAGGACTTTTGAACCCATGCCATTATCCACCACTCTAACCACTATGTCACACTGACTCTACACCTGGTACTTGCACATCCACGCATTTGATTGCACCGTGCATTTAAACACCTTTGATTATATGATCCTGATATTTATGAGTTTGTGCGTGTGCAACCAGCTGTTACTAAATACTCTGGAACTGCAGGTTGCATGTTCTTATTGTTCCTGCCATTCAGGCTGGAATTGCCAAGTGCAGCAGAAATAAAACAGATCAGAGCTCAGTTCTGTGAGAAATGTTCCTGGGCTGCAAATGTGAAAAAAAATGTTATGGCACAACATCTCAGGCTCTACATACTCTCTTTTACTGTGTACTCATTAATGATAATGGGAAAAGCTCAAGGGACAGAGGAGGATCCACCACAGTCTGCATACTGCCTGTGGGGGAGAGGTTCACCAGCGCATTTTGGTTTGATTCTGTCTTACTCATTTACCTAAAGTGCCCATAGCCATTCCACCCATCTTGGCATGATACTGCCACTTGGTAATTTATTAAAAAACAAACCAACAAATGAACAAACTCCATTCACAGTGAGACACCAAGCAGGGGGAAATTCCAGAACCTGATTCCTTTTTTCATCAGTTAACTTCTTCTCATCCAAATGCAAAACCACTGTCAAGGCTGTTTTTCAAGCTTGTTATGTATCAAATGCCTAGGAGAAATGTTAGTGAGCACAAGGCGGTATCCTGTAGACCAGTGGTTTAATCTCAACCTGTGGGTCCCTAGATGTTCCTGGACTGCAACTCCCAGAAGCCTCCACCACTCGCTGTGCTGGAAGGGGCTTCTGGGAGTTGCAGTCCAGGAACATCTGGGGACCTCCAGGTTGAGAACCACTGCTGTAGACCAAGACTGCCAACATGGATATTGTTAACATTCAGGCTGCCCTTAGCTATGCATCCTTTTTCCTGCTGCAGTGACTGCACAATAATATGAAGCCATGTCAGTCCATTTTCTTCCATTTTTAATCATGGATGCAGAAACACAATATCCCACGTTCATAAACAGGGAGTTTTTTTTTTTAAGGGATTGAATTTAAATAGTATTCATGTTGCAACCACTAGAGGGGGATTGGAAGCTGTGTCTTTCACCATGGGCAGCATAGGACATACTGTGGGTGAAAGCACAGCAAAGCATCTCTCTGTGAAGCATTTCAACCCTGTTGGAATGAACGAGACAGTTATATGGAAAAGCAGGCCAGCAAGGAAATTTGCCAAGACACAAAGGGGGAAAAGGACAATAGTCTTTCGCTACCTACCTAGGACACAAAATTGGAGATGCAAAAAAGATGGACAAGTATTAATACCTCTCATTTCAGTAAAGGAGCATTTAATCCTCTCCGGTTTAGTAAATTATAGATTCCATAATGCATTATTCCATGCCTTTATGCATGCTATACGTGCTGCAGAAATGTGAGGTTATATATTCCCTGCAGGGTGGAAATAAATACAGTGTGGCCCCAATCACAATTTGTTATTTGTCCTTCACGGGAAGGAAGTGATGATCTGGAATGTCAGTGGGAGACACAGTGCTTTCATCAATTCTCTGAAAGTACTGTAGTTTTTTTTCCAATGGTGACATATTTCCATATTTCTTACATTTAACAAGTCTGCCTGGTGCCATTCCTACTCATCCCTCTGTATTGGGGAAGGTATACGCTACCTCGTTTCAAGGCATATTTTTATTTTTGCTTTATCCAAGAATATGTCTACCTGTGTGAACATATGTGAGCAAAGCTCACTGAAGTCACTCACCACAGTTTCCATCAATTTGATGCTCTGAATTGGATACTATGGCATTCACCACAACTAAAGACCTGTGAGCCACCATGGAGATATTTCAAAAATTTATGAAGTACTGCACCTGGATCAGGTTCTGGCATGCTCCAAGAATGTAATGGAAAGTTACCATAACACTATTACCACCAGTGCAATCAGATGACTTCCTCCTTCCACATTGTTTCTATTATGAATAAAAATCAGGATTGGTGCCAGTCCAGGACTGATTTGTTGCTATTTCTGAGTTTGAAGCAGGCAAACTAAACATATTTGGACATTTTTATAGGTCCATTTGAGCCATCTGACTGAGCTGTAATGCATTCTGTAAATTATATCCTCTCCTTTGCTAAGCACCCTTCAGACAGCTCTGAAAACAGCTGGCCAGTGAGTGCCTTGATTAGGCAACCTTTGCTGCACTGTGTTTTTGCCATCATATCTCTAGAATATGAAATGCGCTGGAGGCCTTGCCAATATATTCCTGATCCCTTGATATCCCCAGAGAGCCAGACTTCCTACTGAATGTTAACAATGTGCCTAATTAAAAGCTCCCCGGAGGCTCTGAGTAGCATATCTGGGTGAACAGATATCTTTCCTGCTTCAAAACTGCATCAGCACAAGGAATCAGGTTCTGCATGGAGCATGGACTGAGTCAAAAGATATATGTGAAAAAGCTGAGAGACTGGGGAAACACAGCTTGGGGGACCTTTCTGGAAAACACAGGCTTTTCTCAGTGGCGGGAAATGGCTGGCTGAGAGAAAAGTGGGGGGGGAGGCAGCTTTTGCCAAGTAAGGGGTGGAAGCAACACCTGGGATTTATATTTTGAAGCCTGATTGGTGGACCATTGCAGAAGGTCTAGTGATGAACAAGATATGACAACAAAGGTAGACCAATATCAGTCAACAGACTGAAAAGATCTACAAAAACGTAACAAGTTTAGCTTCCAGGTAAAACCTTTAAAAACCTTTAATACAGTTAAAAGATCAAGCTTTCCTGGGCATGTATACTCATTATGCCACCTTCAGGATATCAGAAATGACAATGACTATACACTGCACGTTAGATATAGCAGAACATTCAGGTGGGCCAATTTGTTCAATTACCTTACTGCTGATCTTATGCAATTAATTACAGGCAGCCACATCACTAAGTTTTTGCCCATCTTCCTGGTTCACCACATTCTCCCTCAAATCTATTTCTAAAGACTCCCTTATCAGTCTTATTTATTTATTTATTTATTTATTTATTTATTTATTTATTTATTTATTTATTTATTTTAGAGTATTTTTACCCCGCCTTTCTCCTTGGAAAAGGACCCAAGGTGGCTTACAGTAATGAGGGATAATATACAGTCCCGTTCAATCAAGACTTGTTCAAGTATTTGAGAACAAGGAACTGAGGGACATCTTACATCTTTTCAGTCTGTTGACTGATATTGGCCTTCGTCTGTTAAAATTCAGAATGCTCCAAGAAAGTAAGAAAGTTTTTATATGAAAAGTAGCTTAGAACTAACTTTGCTTTGCTTAGTTCTGTTTTAAGACAGGGATGGGGGAACCTTCAGCCTTCCCGATGTTTTGAACTGCAACTCCCAGAAATTTGAGCCCATATTGCCAGTAATAAAGGACTATGGGAATTGTGGTCCAAAACATCTGGAGGACTGAAGGCTCCCTATCTCTGTTTTAGGAAATGCTATGTTCAGTTGCTTCTTGTTATGCTGTGCTGTGAGGGATGCACTCTGTGTATACTCTGAGACTACGCTGAAGCTACACAAGTGTGTAAGTACTAGGGGGTTTAGTTAACTTTCTTATTTTCTAATGTATTTGCTCTGTTTTAGATACTTGTCAATTGTTTGCTCCATACAACTCTTGGTGCCTTTTTCTGAAATTTTTGTCTTTTTCACTTTCTCACAATCTTAAATAAAATATTTTAAGAATTCTCCATCCAATTGTTTGCTCTGTTGTTTATAGTATTTAAAACCAGACCTTCCCCTGGCCATCTATCAAGATAGACATGGGCACGACTAGGCGAAATTCTCATTTCCGTTTTCGGTTCTCGTTATCGTTACGTAATGGGTAACGGTAACGAGAATTACTCCGCTCCAACTCGAACTCGAACCGAAAAAGAAAAATTGGGTCTGATTTTTCATTGTCGTTCATGGCATCGCGGCGATCGTGCAATGCCAAGCAGCAGAGAAAAAAAGTTTAAACCCCCCCCCCCGATTCCCGGCCATAAAAGCAGGCGAAAATATGCCTGCCTCAGTGAAGGCACCTACCGAGGGGTGGTTTCTGGGGGGGTCCCTGGCCTCCCCCCTCTTGTCCTGGGCTGCTGGTACCAGGCTGGGGGAGCTATCCTCGTCGTTTCCATTTGCCATGAGGTGGGGGGAATCCAAAATGGTGACCGCAATATTTATTTTTAAATCATGGTCCAAAAACCCACCAAAGCACCACAGAAACATTTGAAAATTAGGTATTTTAAATGCCTGATTTTTATAGTAGGAGCAGTGGGTTTTTCTTGCAATAAAACATCTCCATTGATTTTATTTTATTTTATTTTATTTTTATTTTTATTTTTTTACACCTGCGCATGCGCAATAATGGGCTGGCCATGGGATGGGACCATGCAAATTTTTAGACCCATTCTACCAATCGCATGACTGAGACTTCTGGGTGTGCCAGAGAGGGCATTAAAAGCCCACAAACCCTAACCCTAACCCTCACCCTAACCCAACCCTAACCCATACGCCAGTACGCTGTCCTTCTTAGTGGGTCAGAGGCACCCAGAGGTGCAGCCCACTAACCCACCCTAACTTTAACCGTAACCCTAAGCCTAGCCCTTACCCTAAACCCAACCCTAACCCAGATCCGTACGCAAGTACACTTTCCTTCTTAGTGGGTCCCAGGCACCCAGAGATGTGCCTCCCACAGCCCACAGCCCACTATCCCCTACCCCTATCCCATTCCCTAACCTGTACGTCAGTACGCTAATATGCTCCCCTTCTTAGTGAGTCAAAGTGAGGCCCCCAGAGAGGTGCCTCGCAGAGCCCACTATCCCCTATCCCATTGCCTAACCTGTACGGCAGTACGCTACTATGCTTCCCTTCTTACTGAGTCAGAGGCACCCAGAGAGGTGCCTCTGCCACCCCACCCTAACATAATGTAATGTAAATGTATGGTACACGGTGGGTCCGCGAAACGCTTCCCTTGCTTCCCTTCTTAGTGGGTCAGACGTCAGAGAAGCACCCAGAGAGGTGTCTCCCAGAGCCCACTTACCCCAACCCCAACCCCAACCCCAACCGACAAACAACAAACGGAAACGTCAAATTTTTGAAAATTTCCTCGACAAATGGAAACGAGCCGAAATGGACCCGTCCCGACAATCGAAAACTCGAAACGTCATTTTTCCTGGTCGTGCCCATCTCTATATCAAGAGCTTGTATGATTCATGGGTGTGGTGGCAGTTCTACCCTGTAATGCTGATGTATCAAAGTACTTATCCTTGTGAATTTGTTGGAAGCATTTAGTAGAGTCGGGCTAGGGTGTAGGGAGGTTGCTGGGATAAGTAGACCTCCTAACCATCACCACATTTAAATCTTCTGGGCTCACCTCTAGGATCTGCAGGGTAGTATGGCTCAGTGGTGGCACTGGGACTTCCTGCACCCAATGGGTCAGTCACAGTATATACTGGATGAGCATCACATCAGTTCATATGGAAACTACTTTGGGGACAACACACACTTTTGTCTGGTGACTATAGCCTTTACCATTGTGACAGCTGCCTGCCCTTTCACAATTTTTCCTAAATGACATAAAGCACATCATACTTCAATATGACTGTGGTTAAATCAACCTATCCACCCAAAAGAAAAATGATTTCCCAACATTCATCTCAAAAGCCATGATTCACAACCCATTTTAAATCAAATGGACTGCAGTCATTTTCTAGTACAATCTTCTTAACCATGATTACACAGAAGTAAAGAAGTGCTTAGAAGATGATGGCCTTTGTTCCACTACCTGATGGTGCTTGGCTGTGTAACCCTATCATGGATCACCTTCACACAGCTAAGCATTCCTCTTCATTATGAGTTTATAACATGTATCTTTTTTTAAAAGAAGAGCTTTGCTGCATCAGACAAATGGTCAATCTAAACAAGTGTTTCATTTGTAAAATGTAAATATTTGAAATTGTATTGGAGTATATACAAGGAGGTTTCTGAAATAATACATACTAGATATGGAACATATTTCTTTTTTGGCAATTTGAACAGCTTTGGTCCTTTCTGGACAGGAAGGACAGGAAGTCCTTAGTGACACTGGTCCACACACTGGAAATTTCGAGGATTGATTACTACAATACTTTCTACATGGAGCTGCCTTTGAAGGCAACCCAGAAGCTTCAGAATGTGCAAAATGTTGCAGCTAGATTAGTATTAGGAAAGCGGAGGTATTCATTCATTCATTTGTTCATTTGTTCGTTTGTTCTGCACCATCTAGCCCAGTGATGGCAAACTTATGGCACGGGTGCCAAAGGTGGCACTCGGAGCCCTTTCTGTGGGCACCCGGCATCGCCCCTTCATAGCCACCTGTATACAGGTTAAATTACTGTATTGGCACTTTGCAAAAAAAAAAATACTGGGTTTTGAATGGCAGTTTGGGCACTCAGTCTCTAAAAGGTTCGCCATCACTGATCTAGCCTGAAGGCTACTCTGGGTGGTTTATAGTAATAAAAATATACAAATTATAAGCTAACAATGGCCAAACATAAAGAACATAAAATACAGATTATACAGGTATGAAAAATATAGGTATGATTACGTCTCCACAAAACCTGGCTTCCTCTTTGCTTCCATGCCAATGGACTGCTTGGGACTCAACAGCTTGGGACCCAAGCTATCCAGGGATAGTCACCCCAGAAGACTTACACCAGAAGCCAAGCCTTTTCAGCAAGGGCTGCAACACTATGGAATATGTCAGGTTATCTCCCTTCTCTCCCTTCTGACCTTCTGACCTTCAGAAAATGTGTGAAAGCTGAGCTTTTTTGAACAGGCTAAGAATATTCTTCTTTGACACTCTCGTAGATCTGTGAGTTTGATGTTGAATTTGGTTTGCTGTTGACTCTGGTTTTTGGTTTGTTGTTGTTTTGCTTGTGGGTAATTGTTTTTCATTTTTGTTGGCTGCAGTTTCTCACACAGAAGAATGCTTTTGGGCTTTATCACACACCCTTTACAATACGTCTGTGAAGATTCTCAGTCATCCAGGTGCGTTTAACTGGGAGTTGAGTCATGGCTACTGGACTTCTTTTTTGAGAGATAGAAACGTTTCGCTGTTCATCCAAACAGCTTCATCGGACCGATGAAGCTGTTTGGATGAACAGCGAAACGTTTCTATCTCTCAAAAAAGAAGTCCAGTAGCCATGACTCAACTCCCAGTTACCCTTTACAATGCTGATTAAATTTCAAGATAAAGCATTTCCAGAAATCCTGTCCCCACGGCCACCGGGCTTTAAAAAAAACGGTTATGCCCCTTTAGTGAGTTTTCCAAGACCTACCAGAGAAGTTGGGATTTTTTTGCTGCAGTAAAAATGTGAGACAGAAGTCTGTGGGAGCTCACATTTGATCCAGTTTTCTGCTTTCCCCGCCCCCCCAGCCCCGAGCAGCTTGTCCTGGGGCTCGTGGGAGCTTTTTTTAAAAATTAAATTAAATTTCCCCTTCCCCCAGCGCTGATCAGCTGGCCTTCGGCCTGTCAGCCCTGTTTTTTTTTTCATTTCATTTTTTTTTTTTAGTGCCAACCAGCTCATCCTGGGGCTCACTGGCACTTTTTAAATTTCCCCCCCTCTCACCAGCTCTGATCAGCTGGCCTTTGGGTTGTCAGCATTATTTTTATTTTATTTTCTAGCACCACCTGATGGCCCTGGGGCTGGTCTGCACTTTTTTCAAAAAAAATCCTTGTACTTGGGAACAGAGATTCTACATTTTCAGTCACGTGACCAAGAAAGAAGAAAAGCCGGACTTTCACAATATCCAAATCTTCCACCAGGTGAAATAGCAGCCTATGATAGCACCTGTCCTGATGCATATTACTGAAAAATAAGTAGCAAATGCTTTTAAAAAACTAGATAAAGTTCTGTAAATTAAATTAGCATGTATACCAGGATAGTATCTTGTGTACAAAAATGAACTTTCAGTCAATGTGGTTTTATGCTTTTATTCTTGTAAGAAGTTTGCCAGCAATCTTGAGCACTATAAGCCTACAAAGGTTGCATGGGGGGACATTTGTGGTGCAAGAACTACCACAGCTAAATCCTTCCATATGTCGGCCAATACAAAAGGTAGAATGATCTTTTCCCTTCAGCTCCAGACTTGGGCGCACTTTGTTTTCAGTTCTGGAAGTGTGTTATAAGAATAAAAGTGTTGGAAAGCCTGGCCTAGCACTCACTTCATGAGATATATATCTTTGCTGGCCAATTATATATGCTCACATGATAGAGAGAATGCAATCAAGGATGTACGATGGGCAAGCCATAGTCAATGCACTGCCCCAAATGGGAAGTGGGAGGAACCACAAACTCAGAACTGAACAACAGGATTGGAATACCCAAAAGCTGGGTGTGTGCTAACCACTGAAAGATAAGCATGTGAATAGACATGGAAACTCTGGGACAGTGGTGAACCTTACTTGTATCTAAAATTAAGAGGCACCCTGCAAACTGCAACATCCAGCATGCTACAGTATGCCAATGTTTCTATTCAGGCATAGTATTCTTTTTGAGAAAGTCAGTGAAGCCATCAATGTGATTTGAGATGACACAGAAAAATTCAGATTTCACAACATCATCATTACCTTGTTATTTCAACCCACAAGAAGCACAGCATATGCAAGAAATAAACAAAGACACTAATAAAATGACTCAACTGTTGGAATATTTCCCAATAGCTCTTAGCTAGTTATTATTGTGAAGCATGGGTTGTTGTTTATGTTTTCTGAATTTGCAATTTAGAATTCCATTCAAAATCTTCATTGATGTGAATGAACACACAACAACCTATCAGATGATCAATGGAGTTTAATTAAAATGCCTCACTGATTTGCATGGGTGGATGAAACCTTAAAATCCATTAAAGACATCAGGAGTATTTCTGGAGTGACAGAAAGGATTATGGCTTTCTCTTGTTTCTACCTCACAAACCCAAATCTATTCAAGGTGCTTAGACTTTGGTATCAAGGTATAATTAATAAAATGGTGTGGCCTCTCTGTGTGCATGTCTATCACCTACCTTTTCAGATAAGTTTTTCTGGATCTAATGGGGGCATCTACCCCCTCAGTCATAAGTTGCATGTGCTTGTTTCTCCTTAAGGTATGTATGACTATAACAATAATCTAAGTCAATACACTAAAAAATTAAGCCCTCATGTTCAATGTTTTTATACTTTAAAGAACCAGTATTTGGTATATCTGTTTCAGGTGTACGGGAAAGAATGTAAAAGAAGGGCCTCATGTGGGCATTGCTGTGCCTATGGGGAAGAACTGGCTTCTATAGGCCTGTTCCCTAGTTTCCTTTTCCTTACTGGCTTCCAAGCACAAGAGGAAGAATAGCTTGATAAAGATTTGAGAGGTGTTAAGAATAAGGGCACTTTCTGAAGCCTCAGAGAATACCTGTGCTTCTCTAGATCCATGGCAGGGAAAACAAGCATCAAGACTGAAGAGGAGCAGAAAGTTGGTGAGGGGTAGGAGGGAAGCCCCTCAAGGATACACACGATAACATCTCTGATAGGAAATGGTTCTGTCTCTCTGGGGATCTGTTTCTGTCCTCTCTAGACATGGGCACGACTCGGCGAAATCCTCGTTTCCGTTTCCGTTCCTCGTTTCCGTTACGTAACGAAACGAAGAATGACAATTACTCCGCCAGAACTCGAACTCGAACCGACTAAAGAAAAATTGGGTCTGATTTGTCATGGTCATTCCTGGCGGCATCGCAGCGATCGTGCGATGCCAAGCGGCACAGGAAAAAAGTTTTAAAAATAAAAAAACCCCGATTCCCAGCCAAAAAAGCAGGCGAAAATATGCCTGCCTGAGGGCACCTACCAGAGGGGTGGTTTCTGGGGGGGGGTGTCCCCGGCCTCCCCCCTCCTCTCCTGGGCTGCGCATCCTCATCGTCTCGCCAACTCGCCAAGCGGTGCGTCACAGAAAAAAAGTTTTAAAAATAAAAAAAACCGATTCCCGGCCAAAAAAGCAGGCGAAAATATGCCTGCCTGAGTGAGGGCACCTACCAGAGGGGTGGTTTCTGGGGAGGGGGATCCCCGGCCTCCCCCCCCTCCTGTCCTGGGCTGCTCTGGTGGGGGGCATCCTCGTCGTCTCGCCAACTCGCTCGCCATGCCATGCGGTGCGGGTGGGGGATCCAAAATGGGGCGACAGCAATATTTATTTTGAAATCGTGGTCCAAAAACACACCAAAGCACCACAGAAACATGCAAAAATAGCTATTTTAAAACTGCCTGAATTTTTACAGTAGCAGCAGTGGGTTTTTCTTGCAACAAAACTTCTCCATTGATTTTATTTTATTTTATTTTTATTTTTATTTTTTTACACCTGCGCAATGATGGGCTGGCCATGGGAGTGGACCATGCAAATTTTTGGAGCCATTCCACCAATTGCATGGCCACTTGGCCAGGTTTTGACCGAGACTTCTGGGATGTGCCAGTCAAGCATAAAAAGCCCACTAACCCTAGCCCGAACCCGAACCCGAACCCTAACCCTAACCCATACGCCAGTACACTGTCCTTCTTAGTGGGTCAGAGAGGCACCCAGAGGTGCACCCCAGTAACTCACCCTAACCTTACCCGTAACCCTAAGCCTAGCCCTTGCGCTAACCCCTAACCAGTAAGCCAGATCTGTGTACTCGCATTGCACTACAGCAAGTAAACTTCCCTTCTTAGTGAGCCAGAGGGCGCCCATAGGGGTCCTCTCTCACTTTGTTCCCCATCCTGAGCCCAAGTGCACCATATGCAGGCAGGCAGTGAGTCACAGAGGCACCCGAAAGAGAGGTGCCTCTTAGAGATGGGCACGACTTGAAAAAAAAATTTTTCGAGTTGTCGTTAGTCGGGACGGTCCCATTTCGGCTCGTTTCCGGTTTTCGTGAAAATTCGCAAAAATTAGTCGGTTCGTTTTTTCATTTTTTCGTTGTCGTTAGTACTGGTTTTGGGGGGGGCTCCTGGAGGCACCTCTCTGGGGTGGGTGCCTCCTCTGGCCCGCTATAAAGGGAAAGTGGGCTCCTGGAGGCACCCGTGGGTGCCTCCTATCCGTCACCCACTAGGAAGGGGAAGCAGGCTCCACAAGAGACCCCTCTACATGGGGGTCTCCCCTCCTCACCTGCTGCTGCTGCAAAATGCTATGCAATAGCCATATGGATATTGCATAACAGAATGTGCAGACAGTGAGACCAGTGAGAGTGATAGCGTCATGCCCGCCCTTCACAAGGCTCTTGCACCACCATGTCTCACACAGAAGGGAATTGTACTTGCTGCGTGTAGTGCAATGCAAGCAAGTAGATCTGGCTTTAAGGTGGCTTAGTGCAATGGCTAGGGTTAGGCTAGTGACGGGTAAGGTTACGGTGGGCTAGTGGGTTGCACCTCTGGGTGCCTCTCTGACCCACTAAGAAGACAGACTGTGACGTATGGGTACGGAGTCAAGGGTTAGGGTTAGGGCTAGGGCAGGTTTTAGGGGGCTTTTTGGCACATCCCAGAAGTCTCCATGGCCAAGTGGCCATGCGACTGGTGGGATGGCTCCAAAAATTTGCATGGTTGTCCACTCCCACATGGCTGGCCATTCGGCCAGCCCATCATTGCACAGGTGTAAATAAAATAAAATAAAATAAAATAAATGGAGGACAGAGGAGGAGAGGAGAGACATTTTGTTGCAAGAAAAAACCCACTGCTACTGTGAAAAATCTGGCAGTTTATAAATTTTCGCGTGTTTCTGTTGTGCTTGTGTGTTTTTGGACCACGATTTCAAAAACAATATTGCGTTCGCCTCCCCATTTTGGATCCCCCGCCCGCACCGCATGGCATGGCGAAATGGCGACTCGAGTCCGGCTGCCCAGGACGTGGGGGAGGCGGGACCCCCCTCCAGAAACCACCCCTCCGGTAGGTGCCCTGCGCCCTTAGTCAAGCAGGCATTTTTCCGCCTGCTTTTTTGGCCCGGGAATGGGTGGGGGGAGAGTTTAAAAGTTTTTTCCTGTGCTGTCCGTGCCGCTTGCTTGCGCTTTAATTGCGGGCGGGCGGCGGCGAGACTGGGCTTTTTGCTGGCTGCGAGCCTGCGGCGAGTCCCACCAGAGCAGCCCAGGACGGGGGATGAGGGGGGAGGCCGGGGACCTCCAGAAACAACCCCTCTGGTAGGTGCCCTGAGGCACGGCAGGCATTTTTCCGCCTGCTTTTTGGCCGGGAACCGGGTTTTTTTAACTTTTAAAAACTTTTTTTCTGTGCCGCGTGGCATCGCGCAATCGCGCGATGCAAGGAACGAGCACGACAAATCAGACCAAAATTGTTCGTTCGTCGGTTCGAGCTCGAAGTCTGGCGGAGTAATTCCCGTTACCGTTTCCGTAGAGTAACGGAACCGAGTAACGGAAACGGAAACGGGAATACCGCTAAGTCGTGCCCATCTCTAGTGCCTCTGCCTGCCACTGCAACTTGGTATGCATATCCAATTGGCTATGCATGCCATTTTGTAGCGGGCCAGAGGAGGCACCCACCCCAGAGAGGTGCCTCCAGGAGCCCGCTTTCCCTTCATAGCGGGCCAGAGGAGGCACCCACCCCAGAGAGGTGCCTCCAGGAGCCAGCTACCCCCCCCCAAAAAACCAGTACTAACGACAGACGAAAAACGACAAACAAAATGACAAATTTTTGAAAAATTTCGCGACAAACGGAAACGAGCCGAAACGGGCTGGCTCCGACACACGACGACTTGAAACGTAATTTTTCCTGGTCGTGCCCATCTAGTCCTCTCTATGGGACACCACAATCAATCACCCTCTCTGGTCATAGGTGCTGGACAGGGAACTGGGCAATGCTGGCCTTGCAGCAATAATGGCAAATGAACAAGCAATGTTCTGTGGTAAACATGTGCATCAGCACCAATTAAGGATGTGTGAGAAAAGGATTTGCTGATATGCATACTAACAACCACTTACAAATGCAGCTTCATTCACAGTACAGTGAATCCTGCCCTATTCACCCACTGCCTACCATTTCTCAGTTACATAAAACCCTTGGGAAAATTAGCCAGTGCTTTGTACTAAGCCAGGTGTGTGTGTGTGTGTGTGTGTGTGTGTGTGTGTGTTTTAAATACTATTGACCTTATAAAAAACTGGCTCTTATGGAAACCAGGGAATGGTTAAAAATTAGGAATGGCCATGAAATGGAAAAATTGTGTTTCATTTCATTTCATTAACCCCTGAGATTCGTTTTGTTTCATTACTAACATTTTTTTAAAAAAAAATCATACAAAATGAATCAGAAATGAACTGATTTGTTTCTCTATAAAATGAGCCCCTGTGTCCTAGAGGCACTGTATTTGGTGGGTGCCTTTCCTGGGGATGCGCCAGTTTGTTAGTAACAAAGCGAATTGGCCTTTTTCTATTGCAATGAACCGATTCATTTATCTGTGAAACAGCTCTACTGGGTCCTAGAGATATCAGATTAGTCCTTGGACTCTCCTCTTTAAGCCTTCCAAATTTGGAGTAATTTTGGGGTTGGGGGACCAGGTGGGTGCCCCTTGGGAAAACCATTTATAAGTGTAATTTTCTGTGCTAGAAAATAGTGATTCTAGGCAGCTAGTGGCATGAAAATGGGTGTAGACCTTCCTAAAGCTCTCCCCTTTAAGCACCCCCAATTTGGAGAGGTTTTGGGTACAGTGGGCCAAGTTATTCAACTTCAAATGGGGTGTCTCCAGGAGAAAAACATTTGTCATTTAAAATTATTGTAAATAATGATCACAGGCAGCTAGCAACATTGAAATTGCTGTGGAGCTTCCTCAAGCTCTCCCCTTTAAGCACCCACAACTTGGAGAGGTTTGAGGTACAGGGGCCACATTATTCAATGCCAAACAGGGTGCCCCCAGGAAAAAAACATTTGTAAAGTAAAAGTATTTGAAAATACTGATCCCAGGCAGCTAGCAGCATGGATATTGCAGTGGAACATCCACAAAATATCCCCTTGAAGCCCACTAAGGCACGTTGGGCTGTATCAGAATTGCACTCCACCAGGCAGGCAGGCAGGCAGGCAGGCAAGAATTAAATCAAGAAGACCAAGGTAGGTCTTAGAAATACATGGCTCTTTCAGATCCCATTACATGCAGGCAGGCTATCAGGCCCAGGAGGAAGGCAGGAATTTGCCAGAATACTCCCGCTAGGAATAATGGAATAGGAGGACTCTGGTTCTATTTTGTTGGTTTTTGCAAATGGGGCCATGATTGATGGCTGGGCGCATTCATATTGTGCCACTAGAGAATGGGGGAACCGGTACTGGTTGGTGGTGGGAATCACAATGTGTGTTGGTGGGAAGGAATGTCATTCAAAGGAGGGTTAGAAAATAATTGGGGAACTGGTACAGGAGGGTGGTGGACTGGGAATAATGTGGGTGGCTGGGAATGAATGTACTTTCAAGGGGTTAGGAGGAGAAAAGAAAACAAAGAAAGCCTGCCCAAAATCCCTCAACCCAACCCTCCCAAAAATAACAGACAAGATGGCTGCTTTCTGAGACAGAGAGAGACAGTCCAGTACACACAGAGAGAGGGAAAAAGCTCTCTCTTCTACAAACACACACAAACCATTCTATCATTGTCCGCTCACACAACACCACACACAAAGCAGCTTTGCTTTTCAGCAATCACGCAGCAAAGAGCAGCAGTGAAGATTAGAAGCCAAGCTAACTGACACTACACTGCCAGAGACGTCTGCCTCCTCCTAAAAGTGTTCTGCTTATATACCGCCCCATACCACTACAAGTAGTCTCTGGGCGGTTTACAATTTTGATTACAGTGTGCAGGCTACACATTGCCCCCCCAGCAAGCTGGGTACTCATTTTACCGACCTCGGAAGGATGGAAGGCTGAGTGAACCTTGAGCCTGCTACCGGGGATTGAACCCAGGTCGTGAGCACAGTTTTACCTGCAGTACAGGCATTTAACCACTCCCACCACAGAGGACAAAACTGAAAATAGCCCAGACTCTTATATGTCCTGCTGCCATGTAGCGATTAGCAAACCAATCCCAACTGGAAAAAAACGCACTTTAAAATGGATTCCTATGGGCACCCCATTTGGAGTTGAATAACTTGGCCCCCTGAACTCCAAACCTCTCCAAATTTGGGGTGCTTCAAGGGATGGTTAGAGGATGCTCCACAACAATTTTCATGCTTCTAGGTGCCTGGGATTAGTATTTTCAAGTACAGTGGTACCTTGTATAAAGGAATTAATTCGTTCCAAATGATAGTCTGTTAAGCAAATTTCTTTTATACAAATTTCTCATAGGAATGCATTGAAAACAGAGGAATCCCTAATTGCGACCATTTTTATGTTGTACAGATTCGCCCCATAGGTGATTCTGTTAAGCAAATTTCCCCTATCTCTGGAATTTTTTATGTTGTACAGATTTTATGTTATACAAACTGTTTGTTATAAGAGGGTCCACTGTACTTTAAAATTACAATTTTTTTTACTGGGGGCACCCTGTTTGGAGTTGAATAATGTGCCCCCATGTACCCCAAACCTCTCCAAATTTGGGGTGCTTTAAGGGGAGAGCTTGGGGAAGCTCCACAGCAATTTTCATGGTGCTAGCCTCCTGGGATCAGTATTTTCAAGCACAGAAATTTGCACTTTTAAATGTTTTTCTAGGGGGCACCCACTTTGATGTTTAATAACTTGCCCCCCACCCCCAAATTGCTCCAAATTTGGGGGGCGTAAAGGGAAGAGTCCAAGGATGGTTCACACCTAATTTGGTGTCTCTAGGACCCCATAGAGCTGTTTTACAGATAAATGAATTGGTTCATTTCAATTAAAAATGCCAATTTGCTTTGTTACTAATGAACCGGTGTGTCCCCATTTCGTTTCATTTCATTAGCTAACAAAATGATGAAACGGCATTACGTTTTTCATTTGGTGCCCATCCCTATTACAAACATATCTGCCAGTGAGTGTCTATTAGCTGAAGAGATCCCTCCACGATGGTCTAGCAAGTGGTTAGCGTATGTTTGAAGAGCCCATAATCCTCTGTTTAAACAACACTCCTTAATGACTCATTCAGAACCATTGCAAGGCAGCGAGTAAACACAGTGGCTAGAGAAGTCTGTACTCTATATTTACTCACTAGAATGTTGGCTAAAGAAATTATGAAATGCTCTATGGAACAACAAGGCTGTTAACGCTCAGACATAGCCTCAGCGAGATCGTGACACTCTTGACTTTCCAACAGCGCAACCAAAGAGCCATTGATTCGCACAGGTCAGCATCAGAGTCCTAGAAAAACAAAAGCTTGGCACAAGATTGAATGTCTTCTAGAACAATCATTTTCAGTCTTTTGAGCTCAGGGCCCTTTTGTAAATCTTTCTGACCTTATGGCAGATCAGAAAATAGTTTTAAAAACAGATGTCATGGCAGCGTGTGGACCTTTTGTGCTTCATTCTGGGGTTGCGACTCTGAGGTCTGTTGTGTAAGGACTGTCGTAATTGGGTGAAGGATCACAAAGAAAGAGATGGATTGAGGCCAAGCCACAGGTGTTAATGGCCAACTCAGACCATCAGTCTCCTGGCCTTTCCTGTCTCTTACCCTTCTTCAAAAATAAGAAGTTGGCATTATGGAGATCCATGCTAAATAGCACGACCCATCATCCACTCAGTTGAAGAAGGGAAATGTGCCCTGAAGCTTCCCTCCCAAACTGAAGCCCACTGAGCAGTTCCTTTCCTGGAGCCCAAGCTCCCAACACCAGTCAAGCAAGAGAAACCGCTGGGAAAAGTTACTTTTTTCAAATATGCACAGAATATCCGCAGCCCGCCTGACAAGTGGTCAAAAGAACTCAGGTACTCTGAGTACTGTACTACAAAAAAAGTAACCTTGCCCATCTCCACCCATGAGAATACTAGCTAGAGGGAAAAACCTAGCCAGATACTGGCTATAGAATATCTGGTCAACCTCCCATTCATGGCACATTCATTCACTTACATCTCCTCTACCAGCACATCTACTGATCCATTCTCCCCCCCCCCCCCGCAAGATCCCTAGTGTGCCCTTATTCTACATGACCTTCTGACAGGGAAGGAAAACTTTGAAAACTCAGTCAGCCATGCTCAAGACACTGAGGTAAATGTTGGTTAGTTATACAGTATACAGTATCTATAGAAAGAAATGATTCAGTTGTTTGTACTTATCTTCCATGAACTGTACCGTGGATGTACAATGGAGAGGCAACAGCCCTTGGGAACACAAAAGTGTGCAGAAGCATGAAAAAATGTGGGAGGTTTTTGTGGTGGTATAGGTGCATGCAACAGCTTATTTATAGCTAAGCATGACCAGCAGCTGTGGAATGCTGGCTGAGCTGACTGTTGCAGAAGGGTACAGGAAACTAAAAAGGCAGATGGAATTGAGAGGATTAAAACCTGACCAGGCTCATCAAGTACTGCAGCGTTTTGTTACAGAGCCTCCTTTCCCCCCAGAATCATAGAGTTGGAAGAAACCTACAAGGCCATCAACTCTCTCACTCCTGCTTAATCCAGAAATCCAAGACAATTTATTAAAGTTTTAATAAAATTTAAGTAAAAGTAGATCTGACAGATGGTTGTCCAATTTTCTTTTAAATGCTTTCAGCATCGGAGCACTCACCTTCTCCTAGGCCAGTGATGGCGAACCTTTTAGAGACGGAGTGCCCAAACTGCAATTCAAAACCCACTAATTTTTTTGGCAAAGTGCCAATATAGTAATTTAACATGTATATACAGGTAGCTATGCAGGGGCGATGTCGGGTGCCCACAGAAAAGGCTCCGAGTGCCACCTTTGGCACCCGTGCCATAGGTTCGCCATCACTGTTCTAGGCAATTGGTTCAATTGTTGCACTGCTCTAACAGTTAAGAAGTTTTTTCTTGATATTCAGCTGAAATCTGCTTCCTCTAACTTGAGCCCACGATTATATGTCCTACACTCTTGAGATGATTGAGAAGAGCCACTCCTTTCTATGACTACTTATAGAATATTTGAAAAGGCCTATCCTATCTCCCCTGCTTTCCTTTCTCTAGGCTGAGCATACTGTAGTTCATTCAGCATTTCTAAGGGCATGATATACAGTCCCCTGGTCATCCTTGTTGCCTTCCTCTGAACTTATTCCAATTTGTCAGGATTATTCTTGAAGTGTGGTGTCCAGAACTGGACAGCACCATAGATGAAGCCTAACTAGTACTCCTGAGATTTGAAGACTATACTTCTGGTCATATAGCCAAAAACAGCATTTGCCATTTTTGCTGCCACATCACACTGTTGGCACATATTCAGCTTATGATCTACAACAATTCCAAGTTTCTTTTTGCTCCTAATATTATGGAGCCAGGTATCCCCCATCTTGTAACTGTGCTTTTTTGTGCCCCCCCCCCCAGATGTAGAACTTGGCATTCCCCCTGTTAAGTGTCATTTTGAGGTTTCAAAGTTCAGTAATAAGATATCCCTTGACTGTTTGTTTTCATTCTCATGCTGCAATCCTGTCCCCCTCTCTTTGTACTTCACATTTGACTGGAAGATCACAGAGGCGTAGCTAGAGTTTGGAGCTCCCGGGGACAAAAAAAGTCAGTCTTTTTACCCTCTCCCCCTCAACCCACTCAGCAAAGGGGGCCAGGTGGAGTAGCCATAGTGTACCATAGGTGGCAGGCTGGGGGTGGCCTCAGTGGGGCGGGAGGGCAGTGCACCCCTTGCCCTTCTTTGAAGAGGAGAAGTTGTGCAGGCTGAGGGTGAGCACGAAGCCACACTGGAAGGGGCAGTGGCAGAAGAAGAGCTCAAAAGTGGCCGGCTTGCACTGCTGCCCACTCTGCCAGTAGCCGTACACCATGGTGAACTGGTAGAGGTTGGTGTGCAGCACCAGTGGTAGGGCCTGATCCGGGCTTCCCATGGCCCCTCTGCTCTCACTCGGTCACTTGGTCGTTCTCCAGGGGCTGATAGTGTGCGCTGGACTCCCCAGTGGGACGGGCACTGACTTCGCTCTGCCCACGGTGGGAGAAGGGTGCCAGGCAGGCAGGCAGAGAGGCCCTAGCCACTGCACCCGGGGGGTCCCAGGCACTGAGGGCCAGCCCGCAGAGGCCATCCATAGGCAGCGATCACCATGCCTCTCTCTGCAGGCAAGGGGTGCGCTCGCACCGGAAAGCACCAAGCAGGTAATTTTTTTTTTCAAGCAGCACCTCTGTCATAGGCTTCCCCCTCCTTCTTTCTTAGAGGTACTGCTTTGAAAAGAAAACATTGCCTGCTTCCCTCTGATGGGAGGGTGAAGGCTTCCTACTCCTACTCCCCCTCCAGGTGCCCCCAGATTGTTGCATGCCCAGGGCAAATGCACCCTTGCTGCTTTTAGCACCTCTTGCTATACTCAACTCATTCTGTGCTTTTTTTCTTCCTAATGCCATCCCTGCAAATCTTTGCAACTTCCCTGTTCTCCTACAATAAATAGCACCTCTGCCCCAGGCACCATGGCTAATATAATCAGGGAAGCTGGGAATTGTAGGCCAGTCATACCTGCAGGGTTGTGAATACCAGAGCAGGTGATGCCTTTATTAGAGCACTAACAACAACAACAACAACAACAACAACAACAACAACAACAACAACAACCAAGCTTTAAATGTTAATCCATCTCTGTCAGGACATGCACCAACATTTTATGGATAGTTTCCCTGTCTGCAAGAGAAGAGGTTCTGCTATGCAGAAAAGATATGCAGAATGCTGGAAGCCAAAGCAGGTATGAATACTTTGCTCTTGATTTAGTGTCCTGTTCTCAAATGCTCTGTGTGAAGCATTAATGAACAGAACATCAGACCTCCAGTGGGAAGGAGACAAGTGTGGCATTGGAAGGGATAATCTCTAATCCCTCATTCAACAAATGTTATCTTTATTAGCTGTTCATGAATGTTCACTAAATGTTCATCCAATTAGCAATGGTAATTATTATTTAAAATTATTCATCCCCATTTCTTTCTTCAAACAGCCCTTCTTTTTCGGAGGGCTTTCAAAACTGCATGTATTTGAAGCCGATGCCAACTTGACAAAGGGACAGGCAGGCAATGCAGAAGGTCTCTTCACCACTTCATCCTGATTGGCTGTTTGAGGAAGGACCTAAAAAAGCATGTGGTGTTTGTTACCACTTTTATGGTTATAAATAAATAAATTGATGTGGAACAGCTCTCAATAAATAGGGGGAATGGAGGACCACATATGCAGCCTCCTCCAGAGAAGAAGAGGGAGCACAAATACGGCACACAGCTGAGGAACAGAAGGGAGACAAAAATCATGTGCAGAACAAGAAAGTGCTCAACATCCCACCTTGCTTGCTTTTCCTGCAATTTTATAATCACTGCTTTCTGCATGTCCCTTCTGTCCTCCCTGATTTTCTTTCTACCTTCTCCCTCTCATATTGTAGATTTATCTAGAAAGTTAAAAAAGTATGCAAGTGACTAGAGATGGGCACGAATCAAAAAATGGTGTTTCGTTTGTCGTTTGTCGTTTAGGGGGTCCTTTTCGTTTCGTTTCCGTTTTTCATGAATTTTTGCAAAAAAATTTATTTTTGTTTTTGTTCGTTTCGTTACAGTTTCATTACCATTTATTTCATTTTTTGTGTTTTTTTTTTAGCATTTAAAGCAGTTCAATGTATTGCGGTAACGAAAACGAAATGGTCGACAAAATTTCTGGTGTTTCTGTTCGTTTCGTTTCATTTTTGAGCCAAAATTCAGTTGTCGTTTCATTGTGTAATGAAACGAAAAAATGAAAATGGAAACGAAAAAAGAACTGGCAGAAGTAATTTCAGAACCATTGGCAATAATCTTTGAGAAGTCCTAGAGAACAGGAGAAGTCCCCATCGATTGGAGGAGGGCTAATGTTGTCCCCATCTTCAAAAAGGGGAAAAAAGAGGACCCAAAATAATTACCGCCCAGTCAGCTTGACTTCCATTCCCGGAAATATCCTAGAGCAGATTATTAAGCAGTCAGTCTGCAATTATCTAACAAACAATACTGTCATTACAAGAAGTCAACACGGGTTTCTTAAAAACAAATCTTGCCAGACTAATTTGATCTCTTTCTTTGACAGAATTACAGGCCTGGTGGATGAGGGGAATGCTGTGGATATTGCTTATCTGGACTTTAGCAAGGCCTTCGATAAGGTTCCCCATGGTATTCTTGCTAAGAAGTTAGTAGGAAGTGGGATAGATAGTGCTACTGTAAGGTGGATTTGTAATTGGTTGACTGATCACACCCAAAGGGTGATCATAAATGGCCTCTCATCAGCTTGGAGAGATGTGACCAGTGGGGTGCCCCAGGGTTCTGTTCTGGGTCCAGTGCTGTTCAATATCTTTATTAATGACTTGGAGGAAGGAATAGAGAGTGTGCTAATTAAATTTGCAGATGATACCAAATTGGGAGGGGTTGCTAATTCCCCAGAGGATCAGATGAAAATCCAAAAGGACCTTGACAGATTAGAATGCTGAGCCAAAGCTAATGGAATGGATTTCAACAGAGGGAAATGTAGGGTGCTACATCTAGGAAAAAATAATGAATTGCACAGATATAGGATGGGGGACACTTGGCTAGAGAATAGTACCTGTGAAAGGGATCTGGGAGTTTTGGTGGACCACAAATTGAACATGAGTCAGCAGTGTGATGCGGCGGCCAGGAAAGCGATTCTTGGTTGCATCAACAGAAGCATAGTTTCTAGAGCAAGGGAGGAGATAGTGCCACTCTATTCTGCTCTGGTCAGACCCCACCTGGAGTACTATGTCCAGTTCTGTGTGCCTCAGTTTAAAAAGGATGTTGACAACCTCGAGCGGGTGCAGAGGAGGGCGACCAGGATGGTTGAGGATCTGGAGGAAATGTCTTATGAGGAACGGTTTAGGGAACTGGGAATGTTTAGCCTCTCTAAAAGAAGACTGAGAGGGGATATGATAGCTATGTTTAAATATTTGAAAGGATGTCATATTGAAGAGGGAACAGGTTTGTTTTCCATGGCTTCAGAGACTAGGACTCGGGGCAATGGTTTCAAACTACAGGAAAAGAGATTCCATTTGAACATTAGGAAGAATTTCATGACAGATAGAGCTGTTCGGCAGTGGAATATGCTGCCACGGAGGGTGGTGGAGTCTCCTTCTTTGGAGGTTTTTAAGCAGAGGCTGGATGACCATCTATCGGAAATATTGTGAAGGGGTTCCTGCATGGCAGGGGGTTGGACTAGATGGCCCTTGAGGTCTCTTCCAACTCTATTATTCTATGATTCTATAATTCTATGAATCTATGATTCATGCCCATCTCTACAAGTGACTAACCGCATGATCCTATATGTGTCTATAATGGATGGGAGATGATGTCCATTTGATTTGGTTTTATTTATTTATTTATTTTACAGTATTTTTACCCCGCCTTTCTCCTTGGAAAAGGACGCAAGGTGGCTTACAGTAATGAGGGATAATATACAGTCCAGTACAATTAAGACATGTTCAAGTATTGAGAACAGGGAATTGAGGGATATCTTACAGCATTAAAAGACAACACTAAAGCTACAAGACAATGTGAGCAGTTATGAGGGATGGAAACTAACACTGAAAACAGTGTCAATGAAATCACACAAGGTTATAAGGGGTTATAAACACTTTTGATCAGAATTTGGGAGAATTTCATACATTTCATTTCCTTTGGGACAAAAAAAGTAATCCGTTTCAGAAACTTGGGCCACAGTCACACCAGCGTTTTCTGTGTATATAAATTTCATGCATGTTTTTTTCCTTTGGGCTTTCACATGGTTTTTAATGTGCAGTTAGTGTCCTCTCTTCTGCGTCGTATTTTCCTATTCTGGTTCCGTCTCTACCTGTCAACTTCACATTTTCCCATGGGAAGCTGTCGAAAAAGGGGAACAATTGATTTTACTGCATATTTTCTGTGTCCTGTCATTGTTATAGAAGCAAATAAGTAAGCATTTTCGAGTGAAGTTTCTAAATCCAGCCCCTGGCAGTGGTTATTGAAACTTCGCGGAAACTGCCGTTCAAAGGGCGTGGTTGGCCGGGACCGGAATTTACTTCTCTTCGCAGTTAGGACATGATCTTTTTATGCGCAGTTAGCCAAAGGGAAACTATGGAGAAAATGCAGGTATGACCACGGCCCTTGATCTGGATCCCTGCAAGTTCAACCCAACTAGCACTGGATTAGGTTTGCCACTTATTTTATTTCCCGGGGCACCTCATTTGGAACCATCCATGTGGCATGCTGTATGGCATGGCTGTCTTAATGCTGGAGGCAGATGGACCTACAGGGCTGCTGGGGTTTAGACACAATTTTGTTTCAGTTTATTTTTTGAAGATTGTTAGTGGGATTCATTTTAACTCCCTTATTCAGGATGGAAAGAACATGAGGTGGAGGGAACCATATGTGGAGAAAGCAAAATGGGCAGATACTCCCAGCCAAAATGTCTACTCGGAATAAATATGGCTGGATCCCAGGTAAAAGTGTTCTGCTTCTATACCGCCCCCATACCACTACAAGTAGTCTCTGGGCGGTTTACAATTTTGATTACAGTGTGCAGGCTACACATTGCCCCCCCAGCAAGCTGGGTACTCATTTTACTGACCTCGGAAGGATGGAAGGCTGAGTGAACCTTGAGCCTGCTACCGGGGATTGAACCCAGGTCGTGAGCACAGTTTTACCTGCAGTACAGGCATTTAACCACTGCGCCACGAGGTAAGTAGAAGAAAGTGTGCTACTGTCATTCTATACCTTGTACACTGCAAGACTTACTTATGGTCAATAAATCAGGGCTTTCCTGATTCCAGAGTTCATTCAACTGCCTGTAAATGCCTTGAATGAAGGAATAATGTGTGCAATGTATTTCAGTCTAGATCAGATAATTATACTTCACCAATACTGCTGTGAAACTCTGTTTTAAAGTTCATGCTATCAAAATCAATTGAGTTGTCTTAATTTTGCTGTGCAAATCTGAACACAGCATTTTCCGTGATGTGAACACTGCATTTCCCCACATCACTTTGAGAGCAAGAAAATTAAAACACCCATCAAACATTGATGGCAGCTATTCGGAGCAGTAATATTTGACAGTAACCATTAGTGAGGTTTTTTTAATTAAACAAAAGCTCGTAAGATAACTGTACCCCTTGACCTTCACATAACAGTGTTGTCCGTTCATAATCAAATGGAATTTCTCAAATCCTTTAAAAATCTAGTAGAAGCAAATATGCTAGGATACCATGGAGATTACAATTCACAAGCAGTTAACAATGTATTGACATGTGCACAGGTTCTTCTCGGTAGATATGACAGCTTCTATATCTGACAGTGTGTAGCAGTCAGATTACAATAGCTGGCTTTCCTCTTTTCTGATCTGTTTCCTTCACTCACCCCCAAATCAGCAACAAAGGGATCCCCACATATCTGGAACAGACCTAAGGTACATGCGGGGCAGGGGATCAATTCCACCAATTATATATTTTCTATTACTATTACCACTGTAAACAATGACTAACAAACTAGCATATTGCATTCTGTAAGGGAGCATCATTTATATTTTTACGAATCATTTGCAAACATGCAATCCTATTTCTTTTTGCGTATGTGTGTACTCTTAATAAGATGTTGGCCAATTTGTAAAAACACTACAAAAAAACTAGATTATCAATACATTATATGAACATAAGACCATAAGAAGAGCTATGCTGGATCAGGTCAAAGGCCCATCTAGTTCAGCTTCCTGTATCTCAAAGTGGCCCCAACAAATGCGTCTGAAAGTGAACAAGACTAGATATCTGTGTCTGATACCACTCTCCTGCATCTGACCCTTGAAGTACCCCAGTTTTAAGCCTGGAGATTACACATCTCCATCATGGTTTGTAACCTGTGATGGGCTTTTCCTTCAGGAATCTGTCCAATGCTTTTCTGAAGGCATCCAGGCCAGATGCCATCACCACATCCTGTGGCAGGGAGTTCCACAGACTAACAACGCGCTGGGTAAAAAAATATTTTGTTTTGTCTGTTCTCACTCTCCCAACCCTCAATTTGAGTGTATGTCCCCTAGTTCTGCTATTTTGTGAGAGGGAGAAGAGCATCCCTCTATCCATTTTACTCATGCCCTGCATTATTTTGTATGTCTCAATCAGATCCCCCCTCAGGTGCCTTTTTCCAGACCAAAGAGCCCCAAAAGTTTTAGCCTTTCCTCATAAGGGAGGTGCCCCAGCCCAGTAATCATTTTAGTCGCTCTCTTCTGCACCTTTTCCAGTTCCACCATATCTTTTTTGAGATTCGGAGACCAGAATTGTACACACAATACTCTAGGTGTGGCCTTACTATGGTCTTGTACAATGGCATTATAATGTTAGTTGTTTTATTTTCAATCCCCTTTTTAGCTGATCTCCTCAGTCATTCTCTCGACCATCCACCAGCCATTATGCTAATCCACCTCAGTGGAAATGATATGACCCAGATGCCGGGTAAAGCACTTGTCCTCCAGATCATCGTCCTGAGTGACTTCCATCATCAATGCCCCACAACCCACATTGTCTGATTGGAAATAATTCCGTGTTTGGTCTAGCGACCCCGGCCCAACCCTAAAAAGATACATAAGGCAAGGAGCGGTGTTAATCGTGAGGTAGCCCACTTTGTGAATATTGGCCTGGGGTCTGTGATAAAACATTCTAACATCACAGTCCACAACAAGAACCTGTTTTGCCCAGATGGCATTCATTTGTCCGATATGGGCCTGGAGATATTCCTCTAAGACTTACAAGTGGGCCTGTGGGCCGAGCCGCTCAGCCTTCTGGGTAAAGAGACATAGTGTCTAGTCTCTTTAGTGTGTCGGGTAGTTTAAGTGGCATCATCATTATGTCAAGCCCCTCCTTTAGATGGCACTGTAAGCTGCTTGGCAGCCCTCATATTAAATTAATAACAATTCAATAATAGGTATAGGTGACCCTATAACATCAGGTCAGGTAAATGAGGGCTGCACTTCCGATTAGGAGATGCAGGAGGGGAGGCATGCTTAATTACCTTAACACCGTCTTCACCTATCCAGTGCAATTGTGCAGTTGTTTAAGAACATCTACATATGTTAACCACTTGCACAGGTCCTCTTTTATATGCAGTTAAAAGGTTCATCATTAAACATCGTTATCATTATGATCAATAAATTATGGCCCATATTAACACAAACTTTGGTGTTGCCTCGTTAGAAGATCGTTATTTCAGTCTGGGTTGGCAAAGGTTTCCCAATAAGTGGGTGCTGCAGTGATTTTTAAAAAAACTTTATTTCCTCCCTTTTAATGATTTTTCCACTATCCAGACCCCTACAAATACATGCAAATACTTTTGAACATTTTGATTCGAGTCAAAGCACTATTTGGGTGACTAACAGGCTTGAAGTGAATTGGTTGGCTGTTTGTAAGACAAATAATTGGAACTGACTCAAAGCAAATGTTATTCATGTACGCTAGTTTCATTTCTGGACAAAATATCTTTAGTTTGCCTCAAAATCCACCATGTCTTTCCCCTGCTACTAAAAATGTGTTTCAAAAACCAAAACAAACCCCAACACACACAAAATAAACTCTTGGTTTGCTTTTAGCCTGGTTTAGTAATCTTAAAGCACACAAACAAAATTAACAATCATAATACACTGTGTAGATCAGTGCTTCCCAACCTTGCATCCCCCGATATTATTGGACTCCAAGTCACAGAAATCCTGGCCCACACAGCTGGTGTTGAAGGCTTCTGGGAGTTTTAGTTCAAGAACATCTGGGGAGCCAAGCTTGGGAATCACTGCAAAAGATTAACTTTGCTTTTCTTCCCTGCCGCTTACTCTCTTGCGGCTCTCTTCCTGGAGCCAGCTGGTGCCTCTACACATATGCCCCGCTGCCCAGCTGATAGGCAGGCACATAGACAGAGACAGTGGGCCAACTGCCCTTTCTGGAACTGACTGCAGCCTCTATTCATGAACAGGCCCTTCCTCAGGGAGGTGACAGGGAAAATAGAAAGGGGGCAGGTGGGCAGACAGCTTCCCACCATCACAAACCTGAAAAATGAACCACGAACGGCTTCATTTTTCAGAGGGTTCATGTTTCTTTGTGGTTTGTGAGTATCACAAACCACAATCCATCGTGAACCCCCAGTTTTCCAGTTTGTGCCCATCTTGACTCACAAGCAGGATTTCCATGAAAGAGGGCCCACCAAAGACACTTTTTCACAAAACCAGTTATTCGTTTGTTTCCACAAAACTAGAACTTGTTTTTCTTGAAGTGAGGGAGCCTGTGGCTGGCTAGGAGAGGGGACTGAATATGTTCAAACATAATTTACCATAAACGCAAAGCGGTCTTCAATAGTGTAGCAAATGTAGTGGTGTTGGGTCTTATTTCTGAATTATCTGAGTTACTGAGGAAATGATAACAGGCATGAAAGAGACTGGCATTTCAAGGCTCAACACCCACTTTCCTCTTGCTCAAGTATCGCCACAAAGCTGCATCTTAAGTCCAAAGGGCAATGCCAGATTTCCCAGATGAGGCTAAGTCTGTTATTCCTTGTCTGTGGAGGTTAAGGTCAGATCATTTCATTTCCCACTCAAATACATTTTATGTCACTGAGCTTTTAAAAGGCATTTAATTAATGCTTCAGAATGGCTGTAAGGGAATGTTAAACAAATTAACATGAACACGCTGAAGTGTTCTTTTTTCTTTAGACAGAAATTACTGGTGAAAAGTGTTAGCATGACAGCTCCAAAACATGGAAGACTGGGCTTGAAAATGAGCAAGGAAGGAGCCCCTCCCCCTCAATCTGAATATAATCCTCATGCCACCGGAATGCTTGGGGGGGGGGAGTCTCATGCTTGCACTGTTTATCCAGATTACCTAGAACATGGGGAATTCTGGGAATCGCCATCCAAACTTGAAAACCAAACTCGTGCCAGATTTTCATGAAAGATCTAGTGTCAAATTAGAGTTCTGCAGAAAGTGGAAATGCCCATTCAAAAACACTGCCACATTGCACAGGAACAGATGGTGATGATGATGATAGATACTGCTGCCACCAAGTGGATTCTGAGCTATGATGAACCATATCTAGTTTTTTTAGGTATAAGGTACTCAAAAGAACTTAAGCAGTCCTCATTCACTGAGGGATCCAACCAGCTGCTAGGACTTTGGTCCACATGTTTACCAGATTCTGCACACATGTACGATGTTACGTGGAGTCATCTCATGACTGGTGAGATAGGCAGAGAATTGATCTCATCTGGCCATAAAACTGCAGTTCATTTAAATGGGATTTGACCAATTTCCAGTGGACTATGGTGTCTTTTATTTTATTTGTTTTACCTAGATTTTTTAATCCTACCTTTGTAATAAATAGAAAATGTTCTTTTCTGTTGTGAGTTTTCAGTGTCAAATAGAGATGGGCATGAAAGTTTTTTTTCCCATTTCATTATTCATTATTCATTTCGTTATGGAATGAAACAAATAACAAACAGACCCACCAAAGAAAAACACTTCATTTTTCGTTTTCCCATAGGAATGCATTGAAGCATTCCTATGGGAAAACGCCAGCGGGTCCCCCCCCCCAACGTTCCTGGGCAGGGAAACTGTGGGCTTCCCCCTCGCAGAAGCCACCACTGATCAGCTATAGCACGGGGCTTCGGTGGGGAAAAAAGTTTTAAAAGCCTGCCCTTTCTCCCATCCAATCAGGTGCGATAGAGTGGCAGTGAAACAAACAAAAACTGTGCCAACCTGGCCCATGGGCCAGCTAGTCAGCGTGAGTAAGAAATAAATAATATTTTAAAAAATGTGCCGACCTGGCCCATGGGCCAGCTGGTCAGCACAAGTAAAAATAATATTTTAAAAAAATGCCAGCCCAGCCTGCAGGCCAGCTGGTCAGCACAAGAAGGGTTAAGTGCCAACCTGGTCAGTGGGCCAGCTGGTCGGTGCAAGAAGGAAAAAATAAATATTTTTTAAAATGCATCAACCAACCCACGGGCCAGCTGGTCAGTGCGAGAATGGGAAAAATATAATAAAATAAATGTGCTGACCTGGCCTGCAGGCCAGTTGGTGCCAGGACCCTGCCTGTCACAGAACCTGATTCTGAGGGGTTAAATGGTAAATTGCTGCTAGAGGAGCCTTGCAGCTCAAATCAGCAGGCAGCTGGGTCTGATGACTCAGCTGAAAACATATCTTCTCCCCCTAGAAGGGCCATGAGCAGGATTCTGCAAAGATGTGCTACCAGGAGGGCTAGGGAAAGGGTCTTTGATGCTAGACAGGGAATCAGGGCAGCAAGGCTTGAGTACTAGCAGAAGCCTTTCCAGGAGTAAGGGTGTGTTCCCTGTTTTGGGATAAAGCTGGTAAGCTCACCTTGTGTTCTCTGTGGGAGCAACGCGTCATTTGAACTTGCAACCATCTTCCTGTCTGTAACCTTGGCTCTGTTTCCTGATTTCGGACTGGCTTCCTGGACCACAGCTTGATCTGTTCCCTTGGGTTTGGCCTCTGGTTTCCGTGAGATATTCTGGTTTTGACTTGGACTGTTAATTGCTGGGAGTTGGATTCAGCCTTCTGGGTCATCTGGTACCTGTTAGCAGAAGAAACTGAGGACTGAGAATTCAAGCAGCTTGAATTCTTTAAACTACCTCCATTTGATGCGGAGCCATTCCCCCCATCATTGCTAGAAAGTCTTAGAAGTATGGCATGCTGATGCTTCTATGATTTTCTAGCTCTCTTTACAGAGAGACTGAAAAAACTGAAAGTATGCACTAATAAATACCAGGAAAAAACACATGCTGGATTTCAGACAATGGAACAAGTGAAAGTTATTCAAATTAACTTTCCACCAAATTACTCAGGCATCCTGGGGGGGGAATATATCACAACTGTGATAAGGAAAGCATTGAAGACAGTGAGAAAATGCCCACAAATTTTTGTTTTTAAATATATTCTTGTGCTTAATAATCAGGTCTATTGGAATCAGTTCTCTAACTGTAGTGTATTCTGTATAGTAGTGCTTATATCCCTTTCTAGCTGTCCATAGATGGAGAGTAAAATTGGTAATCTATGTACTAATTAATGTGAGGAAGTAGTTCATATCGGATTTCGGAATGTGAAACTAGCTCACTAGAACCATCCACTATTCTGAGCCAAAGCACTTGATCTTTGCCAACAGTAGATGTGAAATATCCTTTCTTTTCCAGACCTCTCATAAAAGTATCAGTGCAAACTTTAAACTGGATCTCTACCTACTCTGGAAAGGAAAAACAAATCAAAGATATTTTTCCCTAGGATAATATTTCTTAAGGAATTTTCACTCCATTTTAATCAGTGACTCAGAGTTCTTTGTGAGTCCTCTTTAACCTAACCAACTAGAGCATTCTTCACTCAATTAACTGAAATCTATTGACAAAAACTGCATACCGACACGTCCATTAAGGCGAACTAGGCAGTTGCCTAGGGCGCCAAAATGGACAGAGGGCATTGGCCAGCCTGCTGCCCCCACCTCCCCCCCGCTGCCGTCCACCGCCGGCTGTCTCCCCACCGCCGCCACCCACCGCTGCTGCCGCCGCCCGACCCCCCTGCCACCACCGCTGCTGCTGCCCCGTTGCCGCCACCACCGCTGCCCGCCCTCCCAACCCCCCACCGCTGCCGCCGCCCCACCCCCACCACGGCCCGCCCGCCCTATAAGACATTTATGTTCTTTCTGGCTTGACAAGAAAACATATAAATGAATCAACTAGAAACCACAAGGTTGTTGTTGGGGGGGGGGGAACCACTATTTGTGGGGCGCAGCGACACCACCTTTTTTTAACACATCAGTGGGGGGGGGCTACGGATCATCACCAGCTATCTCATTGCCATGTTTGTTAGTAGCTGATGTCTAATTCCAAGTCATCATTACACAAGACATCTTGAAATGTTCTATGTTGGTTCATTTCACTTTCACCCAAGTATATTATTTTTCCCCTGTGTGTATTAGGACACCGCATTATTGCCAGGAATGTATTTACTGTACCATAACAGCTTAGCTGTTAATATACCAAATCTTTCTATCATATATGACTAGAGATGGGCACGACTTGAAAAAATTTTTTTTCGAGTTGTCGTTAGTCGGGCCGGTCCCGTTTCGGGTCGTCTCCGTTTTTCGCGAAAATTTGCAAAAATTAGTCGGTTCGTTTTTTCGTTGTCGTTAGTACTGGTTTTTTTGGGGGGGGGAGCGGGCTCCTGGAGGCACCTCTGTGGGGTGGGTGCCTCCTCTGGCCCGCTATAAGGGAAAGTGGGCTCCTGGAGGCACCCGTGGGTGCCTCCTATCCTCACCCACTAGGAAGGGGAAGCAGGCTCCAAGAGACCCCTCTACATGGGGGTCTCCCCTCCTCACCTGCTGCTGCTGCAAAATGCTATGCAATAGCCATATGGATATTGCATAACATAATGTGCAGACAGTGACTGTGAAGACTAGTGGATGGCACTGAACCCAGAGCCATAGTGAGATGCCTATTAACTAAGGCTCTCGCACCACCATGTCTCACACAGAAGGGAATTGTACTTGCTGCGTGTAGTGCAAAGCAAGCAAGTAGATCTGGCTTTAAGGTGGCTTAGTGCAAGGGCTAGGGTTAGGCTAGTGACGGGTAAGGTTACGGTGGGCTAGTGGGTTGCACCTCTGGGTGCCTCTCTGACCCACTAAGAAGACAGTCTGTGACGTATGGGTACGGAGTCAAGGGTTAGGGTTAGGGTTAGGGGGGCTAGGGCAGGTTTTAGGGGGCTTTTTGGCACATCCCAGAAGTCTCCATGGCCAAGTGGCCATGCGATTGGTGGGATGGCTCCAAAAATTTGCATGGTTGTCCACTCCCACATGGCTGGCCACTCGGCCAGCCCATCATTGCGCAGGTGTAAATAAAATAAAATAAAATAAAATAAATGGAGGATGGAGTAGGAGAGGAGAGACATTTTGTTGCAAGAAAAAACCCACTGCTACTGTGAAAAATCTGGCAGTTTATAAATTTTCGCGTGTTTCTGTTGTGCTTGTGTGTTTTTGGACCACGATTTCAAAAACAATATTGCGTTCACCGCCCCATTTTGGATCCCCCGCCTGCACCACATGGCATGGCGAGTCCGGCTGCCCAGGACGGGGGGGAGGCGGGACCCCCCCTCCAGAAACCACCTCTCCGGTAGGTGCCCTGCGCCCTTAGTCAAGCAGGCATTTTTCCGCCTGCTTTTTTGGCCCGGAATGAATGGGTGGGGGGAGAGTTTAAAAGTTTTTTCCTGTGCCGTCCGTGCCGCTTGCTTGCGCTTTAATTGCGGCGGCCGGCCGCCGGCGAGACTGGGCTTTTTGCTGGCTGGCTGCGAGCCTGCGGTGAGTCCCACAGAGCAGCCCACAAGGACGGGGGATGGGGGGGGAGGCCGGGGACCTCCAGAAACAACCCCTCTGGTAGGTGCCCTGAGGCACGGCAGGCATTTTTCCGCCTGCTTTTCGGCCGGGAACTGGTTTTTTTAACTTTTAAAAACTTTTTTTCTGTGCTGCGTGGCATCGCGCGATGCAAGGAACGAGCACGACAAATCAGACCAAAATTGTTCATTCGTCGGTTCGAGCTCGAAGTCTGGCGGAGTAATTCCCGTTACCGTTTCCGTAGAGTAACGGAACCGAGTAACGGAAACGGAAACGGGAATACCGCTAAGTCGTGCCCATCTCTATATATGACTTCAGAGTTCCCTGAATTGCAGACCACGTGGTCACAGCAGCAGTGAAATACAAAAGAAGAACAGGTGATACCTTTAGGCTGTGGGTTGATCGCTGGGCAATCCATTCTGTGGATGGCCGCAATACGGATCCAGTCATTCTTGGAGGAACAACGGTGCCTTGACCCTTGCCAGTCCGGTTTCGGGCCTGGCCGGGAGACTGAGACAGCTCTGGTCGCGCTGCAAGATGACCTAATCCGGGCGGCCGACAGGGGTTGCTCTACCCTGTTGGTCCTCCTGGATTTGTCAGCGGCCTTTGATACCATCAACCACAGTATCTTACTGGACCGGCTCTCTGAGGTAGGTATCGGAGGCACTGTTTGCAGTTGGCTCCGGTCCTTCTTGGAGGGTTGGCTCCAGTATGTGCAGCATGGTGGAGAGTTGTCGGCCCTGTGGACACTCCCTTGTGGGGTTCCGCAGGGCTTGTTTCTCTCCCCCATGCTGTTCAACATCTATGTAAGACCACTGGCTGGGGTCATTCAGAGATGTGGAGTCTGCTGTCATCAGTACGCTGATGACATGCAGCTCTATCTCTCCTTTTCCACCTCTGCAGTGGAAGCTGTCCGGACCCTCGACCAGTGCCTGGAGGCGATCATGGCTTGGACCAGGGCCAACAGGCTCAAACTCAATCCTGGGAATACTGAGGTGATGTTCTTTGGGAGTTCTCCGTCTGGGTATGGAGTCCCTCTCCCCAGCTTGGAGGGTGTTTCTCTCCAGCTGGCGGATAGGCTTCGGAACCTGGGCATGGTTCTGGATCTGGCACTATCTCTGGATGCCCAGGTGGCTGCCGTGACCCAGACCACGTTTTATCACCTACGGCAAATTGCCCAGATCCGCCCCTACGTAGATGGCGACTCTCTGAGAACAGTGGTTCAAGCACTGGTGATCTCGAGGCTGGACTATTGCAACGCTCTCTACATGGGGTTGCCCTTGACTCTCCTCCGGCGACTGCAGCGGGTGCAAAATGTGGTGGCCAGACTGGTGGTGGGTGCGCGTCGTTATGACCGCATCACCCCAGTTCTGGCCCGACTGCATTGGTTACCCATTGCATCCTGGATCAGATTCAAGGTCCTGGTTTTAGTTTATAAAACCCTCCATGGCTTGGGCCCAGACTACCTGGCAGAGCAGATCGCCCAGTGATCAGCCTCGGCCCGGCCAGTTCAGCAGTCGCGAGTGCACTCGCTTCGGGTTGCTACTCCCTGAGAGGCCAGATGAAGTTCCACCCATAATCGGGCCTTCTCGGTGGCTGCTCCATTACTCTGGAACAGCCTTCTCAGCGAAGTGCACTCTGCAGAGTCCCTGCTGGCCTTCCGCAGAGCGGTGAAAACCATCTTGTTCCGCGAGGCCTTTGGTGACCTAGCTTAATAGCTTAATAATGTCTCAGTGTAGGTTCCCCCCCCGCCATCTACTGTTCGCTTACTCAACCACTAGTTGGGATGAGTGATGCCTGCTACTACAAGGGTGCCTATATGGTTCATATGGTTTTATTTATGTTTTAATCTGTTTGTTATGTTCCTGTTATGACGTGCTGAATTGATCAGCTTTGCAAGCCGCCCAGAGTTCCCTCGGGAAGATGGGTGGGGTATAAATTTAATAATAAATAAATAAATAATAAATAGGCTACTAGAAAAATAACAAAAACGTTGCTAATAATTTTGAGGGCAAAACCCTCCTCCTCAGAGCTGTACCAACAGGTTAAAACATGGCAAAAGATGGAGTTGCCAGGATTTATTTCTTAGATGTAAAGTTCTTGACAAGATGGGAAATACTGTATACCAGGTAGTTTCTTAGTTGAGGCCTGGATTGTAGATGTTCTGACGCTGCATCTGAAATAAAGGGTGGTGTTTTTATTGTCTCAGTCCTTCAAACAACGTGTCATGGGCTCATGTACACACTTCCACACCCTTCTCCATGTGGCTCTTCGAGACTAATGGCCCCTTCTTGATCAGGGAAGGTGGAGAGTTGGTGCAGAAGACTCATACATTTCATTTGGGGCTTGGGATAAAATTTAGAAAAGTCCACTAGGTGCAGTCAATTGGATCAAATAAAAAGGAAAGAAAAAACCTACTGGTTGCAGTCTTGTGTCTCCGAAGATGGTGAGTGAAATGATATGACTTGTACAAGGATCTTGATGTAGACCAGACAATGGCATGGCATTAACTATATAGTGCAGTCCATGCAGCTAGTTGATGGCAGGACATAGTATAAGAACATAAGAACAGCCTTGCCGGAACAGGCCACAGCCCATCCAGTCCAGCATTCTGTCTCACACAGTGGCTCAACGTTTGCTTCAGCTTACGATTCCCTGCAAATGATATTGAGAGATATCCTGCCTATCTCCCCAACCCGGAGGTTGTCCTTAGGCATCCATGATGATGACCTGATACCCTTGTTCTCCATGAAGTTGTCAAATCCTTTCTTAAAACTGTCAAGGCTGACAGCTGTCACCACTTCTTCTGGCAGGGAGTTCCACAGACCAGTGATCCTCTGGGTGAAAAAAGTACTTTCTCTTATTTCTTTGAGATCTAGCACCCAAAACTTTCATGGAGTGACCTCTACTTCTAGTGTTGTGTGATAGGGAAAACAGTTTTTCCTTATCTACTTTTTCCTCACCGTGTATGATTTTATAAACATCAATCAGGTCACCTCTCAGGCACCTTATGACATCTGACTGAGGAGAGAGATTGTCTCCATAGATCAGCATGAGGTAATAATCACACAGATGTGGGAAATAGGGAACCTCATTAAAACTGCAGAAAGGGCCAATAAACAAAGGAAAAGTCATCCCGGTAATCTTGCTTAGGAAAAAGACGTAGCTACTCATTATGTAGCTGATTGCTGATTGTTCACTGGGAAGAGAAATCATTGATCACCTCTGGCTTTTGGCCAGCATGATGCTTTGTGCTGAAGAAATTGTTCATAGCGCACCACAGGAATACAGACCTGGTTGAAGATTTTGTGTCCATCAATATATAAAATCTTCCAGTTGTGCTCTGATAACTGTACACATGCTTGCAGTCATTGCCCATTATAACTTACAAACCTGTGGTTTTAAGGCAATAAAGTGACAATTTGGCTTTTTAATCCATCCTCTAACTTTCCATCACGGTTGAACACAATGGATCAATCAGGAGAACTCCCACAAGCTCTCAGCACCCAGCAGATGTGGTTTTCTATCAAAACATGCTGACATCCGCTGACATTCCTAGAAACTAGAGAGGTTTGTAGACTGACCATTTTGAGCATCCCTTTGCAAGCACTGAAAAACCTGTTCCCACAAGGCCACACTAAATAAAGGAGATCCCTTAGCACTCCCTATGCCATGAGTCAATATGTGGTTGCTGTTGGGGCTTTGGATCAACATGTGATACTGAGGACAATGACTTGTATGCTGTGTGAGAGACATGGGAATATGTCCCAAGTCTCTTTTTGACAGACTCATAATTAAGTTGTAAGGCCAAATGCAGTTGCCTTTCTTGGCGCAGAGTATGCAAGGAAACTGAGTGTGGTTTAAATAAAAATAAACATACTTTTATTGTACAGCAGATAAAAAATGGTTCAGGCAGAGACCTAAAGAGCAGTGTGGCTTCGAGTCTCCTTCAATAGACTTCCCCTTATATGTTAGTTCACCTCAGCTGGCACTACCTTTCTCAGTACATTTATTCAGAGACTCTGGTAATGAGAAAGAATAAAATGTTTCCATTTACTTACAATTTTTCATAGATAAAAACAAACATAGGGTGTAACATGTAAACTTGGTACATCACTAAGCATGAGCTAGCTTCATTGTTGACTAACTGACTGGTTCCACAGTTGACAGAACATGTCCCTCTAACTGTTCACTTCTGACAGACTCCATTGCTAACACTGACAGAAAATTGACTTTGAAGAGGGAAGGAAAAAGAATCCAAGGTAGAAAGGAAACTATTGGCTGCTACTGAGTTGATTGACATTCCATCGCAGTCCAGAAAGGTTCTCCTCAGGAAAACCTCTCAAAGGCATTATATGTAGGATGCAATATATCCAACAATTTTGAAGGCCACTTGCTTGCTAGTTTAACTAGTTACAGTAAAACAGGCACCACTAGTTTGGGACACTTAATGTAGACTGCAGCAACAACTTATCAAAGCTTGCTCAAGTACTCGTATTTGTTTCTTTGTTTGGTTATTTGCTTCTTTGTTTGTTTAAAAATGCTTCTAGGGTGTAACATTTCTTGTGGAGATCAAATGTTTTTTTTAAAAGGCAATTGAATTAATTGTGAAATGGATTGGAGAAACAGAGAATTTTGTTCCTAGTTTATTTTTAATTCCAGGTAGGAAGGGAAGACACTTATTTTGACACTTGAGCAACTGAGATCTTGAGAACAGGCAGAACAAAATGGCTGATACCGCTGTGAGGTGTGTGTGTGTGTGTGTGTGTGTGTGTGTGTGTGTGTGTGTGTGTGTGTGTGTGTGTGTGTGTGTGTGTGTGTGTGAAGTCCTTTACCATCATTATCACAGTTAATAAGGAAAGATTGCCCACCACTAGGGGCTAGGGTACCACTTCATGCATCCCCTGACATAATGTAACTATTCTCAAGAAAGCACCAACTCATTTATACATGGAGGGGGCTCTGAATGATGGGCAAATGAAGATAACAACAAAACTCTCCTCGTAAAGGAATACAGCTGGATTAATGATTTAAACATTCCATTTCAAATGCTTTGGGCTCCTTTCAAAGGAAAGTTCACATCCCAGCAGGGTTGGCTTGATCTTTCTTTATGCGAAGGTCTGAAAGATAAATTGAGCTCCATTCAATTCCCCCATGTGTGGGTCTTCCAGATATGGTCTTAAAACCTTAGGTACCTCTGAGCTATGCATGGGCATTAAAAATCCTGAGAGGCATTCCAGTAAGAGGCATTTCTTTCTTTCTTTCTTTTGTGTTGCAGGGTGCCAAGGAAATCACACAGACCTTGAGAGCAAGTGTTTTTTCAAAGAAAGCTTGCGGTGGGCACGGGTGCCTGACTAGACTCACAGGGTTCTTGTACATCAGGACTCACTTGTGAGGTTAGCACTGATGAAAGGAGAGTGAAAAGAGTTTAGACAGATCTTGCATTTCTACCTTTAAAATAGATGGTAGGTGGGCATTTCATTGCTTTTGTTGTTGGGTTTTTAATGTTTGTTTACAATTGTGCTACTTTTTGTGTGTGTAATCTAGTACCAGCAGTCTTGTTTAATAGTGTTTTAATAGGGCAATTTATTATGATTTTAAATGATGCCTATTTATAAACTTAATGTTGTGAGCTGTCTTGGGTCTTGTGAGCAATTAAAATGCAGTATAAATTAATTAAATAATATATTATAAAATAAGATTCTATCAGTACATAGTGCTGTTGCAAAACTAGGCAATTTTCTGCTGAGCAAGCATCATCACTGCTATTAATTCACTATTACAATTTTTTAGTTTGATATTGGTTCTGAGATTTGTGTGTGTGTGTGTGTGTGTGTGTGTGTGTGTGTGTGTGTGTGTGTGTGTGTGTGTGTGTGTGTGTTTTAAACTATATGTTTATTTCAAAAAACCAAGTGGCTATGTCAGAGAAAGTATTCTCAACACAAGGTAAAAGAAAAATCAAGCAAATAAATGTTTGTTTCTCTATAACAAAATGCACATTCTTGGGAGGTCTCTCTATCACTACATCATAAGCATGGCAGTGAATGAGTTCTTTATACTGGAGAATGCATCATAAGCAGGATCCACAGAAACTCGTGTATGAGGCAGAGCCACTGACAATGGCCCCAGATATTGCTAGGGATGAAGCGAAGGAATCTGCCAGCCTGATGTGATTGTCACAAAAGGCACAGGCTTAATCTGGCCTATCCTTGACTGATTCAATCCTACCAAACAACATGTGGTATAAACAGTGCTTGGTTATTAACTGTAAATTAGGCATCCCTGGCAGATGGTCATCCGACACTTCCAATGAAGGAGAATTCACCACCTTCAAAGGCAGTCCGCTTCATTTTCAAAGAGCTCTTAGCAACAGAAAGCTTTTTCTGATGTTTTAACTAAAATGCCCACTCTTGGTCACTTTTTCATACATTTATTTGGCTCCTAATCTCATTCATTCATTCATTCATTCATTCATTCATTCATCATACATACATACATACATACATACATACATACATACATACATACATACATACATACATACATACATACAACAGGCCTTGTTTGTAGAGCTCTACACAACACAGGAGTCAATCCAAAATTCTTAACCTGGATTGTGGGGCAGGGGAAATGCATCAGCGCTGTTACAGAAAGGTCTGTAGGTAATGTACAAATTATTCCTTCACTGCCAGCTATTTCTTATTGCTTATTAGAAGGATAGTACTTCTTGTGGGAATACTAAATAAACAGGATGCTTTACGCAAACAGGATCTTATTAACTTTAATGGGATAACCCCCAAATACATCACCAGGCATTTCTGAGAGGGAGCAAAGGATACCTACATGCTATTTAAAAAAAAAAAAACTCAGAACAGACTGCATTAACAGTCCAGGCAAACCTAGGCATCTGTTCCTTGATTAGTGAATTTTTAATTATTTGCATACAGCAAGGGCTGAAAAATCCTTGTGGAGCTGGAGCAGATTTCTTTCTTTCTTTCTTTCTTTCTTTCTTTCTTTCTTTCTTTCTTTCTTTCTTTCTTTCTTTCTTTCTTTCTTTCTTTCTTTCTTTCTTTCTTTCTTTCTTTCTTTCTTTCTTTCTTTCCCGCTTTTCTCCCTGCATAAGGAACACAAGCTGTCCGAATCTCAATTCCAGGAGAATCACATAGCCTTCATTCCAATGGTAGGTGGGGAATATAGGCACGGGGGCAGTGTCAAAGCAAGACTGGCTAAGATACACATTAATGTTATCAATTGATTCATTCATCACAGTTTTTAAGTGGGCAAAGCCTTCCCAGTGCATAAACCAACACTCTTTTCCCCATACAAAACCTTCCTGGTCTGCTCTCAGGATGGTGGCAGCAAAAACAGCTTTGAGACAAGGTAGAGAGGTGATGGCAGCAGGGGCAGGGGCAGGGGGTGGGCATTTTGTTTTGCTGAAGCAAAATGAAGCACCAAGGGGTGGGGGGAGTTCAGTGCTTTGTTTCATTTAGGCACAACAGGATCCGTGAACTAAACCATAAACCAGCACAGCTCATGTCCTCCCCAGCCCCCAGGCCCCCCCCCCGCTTCATGGTTTGGTTCAATCCCATTCCTCTCTCCCAGCCAGATGGGGAGTGACATACATTTGGTCTTGTCATGGGAACCTGGCCTCTTCTGCATTCTGGAATTGTCACACACTTATTCGCTTGAAGCATTTTTGTGTGTGTTTTTGTTTCAAAAGAAAAGCTTTCACCTGATGGTAAAATGACAATAATAATAATCAGCAATCTGTACTGGCCAGGTTCCAGACAAATGTTTGGATGGAAGTAGGGCTATGATGCTAAATTAAAATATAATTCTTCCTTAGTGTGCAGCCATCTCTCTTGATGATGGTTCCTGGCTTGTCTCATTCAAGAGCATTCCAGTGCATCATGGGGCCCAGTATCATGACACTGATGGGGGGAAGGATGTTGGGGTGGCTGTTCTTAATTTCCCACCAAAGAGACTGCCTGGATGATTAAGGACTGAAAGGGCCTGTGAAAGGGTTTCATTAAGAATTGTTGCCTCTAAGAATGTTGTCCATTGGTCTCTTTGGGAACTTGTCTTTTTCTAAGGCTATAGAAACTGAAGGATACAAGTCATCGGAAACTGCCCAGTCCCTGTTTTTAAGGCCGACCAAGAAAATGAATAAGGAATGCCTCTCTCAGAAGAAGAGATAAAGAGGAAAGGCACCAACAACATTGTGTCTGACAGATGAAGGAAAGAGGAGGGTGTGGTGGAGGGTGGCACATTGAGTGCCATAATCACTTGTGTGCCTTGCAGACAAGGGAGCAAGGCTGATAAATGAATTCCTTGATATTGGTGGGTATTAAATATTTGCCTGTACTTAAACAGGAGGTCCTTTGTTGCTAATTACAGAACAGTGTTAAAGGAGTTGGGATGTATTTGAGTGCCATTGTTTGCCGTTAAAATGAGGAAAGTATTTTCTTCTTCTTCTTCTTTTTTCGGGTGCTCATTAGTTTAATACATTTCAACTGAAACCAAAAAGGCTCAGTGGATTAATCACTGTCCTTGAGAAATAAGGGGAAATGAGAGGAGGGAGAGTGTAATTAATTCTAATGCATGCAAAGGGAGAGGAAAGAGGCAAAATGGCCGCCAGTGCACTGGACAGGCTGAATGTGGGAAGAGGGGTGGGTCATGCAAACTAGTCTTTTTCATTATAACAAGCTATTCGGGAGCAAATTGACTTGGATGCACCAGGGAGAGTGAAGGCCACGGGAGTGCCAGGACTTAGTCGCGCAAATCTCCATAATCCCTGATCTGCCTCATCAAAAGCATTCACAGATGCTTGGCAGGACACCTGCCAGTCATGTTGAGTTTGTTATCCTTGCCAAAAAAAGAATGTGTCACTTCCTCCGGGCTGAAAAAATGCTGCAGAATTAGTAAGCAGTGGCTCCACTTAGACAGTGCCCTTTTTAATATTATTTTATTATTATTTTTAAAAAACACTCAACAACAAACTTCAGGGAGCTCAAGGCAATTTGAGGAAATATTAATCCTATGCTGCCCTTGATTCCTGCACACACCAGCTGAGTATAAGTATGCAGGGCTGAGTGCTGACTAGCAAAAGGAATTACAGACCATGGGAGGTAAGAGTATTATGTTCAGGGACTCGTCTTCATACCGTCCACATTCTAACGTTTGTGCGGATGATGCACATAAATACATATTGAATCCCCCCATGCCCCCCTCTAATTTTGCTAGCATTAGTGATCTGTTTCAGATGAGTTTTGGATCACAGGTATAAAAATTCAGAGACTTTCCCCAAATCAGTGTAAAAAATGAAGCCAACAAGTGCTGACTGGAATAAGACTGTTTTGTGGCCACCATCCAGCTCAGTTATTACCTTTGAAGTCCATTGAAATTAATGATTTCGAGCAGATCTAACTCTGTGCTGGATTGCGGCCACTGTTGCCAGTAAGCAGAAGGCAGCAGGGAAAGGGGTGGGGCGGGGTGAGAGGGTTGATTCCCGATTTCCTGGGATGGCTATAAAATAAATGCATGAGGATTGTTCAGCAGTTAAAATATACGTGTCATGTAACTTGAGGGATATTGGAAGGATGACACACTGGTGTGCAATGCCTTACAATTTAATAAGCAAAATTGTTATTCCTTCTAAGAAGGAAATAATTCTAACAGTTTGCTTTTCATTACTTTAGGAATATGTACAAATGAATATTCCCTGTTACTATGTCCAAATGGCTTCCAACAAACACGAGCATCTTTAAGTGCCATCTGTAATATTGAACAGCCCAACATAAAACTGCTTGTGGATTTTATAACTGAAAGAATCTTTAGTGGTTTCATTTCACCCCCTACTCTGCCTAACATTAGATAATAAGAAAGGATACATTAGCTTCACACTTCCAGCTCGCCATTAATTCCTTTGTAGGGTAAAAAGGCACCAGCAACATGAATGTATGGTGGGCAAGACCAGTGTTCCTTCACTCTCCTCCTCCTCTGATTAATGGAAAATGAGTTTACTACAATTAAATATGTAATTGTAGTAAACTAGTCTACTTGTAGTAACACTAGTCTAGTGCTTTCAGCCATTCCTCCCCAGGCAAAAGGCAATCAACACTTGCAAAGCAGGTGTCATTTTTAAACTCATTGATACCTTTAACTTTAAGGACAGTAATTAGAATCACAATTTTCCAGATAGAACCAGGGCTGTTAATAGGAAGGACAAAGCAAGGGACATTGCTCAAGGGTGCTGAAATCTGCTGCTGGTAGGATGCACTGCAAACCCACCTCTTGGCATTTCTTAGTGGCCAAACTCATGGCAAGCAATGAGTCTACCCACCAAGAGCAAATATCATGTCACACCCAGATCAGGCTTTATTCCTCATCCTTCTGGCTTCCCTTTGCATATTCCAATCTGATGTGAACCAAGGAGGCTCAAGAAGGCATCAGTACCCCGATTCCTGTATTGAAAGTTGCAGATCTGGCTAGAAAACAGAGTCATATTGAACCTCATCACACACACACACACACGGGGGGGGGGAGAACAGCAGCAGCACCTTTCTGATAATCTAGAAGTTCAGTCATGGCAACTGGACTTCTTTCTTTTCAAATCAAAATGTTTCTCTACTTATACAAATAGCTTTGTCAGTCTGAATACAGTTGGTGCAAGGCTTCCATTTTATAGTTCACCTTGGTCTCACACCATCCTGGTCTGAGTAGGATTGCTAGTTAGATATTGGCCTGAATAGGCTCCTTAAATGAACAGTGGCCTGTAGTGGATGAAAGTCACCTCTATGCAACCCTTCCCAACACTAGGAACTATCTGTTTACCACTTAGCATGCTGCCCTTTCATCGATCCACAGACAAATCAGAAGCACTTCACACCTCCACCAGGAAGGCCACTGCTAATGACCCACACTGCAGCCTACTTCTTCAGATACATGCAGTACAGTATTGAGAAGGAAAGGGCTTATTGCTACATTCTTATTCTGCCTTTTATGCAAAAAGCTCAGTGATCCTGTCTTCTTTATCTCCTTTTACCTTCACAACAATCCTGTGTGGTAGGTAGGTTCTCTCCCTCGGCAATGTGCACCAACAACCAGGATATAGGTTGTGAAATTATGATGTTTTTTGTTTAGTGCAGGCATGTCCAAACTTTGGCCCTGCAGATATTTTGGACCGCAATTCCCACAGTCCTTTGTCATTGCCAATTGCCCAGAATTCTGGGAGTTGTGGTCCAAAACATCAGGAGGGCCGAAGTTTGGACATGCCTGGTTTAGTGGATGCAAGATGGAAAATGCAAGTTGACATAACAAAAATGAAACAAAACATGAAAGTCTTGCACTTCCTATAGAGTAGTTTCATCATCATATGATTGTAACTGGTTTGCACAATTCAAGTAAGCTTGCATGTACAGATGGAGTGCCAGATATTTAATAGCAGGGCAAGTAAATCAGAAGTACTGAATTACTGATGCAGAACATACTTCACTCAGTGTTTACTTTGTGCCACTGAAAAACAGTTCAGAGGAAGAAAAAGATGTCCATGTTTCATATTATCTCTAATATTTTTTATCTTGGCAAGCTACAGGGAGGAGACAGGGAGAAGCTAAAAGTCTGCCTAATTATCAAGGAATTCTTCTCAAGTTTTATTACTTGAATTGTACACATCACCAGGCATTGCTAGTTAATAAGCCCTTGGAGATTCCACTGTAGTCAGAGAAATGCTGCAGAAGCCTAGGCAGGTATCTCTGTCCCAGGAAAGACCCATATAATGGTTGGTTGTGTGTGTGTGTGTGTGTGTGTGTGTGTGTGTGTGTGGTGTCATTATAATTGTCACCAACCCTTCGTAACTCCACGTCCATGGAGTTTTCTTGGCAGGAATACTGGAGTAGCTTGCCAGTTCCTACTCCAGACACCTACAACACCTGGAATTCCCTGGTGGTCTCCCATCCAAGTACTAACCAGGGCCGACCCTGCTTAGCTTCCAAAATCAGGTGAGATCAGATGTGCTTAGGGCATCTAGGCATCTAATGGTTGGGTTACCACAGGGTAACTCAGAGTCCTCCGTGTCACAACAGTGAGGACTTCTGATTAGAATCCTATGCCCAGGCAACTGAGAGGCAGACAAGGGATGAAAGCCGGAGTTGAAGCCTCATTCAGCAAGGCATCTTGCTTAGCATCTATTACAAGAGCATGATTGCCTTATTGTTGGAAGAAGACATGTGATGGCAGACTAATTGAGCTTTACGGTTTCTGTTAACTGCACAGAAACTTAAAATCCATGCAAATGGATGTTCAGATTCTCCTTAGCCCACTTCACCCCACTGCTTCTGGTAGCACTTTGAAACTCGGACTTCCTCCTTTTCGCCTGTTAAAAGTTACTTCTTAGAGTCGCATGGATCTTTGATCAAATGGTGGAGAGGGAGGGAGGGGAGGAATCGTGTTGCAGAGTCTATGGAGGGATGCAAAGTGTTATTGCAAAAGACTTCATCCTTGATGAAATAGGCTTTTGTTTCACCCTGAGGCATCCTGTCCAGAAGTCACTGACCCCATGAGACTTCTCACCTCCAGCACAAGAACAAGACAGGGAGCACTTTTTTAAATTGACGTTTCCACAGTTTGTATAGAAACATCTTCGAACTAGTGTATTTTTGCTTTGTGAAACAAAACACACAAACGAGCACAGAAGGATGGCTGATTGATCAAAATGACACAAGCTGTATGTCACAAGCATCAGGGTATTGCGGCATATCAAGTTCTTCTAGTTTTCAACACCCATACAACCAGTGGCGATCATAGCAAAGTGTTCTGCTTATATACTGCCCCATACTACTTTAAGTAGTCTCTGGGCAATTTACAATTTTAATTACAGTGTGCAGGCTACACATTGACCCCCCAGCAAGCTGGATACTCATTTTACCGACCTCGGAAGGATGGAAGGCTGAGTGAACCGTGAGCCTGCTACCTGGGATTGAACCCCAGGTCATGAGCACAGTTTTACCTGCAGTACAGGCATTTAACCACTGCGCCACGAGGCTCATAGATTTATGTCATTTTCATTCACTTCCCCAGTTGACTCAAATAGCACACTAATTATTCTTGCAAAGATCAATAGCAAGATAAAGTATCTTGGCCTCTTGAAGGTGAGGGGAAAAAAGAATTGCAGGTTCTCACACTTGCAGAGTCAGGCAAATGAGAATTCACATTTGTCTTTACCAGGACCCTAATTCCAACTAAGGGATTCCCAGTGTGCTGTAGTGGAGAAAGCATTGGAGTAGCATTTAGGAGGCTTTGGTTTGAATTCCTACTGAGCCATGGAATTTCATTGGGTACATGGAACTGGTAAAATATCAGTTTTATATAAGGTAAAGCTTAAATATCTCAGTTACCTTGAAAACCCTATTAGCCTTGTTCCGAGTTGACAGTATGTTAACATAACAAATTCCAGCTAAAGAGTTTAATGTTCGCAGGAAAATCATAAAGCTATATGTCTCCGGTAAGTGTATAGGTTGTAATACCATTTCCCTCAAATAGACTAGGCACAAAATACTTCCTCTTAACTGTTCCTTTAAGAATGCTCATTCAAGAAGAACTGAATAAGAAAATAATCTAGGGCCTATAATATATTCTACATGTGATGCATATAATTATTATCTTAAAAGATCTGAGATTATGATGTACGTAGCTCTTGCATACAGGGCACGGTTGGATAGGTAATTGTTGTTAAGACTGTACTAATACAGTCATATGGTGATAAAATGATATTATGATATGTCAGGAAATGAGAAAAGTTGATACTTGCATAATGTCCTTGGAAAACTAGTGAGGACAAGCTACTAAACATGTCCTAACTGCTTAGCCAATCATGGGGTACCACTACATTACTTTTCTACCGGTGCAGATGAATTTGGATACACAGGATGTATAGATGGCAATCAGCGGACTGCTCCTGCGAACCCAGAATCCCTGGGGCAGTAGGCTGCTGTATCCCTATCTGGGAGAGAGTTAGAGTCTGGATTAAAAGGAAGAGGATGGATCCCTTTCGAGTGTATGAGAACAATGCTGGCTGAAGACAGAGATTTATTTATTTATTTATTTATTTATTTATTTATTTATTTATTTATTTATTATGTTTTATACACCCATGAGCAAGGCCACTCATGTCAGGGCTATCTGGAAAAATGGTAGGCTACAGTGGAGGACATGACTAGAGATGGGCAGGACTTGGAAAAATGGCAATTTGTTTTGTTTTGTGATGCGTCAAAATCAACAAATAAAAATAGCAAATGTATTACTGTTTTTCTGATGTATCAATGGATTCATTCAGCCATTTATGATTTTAGTGTCTCTGGCTGCCTGCAGGGCAATTTCCCTGGTGTGTGTGTCCTCTTTCTGGGTGCATAAGTCAGAGACCCAGACTTTATTAACCATGCAGGGCTTGTAGAGGAGAGCCAGGGGGAACCTCTGAAATTTTGGTGTTTCTAGATGTCAGGGGCATTTGATAGCCTGACAAATCAAGAAATTAAAAAATTGCTAATTATTTGTTAAGCAGCCTAGATGCCCTAAGCACATCCGATCTTGCCTGATTTCAGAAGCTAAGCAGGGTCGGCCCTGGTTAGTACTTGGATGGGACACCACCAGGAAATACCAGGTGCTGTGGGCGCCTGGAGTACAAAGTGGCAAACAACTTTAGTATTCCTGCCAAGAAAACTCCATGGACATGGGGTCACGAAGAGTCGGTCACAACTAGAGATGGGCACGACTCGGGAAAATGACGTTTTCGAGTTGTTGTGTGTCGGAGGCAGTCCGTTTCGGCTCGATTCCGTTTTTCACGAAAATTCGCAAAAATTAGTCGGTTCGTTTTTTTGTTTTTTCGTTGTTGTTAGTACTGGTTTTGGGGGGGTAGCAGGCTCCTGGAGGGAGCTGCAGGAGTCAGCCAGAGCCACAAGTGACGGACTGGCAGACTCTTTGCACCCGCTGTGTCTCACGTACTTGCATGTAGTGCAATGCAAGTAGATCTGGCTTAGGGTTAAGACAGGTTAGCGCAAGGGCTAGGGTTAGGCTAGTTACGGGTGAGGTTAGGGTGAGTATTGGGGTGCATCTGGGTGCCTCTCTGACCCACTTAGAAGGACAGTGTACTGGCGTATGGGTTAGGTTTAGGGTTCGGGTTTGGGCTACGATTAGTGGGCTGTTTATGCTCGATTGGCACATCCCAGAAGTCTCTGTGGTCAACCTGGCCAAGTGGCCATGCGATTGGTGGAAAATTTGCATGGTCCATTCCCATGGGCGAGCCCATCATTGCGAATGTGCAGGTGTAATAAAATAAAATAAAATAAAATAAAATAAAATAAAATAAAATAAAATAAAATCAACGGAGACTTTTTTTTTGCAAGAAAAACCCACTGCTGCTACTGTAAAAATTCAAGCATTTAAAATAGCTAATTTTCGCATGTTTCTGTGGTGCTTTGGTGGGGTTTTGGGCAACGATTTCAAAAAAAATATTGCGGTCGCCATTTTGGATCCCCCGCACTGCATGGCAAATGGATGCGCCCTCCCAGCCTGGTACAGTCAGCAAAACCTGGCCATGCGATTGGTGGAATGGCTCCAAAACTTTGCATGGTCCACTCCCATGGGCGAGCCCATCATTGCGAATGCGCAGGTGTAAAAAAAAAAATAAAATAAAATAAAATAAAATAAAATAAAATCAACAGAGACTTTTTTTTGCAAGAAAAACCCACTGCTGCTACTGTAAAAATTCAAGCATTTAAAATAGCTAATTTTCACATGTTTCTGTGGTGCTTTGGTGGGGTTTTGGGCAACGATTTCAAAAAAAATATTGCGGTCGCCATTTTGGATCCCCCCCCCACCGCATGGCAAATAGATGCGCCCTCCCAGCCTGGTACAGTCCGCAAAACCTGGCCATGTGATTGGTGGAATGGCTCCAAAACTTTGCATGGTCCACTCCCATGGGCGAGCCCATCATTGCGAATGCGCAGGTGTAAAAAAATAAATAAAATAAAATAAAATAAAATAAAATAAAATCAACAGAGACTTTTTTTTGCAAGAAAAACCCACTGCTGCTACTGTAAAAATTCAAGCATTTAAAATAGCTAATTTTCACATGTTTCTGTGGTGCTTTGGTGGGGTTTTGGGCAACGATTTCAAAAAAAATATTGCGGTCGCCATTTTGGATCCCCCCCCCCACCGCATGGCAAATAGATGCGCCCTCCCAGCCTGGTACAGTCCGCAAAACCTGGCCATGTGATTGGTGGAATGGCTCCAAAACTTTGCATGGTCCACTCCCATGGGCGAGCCCATCATTGCGAATGTGCAGGTGTAAAAAAATAAAATAAAATAAAATAAAATAAAATTAACGGAGACTTTTTTTTTTGCAAGAAAAACCCACTGCTGCTACTGTAAAAATTCAAGCATTTAAAATAGCTAATTTTCGCATGTTTCTGTGGTGCTTTGGTGGGGTTTTGGGCAACGATTTCAAAAAAATATATTGCAGTCACCATTTTGGATCCCCCGCACTGCATGGCAAATGGATGTGCCCTCCCAGCCTGGTACCAGCAGCGCAGCAGTAGCAATAGCCAAGGAGAGGGGGGCGGGGAACCCCCCCCCCAAATAAAACACCCTTCTGGCCTGGTAGGTGCCCTCAGACAGTTTTCGCCTACTTTTAGGGCCGGGAATCGGGGGTTTTTTTTAACTTTTAAAAACTTTTTTTCTGTGCCGCTTGGCATTGTGCGATCGCCGTGATGCAAGTAACGAGCACGACAAATCAGACCAAAATTGTTCGTTCGTCGGTTCGAGCTCGAAGTCTGGCAGAGTAATTCCCGTTACCGTTTCCGTAGAGTAACGGAAACGAGTAACAGAAACGGAAACGGGAATACCGCTAAGTCGTGCCCATCTCTAGTCACAACTATAATGACACAACACACACACACACACACACACACACACACACACACACACACACACACACACACACACACACACACACACACACTAATATGTTTGTGTTCATTGGGGAGGAATACAATTTAAAAAATCAAATGGATGAATTAGCAATTTTAAAATGACTTTTAATTCATTTTTAAACATTTTTTTCCATCTCTGGATATGGCTGAAACATGGTCTTCCTTAGGAACAGAGATAGACGGTCTCCTCAAAGGTTGCCCTTCTTTTCCGACTGACAGCAGCTCAGCAACATAATATCATCATAGAACTGTCAAGTTGTTAGGGACCGTGACTTTTCTGGGCTGTTGACCCTGTCAGCGATTTCCTGTATTCAATGACTTATGTTATGACTTTGTATACATCAGACTGCGGACTATGAACTATGTTTTGACTTCTTGGAAGATTCCTACCTAATTTCTTTATGAAATGGACTGTTTAGACCTGAGACTGTTATTTGACATTGGCTGTCTCACTCTTTTGGTTTACATTAACCTCCATATAACCTATGTTTGTCTTTGACCTTTGGCTGGGTTCTCTGGCCATACTAAAAAGTAGGTTGGGATGTAAGTCTGAACCAGTAAATAAACATCAAGCAGTTTGTAGTTAAGCAGAAAAGTAAATGCTGAAAAAAAACAGGGTTTAGATGAGGACACAGAAGATGGGATGGATTGAAAATTGATGAGATGGACAAACTGGGCTGTTTGGATGCCATGTTAATTTCAGACATGTTCACCACAAATTCATAACTTTGTTATGCTTTCTAGATTAATCTGCATTTTCAAAATGACTGAAATCCTGTTGGCATCAATATGTTTATGGAAGGCTGATGATATTATCAGGAGGGGTTTATTTTTGGTAATAAAAATATCTTGCTTATGTCCCATGGCTTTTCCAACTCCCAGATAATTTCTTCATTGTGTGGAAGCCATGGGAGTCACAGGACACGTGAAGGAAATATTTTAACAATTCAAAGTTTCCTTCTACCAGCGATAATGATTTTGGATAATTAAATATTTCAATTTCCTGTCCTGTGGGTCCCACATCTTCCAGAGGATGAAAGGGGCTGCATGAGATTTTGAAAAGTGATGGAACAGGAAGCTTCCAATCACTAAGAATCAACCCAGCTGATAATATTATCACCTTTTCCACATGCTTAAGTTACATACCAGGATATCAGTCATTAGCTACATAAAAATTCCTCATTCCTATATGTATTCTGAGAAATATTTTCTATCGAAATGTGTGTTCCTAATATAATATAAATCTAAATATAAAATTCTAAATAATTTTTAAAATTGACAATAAAACATGTATTCTAGTGCAATTCCAATAATTAAATCAGAGCGTTGTGGACCTACAAAACCTCCAGACAAGCAGATTACATGCCAAATATCACCCTTGGAGGTAGAGATTTCACAGTCTGCAATTATATGATATTCCTCAGCCATCCATAGAAAATATGATTTGTGTGACAGAGGGAATGATGAGCAAAAAGTCCAGCCAGTTATAGATCTTACAAATCCAAGAGTTCCACCTTATACTTCTTCAGTGTTCACCCTCTGTCAAGGAACCGTCTGGGTCCTTTTCCTCAAAGGCTTCCTAAGATCACCTTTGGGTTTAGTAGAAATACTTAAACAGACTGTGTACTTTTAAAATACACCAGCCCAACTGCCACCATTAAACCAATACCCTGGATTTAGCTCTTCCACCCCTGGGCAAAAACCAAACCAGTTGTAAAATTATTATTTTTTATTAAAAATAGTTTAGGTAAAGAATTATTGAAAAATAAGTCAATTGAAAATACAGGTAATAGTCAGTCTATGGCAATCAGTAAAATAAAGAAACTATCTCACTAATTCTAAGTTACACTTTCCATTGTGGCTCTATCTATGCCTAGCATATTCTATGCAAACCTATGCAAGCATATTCAAGACAAAAGACACAAAGAACACACATAACTAACTTATTGTCTACTTAAAAGCATTTTCTTCTTTAGCAATCACCCCCCCTCCTTTGTCCATCAATCAAACTCATTGTCCAATCATCGGGCTACTTTTAATGATAGTTCACGTTCCCATGCGATCATCTCACAGCGATTCCTTAATTAAAAGTTGGCACTGATGTTATGACTTCAATCTTCGTGGATGGTACAACAAAGTTCCATCTTCTCCGTTCCCAGTAGATAAGACACCTGCAAATAGTTGCTTGTACAAATCATAGCAAAACATTCTCACACAGGAACAGAAACTGTTTCTTGCTGACTGCCTGTATTCTAGCCTGAATAAGAGACAAATAACTGAACCATATAGACTCCATCTTTAATCCTTGCTTCTTTCCTCACACGCCCCCCCTTATGAGCCTAAAAATCCTAAATAAGCAATTTAGCATTTTTAGCAAAACATAACTACTAAGCTAACTAATCAAATAGCAACAAATACTGGAATGAGGTAGACAGTGTACAGTATTATCTTATTTAAAGATAAGAGGTATATGACTACATAGCAGCAATATCATGGATTATATGACTCTTGTTGAAGCAGGTTAAGGCATGTCTACTGTAGGAAATAAAGAAAGAAAACATTGTTAGTAAAATCAGAAACAACATAACATATGGCAAAGCCTAGACAATTCAGTCTAGTAGTTCTTCTTCCATGACCTCCTCAGGAGAAAGGTCAATGCCATAATGAGCTCTGGAAAGGCTGTCAGCCACCTGATTCATCTTTCCAGGAATGTGGGTGGCCTCATACTGGAAATCTTGTAAGGCCAGGCTCCATCGCAACAGGCGTTGATTAGTTGACTTCATTCGGGATAACCATTTCAGTGCTTGATGATCTGTTTGCAAAAGAAAACTACGACCCCACAAGTAAGGTCTTAACTTGTTAAAAGCCCAAACAATGGCAAGGCATTCCTTCTCTGGAACAGAGTAGGCTCTCTCACGTTGCAGGAGCTTTTTACTGAAAAAAGAAACAGGATGAAGCATACCATCGTCATGTTCTTGCAACAAAACTGCTCCAATACCGAATTCAGAAGCATCTGTCTGCAAAACAAAAGGCTTATGAAAGTTAGGTGAAATCAAAATAGGTGCATCAATCAATCGGGCCTTAAGTTCATCAAAGGCAAGTTGACATTCAGGTGTCCATTTAACTTTGATTGGCATACGTTTCCTTGTCAACTCAGTCAGAGGTGTAGCAATTTGACTGAAGTGTGGAATAAACTTTCTGTAATAACCAACAAGGCCTAAAAATGATTGAATTTGCTTCTTATTTTGGGGAATCGGCCAATTTCTGACACTCTCCACTTTGGCTTGTAATGGCTCAATAAAACCACTGCCCACTAGATGGCCTAAGTATACCACTTTTCCCTTCATCCATTGGCACTTGGAAGCTTTGACTGTTAGTCCAGCATCACTGAGCCTTTGAAACACAGCATCTAAATGAGATAGGTGTTCTTCCAGCGAATCTGAAAAAATTATGATGTCATCTAAGTATGCATGGGCAAAAGGTAAACCTTGTAATACAATGTCCATGAGCCTCTGAAACGCACTGGCTGCAGTCGATAATCCGAAAGGAAGTCGGCACCACTCAAACACGCCTTTATGCGTTATGAACGCGCTTTTTTCACGTGTCAAGGGGTCAAGTTCGATCTGCCAATATCCAGAAGATAAATCTAGCGTTGATAAGAATTTATGGCTGGCGATCTTCTCAACCAGATCCTCAGCCCTAGGCATGGGATATGGATCCAAAGCTGTTAATTGATTCAACTTCCTGTAATCCACACAAAACCTAACCTTAGGTTGGATTTGACCATCAGGTGTTTTCTTAGGTACAATGACCACAGGGCTTGCCCATAAAGAATTACTAGGTTGTATGATACCCATGTCCAACATCTCTTGAAGTTCATCCTCAATTTGCTTAGCATGTTCCCCAATGACTCTGTAAGGAGGTGATCTGATAGGGGTTGCATCTCCTGTATCAATTTTGTGCTGAACAAGTTTAGTGCAACCAGGCTTGGTTGTAAAAATGTGCCCATATTTCTCTAGAACACTGAAAAGAGCTTGTTGTTCACACTCAGGAGTGTCATACTCAAAACAAATTTCACTTAGGTCACCACCTTCCTTGAATTCCTCCAACAAATCCAAGCCATCTTCCAGGTTTCTGGAGGATGTAGTTCTGCAAAGCAACATATGAGACTGTCTACGGACATAAGGCTTTAAACTGTTCACATGATACAAACGAGGTTTCTTTTCTTGTGATGACATCCTCACAACATAATTAACAGGCCCCAACTTTTGTTCAACCACTCCTGGTCCCAACCAATGAACTTGCAATTTGTTATGCTTGATGGGATCAAGAACCAACACAGAATCTCCCACTTGAAATTCTCTATGGCGTGACTTAAGGTCATGGTAGTACTTTTGAGTTTGTTGAGCCTTTTGCAAATGTTCAGTGGCCAAATCTCTGATTGCTTTGAGCTTAAGTTGTAAATCATAAACATACTGAGCAACAGGCATAGAGCTCTCTTGTACTGCTCCCTCCCATTGGGCTTTGAGAAGTTCCAAGGGTCCCCTCAGGGATGTCCCATAAATGATTTCTGCAGGACTAAAACCTCCTAGGCTGTCATGTGGAGAAGTCCTATAGGCATAGAGAATAAAAGGCAATGCTTCAGACCAAGACCGTCCAAACTCCAAAACATGTGTTTGCAACATTCTAAGCAAAGTTTGTTGGGCTCGCTCAACCGCACCATGGGACTCCGAGTGATAACTCACGCTGAAACGTTGCTGGACCCCCGTTAATTCACATAATTTGGCCATTAACTCATTAGTAAAGCTTGTTGATCTATCGGAGATCAATAGGCTAGGTAGTCCAATCCTAGAGGTAACTTCCAGCAAAGCTCGAGCAATTTGTTTTGCACTGATTGAAGATGTAGCCACTGCCTCCACCCATTTAGAAAATGGACAAGTGAAGCACACAATATACTTTTTCCCAGTACTACTGGTTTGAAATGGGCCAAGACAATCCATTTGAAGGCTGCTGAGAGGCTGGGATACAATTGGGATGCATTCCATCTTTGCTTTAGTGGTATCAGTGTTGTATCCCACTTTTTGGCAATGTTCACAGCTGATACAAAAATGCTTCACACTTTTGGTCAAATTAGGCCAAAACAAATGATTGCTAATTTTTGTCAGAGTTTTTCTGTAGCCAATATGACCTGAGAATGGTGATTCATGAGCCAATCTCAAAACTTCTTCCCTATAAATTTTAGGGACCACCAATTGACGTACAGGATCTAAATTAGGATTGCCATCTATCAGTTTCTCTCTATACAACATCAGTTCATTTCCAACTCCAACCCAGCAAAATCTGGTTTGTCTTCCAGGACCCAATTGCAAGTCTTTGTCTGCTTGTTCTCTAGCTTCTTGTAAAGTTGGGTCAGACAACTGTTGCTCTCTAAACTGTTTGTCAGGTTGCAACAATGGAACAGCAGTAACATCACACACAGTAACAGCAGAATCATCGGATTGACTTCCATCATCATCACTATCAATTATATCAGATTCAACCACCTTAGGATCGCTAACAACTGCAGGTTCCACAGACACAGTCTCTAAAATCTCAGCAGAAGGTAGAGCACTCACAAACCCATCAGCCCCAACACCAGCACTGGTACTTGGCTGCTCATCATCCACTACACAGTCAAGAGGATCTGACACAGGTCTATTTGACACAACAGTAGCCTGAGGCAAAGGTCGCATTTCCACATAATCCTCTTCCCCAGTCTCCGCATCGGCAAAACGATCCGGTGAGATTATCACAGAACTGTAAGGAGCAACCTGGGCTTGGGGTGTGAAACCAACAGAGTCCATTTGCACCTGTGGTGTGGCAACCACCTCCTGATTAGGTACATTTAAAGCAGAACGCTTCTGAAGCGTTTGACTGCGTGTCTGTACAGCCAAAACTCTTTTGTAATTCTGAGGTTGATTTTTCCTTAGGGTAGCCACATAATCTGCGTATTGCAAATCAATTCCCACCAAGAACTGAATGTCTTGCTTGGGGCTATGCACCAGAACAGTAAGTTCTCCTTCAAAATTTTTATACTTCACATGGATTTTTGCCATAGGTGCTAAATGAGTGCGTGAACCCCCAGAGTTATAAGGATGCACAGGAAAAAACTTATCCTCTAGCATTTGCTCACTAGTAACATAAGCAGAAGAAATTGATGACAAATCGGCTCCAGAATCCATGTAAGCAGGGATTTCATATTCAACACCATTGCAATTCACAATCACAGTTTGAGAATATCTACTTTCACCCCAAAGCATCTGCGCTTTTGAAATGATAGTCTCTGGATCAACCACCTCAGCTCCCGATTGAGATTTCTTAAATTTGCAAGCTGATGCCCCCATCATCATTATTGCTTTTCCACCAGAAATAGAAGGATTTATGTTAGGGGTGGCAGAAGGCACGGCTCTCCCCCTTCCCACAACTCCGACGGGCTGATTTACCTTCACCCCCCGCATAGCAGACACAACTGGCGCCCCCCCAGATTCTTCTTCTTCGGGGCTTAAGCTACTAAAGTCCAGTTCATCCTCTCCCTCTTCATTCGCTTGACTAATGATTTTCATCTTAGCTTGAAGCTTAGTAGGAGGCAAATTCTTTCCCGTCTTTTGGGGTGTCTTTTGAACCTGTGTGGGTGCCTTAGCTTGCTCCCCCTTCCCCTCCATGCAATTTTTCTTGGTGTGGCCCCGTCCGCCACAATTGAAACAAACAATGTCCGTTTGGGGAGTGCTAGTAGCTCTAGGCTGTCCAGGAACTGTACCTCCCGTCCCTGAATGTGGAAACTTTTGTGGAGTTTTTCCCTTTTGATCAAAACCTCTCATTCCCCCTTCAGACTTTTGTGGCAATGAGGAGGGCTTAGCAAATGTCTTTTGAGAAGCTGTTTGAGATTTATTGGCCAGTCTATAGGATAGCAAATTATCAGCTTCAGTGGCTAAGTCCTGGGCATTCTCAATTTTCTTCTCCAGCAGGGAAACATTAATCTCAGAGGGCAGAGATTCTCTGACTTGCTCACTAATCAAAACCTCTAGCATGTCCTCCAGATTTTTCACCCCCGGACTCAACCCACTTGAGCATTTCCCGTCTCACTTTCGCCTCAAACTCTGCCACACTGCTTTTGTGAGACCACTTAAGGCTTCTGACTTTGACCCTCAGTCCCTCTGTGGTGTACCCAAATCTCTGCCTAACACGGGCCATAAAACTCTCCCAGTCTGTACCTGACATCTCCGATAAGAGGTCCGAGAGAGGTCCTGTGACTTGGGTTCGGAGTAACTTCGTCCAGATGGCCTTCGGAGCTTGTAAATCCTGACAAGCATACTGGAAATTTTGCAAAAAAGTAAGAATATCCCCAGAGGCTTGATACACCGGAAGAGCCTTGCGATCATATTTCCTCACGTCTAACAGATCTTCCCTCCTTTTGGCCTCTTCCGCTTGGCGCTGCCGCTCTCTCTCACGCTCCTGGGCAAGCTTTTCCTCTCGCCGCCGTTCCTCCTCTCTCTGCCGCCGCAGTTTCTCTTCTTGTTGCTGGCGTAGCTTATCCTTCCTCTCTTCTTCCTGATATGCAATCAGGGTGGATTGGAGCTTTACCAGCTGTTGAAGGGCTTCGGCCACTGCTGTTTCTGCCGCTCGTGGTGGTCTGGGCTGAGAAGGTGCAGGCTTATCAGAAGGGCCAGGGCGTTCATCATCCTCCCCGTCCTCTGCGCCGCTTCCATCTTCTGCTCCGCTGCCCTCATCACTCACGTCCGAGACCGGCTGGTCTTCATCATCATCAGCATCTGGGTGTAATGGCTGGGCCCCGGTAGTAGTGTCATCTGCCATTTCTGCCTCCAGAGACGAGGATGGCAAGGTGCTGCCTTCTGGTCTAACAGATCCAGTTGAGGTTACTACATAAACAATTTCCCGTAGTGTGGGGCTAAAGAATTCTTCAGGCAACTCTTCAGCCATACACTAATCCCTCGCTATTTAAAAAATAATAAACGGATTGCCATGTCATGAACTATTCCTGCCAGCTTTACTTAAAAATCTCAAAGCGTGGCTTACCAAAATAACAGCAGCTGTGTTTTACTCTCCACAAAAATCACAGCGTTACAGCTCGGTCGCTCCCTGGCGAACCGGCCTTCACCAGTAAAACAGATTTATGCCTCTTCTGGGCTATTAAACAACTAGCCAGGCCATAAATCAATTGTAAAGCAGTTAAGTGTCCCCCTACTTAAACTGAAGGCAGGATCCCTTTACTGCCGCTTTCTCAGTCTCCTTTCCGGCTACCGTGCCGCTTGAGACTCCGGAGAAAATCAAAATGTACCCAGGTGGAAGGACATCCCACCGCTGCCACCATGTCAAGGAACCGTCTGGGTCCTTTTCCTCAAAGGCTTCCTAAGATCACCTTTGGGTTTAGTAGAAATACTTAAACAGACTGTGTACTTTTAAAATACACCAGCCCAACTGCCACCATTAAACCAATACCCTGGATTTAGCTCTTCCACCCCTGGGCAAAAACCAAACCAGTTGTAAAATTATTATTTTTTATTAAAAATAGTTTAGGTAAAGAATTATTGAAAAATAAGTCAATTGAAAATACAGGTAATAGTCAGTCTATGGCAATCAGTAAAATAAAGAAACTATCTCACTAATTCTAAGTTACACTTTCCATTGTGGCTCTATCTATGCCTAGCATATTCTATGCAAACCTATGCAAGCATATTCAAGACAAAAGACACAAAGAACACACATAACTAACTTATTGTCTACTTAAAAGCATTTTCTTCTTTAGCAATCACCCCCCCTCCTTTGTCCATCAATCAAACTCATTGTCCAATCATCGGGCTACTTTTAATGATAGTTCACGTTCCCATGCGATCATCTCACAGCGATTCCTTAATTAAAAGTTGGCACTGATGTTATGACTTCAATCTTCGTGGATGGTACAACAAAGTTCCATCTTCTCCGTTCCCAGTAGATAAGACACCTGCAAATAGTTGCTTGTACAAATCATAGCAAAACATTCTCACACAGGAACAGAAACTGTTTCTTGCTGACTGCCTGTATTCTAGCCTGAATAAGAGACAAATAACTGAACCATATAGACTCCATCTTTAATCCTTGCTTCTTTCCTCACACCCTCGATCTTTCCTTCAATGAAATATCACACTGTGTTATATTTGTCATGACAAATTATGTGTCCAAGATAAGAGAACCTGTATTTCTTAATAATCAAATCTATTCCATTTTGTTTCCCTGTCCAATGAGGCACCTCTTCATTCTTTTCATCCCATGGACTGTCAGAATAAAGATTAATCCATGGTCATCCTTCCTATAGAGATGTGAGGTTCAGACTAGAGATGGGCACGACTTGAAAAAAAATTTTTTTCGAGTTGTCGTTAGTCGGGCCGGTTCTGTTTCGGCTCGTTTCCGTTTTTCGCAAAAATTCGCAAAAATTAGTCGGTTCGTTTTTTTCATTTTTTCGTTGTCGTTAGTACTGGTTTGGGGAGGGGGTAGCAGGCTCCTGGAGGGAGCTGCAGGAGTCAGCCAGAGCCACAAGTGACGGACTGGCAGACTCTTTGCACCCGCTGTGTCTCACGTACTTGCATGTAGTGCAATGCAAGTAGATCTGGCTTAGGGTTAAGACGGGTTAGCGCAAGGGCTAGGGTTAGGCTAGTTACGGGTGAGGTTAGGGTGAGTATTGGGGTGCACCTCTGGGTGCCTCTCTGACCCACTTAGAAGGACAGTGTACTGGCGTATGGGTTAGGTTTAGGCTTAGGGTTCGGGTTTGGGCTACGATTAGTGGGCTGTTTATGTCCAATTGGCACATCCCAGAAGTCTCTGTGGTCAACCTGGCCAAGTGGCCATGCGATTGGTGGAAAATTTGCATGGTCTACTCCCATGGGCGAGCCCATCATTGCAAATGTGCAGGTGTAAAAAAATAAAATAAAATAAAATAAAATAAAATCAACAGAGACTTTTTTTTTGCAAGAAAAACCCACTGCTGCTACTGTAAAAATTCAAGCATTTAAAATAGCTAATTTTCGCATGTTTCTGTGGTGCTTTGGTGGGGTTTTGGGCAACGATTTCAAAAAAAATATTGCGGTCGCCATTTTGGATCCCCCCCCCACTGCATGGCAAATGGATGCGCCCTCCCAGCCTGGTACAGTCAGCAAAACCTGGCCATGCGATTGGTGGAATGGCTCCAAAACTTTGCATGGTCCACTCCCATGGGCGAGCCCATCATTGCGAATGTGCAGGTGTAAAAAAATAAAATAAAATAAAATAAAATAAAATAAAATAAAATAAACGGAGACTTTTTTTTTGCAAGAAAAACCCACTGCTGCTACTGTAAAAATTCAAGCATTTAAAATAGCTAATTTTCGCATGTTTCTGTGGTGCTTTGGTGGGGTTTTGGGCAACGATTTCAAAAAAAAAATTGCGGTCGCCATTTTGGATCCCCCGCACTGCATGGCAAATGGATGCGCCCTCCCAGCCTGGTACCAGCAGCGCAGCAGTAGCAATAGCCAAGGAGAGGGGGGCGGGGAACCCCCCCCCCAAATAAAACACCCTTCTGGCCTGGTAGGTGCCCTCAGACAGTTTTCGCCTACTTTTAGGGCCGGGAATCGTTTTTTTTTTTTTTTAACTTTTAAAAACTTTTTTTCTGTGCCGCTTGGCATTGCGCGATCGCCGCGATGCAAGTAACGAGCACGACAAATCAGACCAAATTGTTCGTTCGTCGGTTCGAGCTCGAATTCTGATGGAGTAATTCCCGTTTCCATTTCCGTAGAGTAACGGATATGAGTAACGGAAACGGAAACGGGAATACCGCTAAGTCGTGCCCATCTCTAGTTCGGACTGTTAAGAAGATGATCAATTGAATATGCACATTTTCTATGCAAGTTGTTACACATAATTATGTCTATTGATGTTATCCTTACTTATCACACGGCTTGGGGTGGCATCAAATGACAATCCCAGTGTGTTTAGGTTGATTTTTTTTTCTTAAAGCGACTAGAAGTCCCATTTGTTAAGAATAAAGATGAAAATAAAAGCACTGTTTTCAGTGAAGGGAGTCCTGGTGCTTTATTTTAGAAAAGTATTTCTCTGGAGGATATCCAGAAGTGTGATTGTCCTTGTTTTCACTATTAGCTCCCCCCCAACGACCATTTGTGTGCTTGTGTGTATGAGAGAGAGAGAGAGAGAGAGAGAGAGAGAGAGAGAGAGAGAGAGAGAGAGAGAGAGAGAGAGAGAGAGAGAGAGAGAGGAAGAGATCCCTGAAAAAAAGGATGGTAAGGGCCTATATGTGGCCCATTAGTGACCTTGTTGGAGCTGAAAGAAGCTATAAAGGTCATGGAGAGTATAAGTCCACAAAGTGACCGAGAGTCGGACACAACTGAATGGATAGACGAGATGAGACAAGTTACATGCCACTGGTCCTGCTTTGCATGATCATGGGTCTTGCTCCTACCCTCTCCATCATCCCTTTCGTTGTAAGACAACTAAGGTAGATGCAGGAGGGGAGGTTCCTTTCCATGTGGACGTTCAACTAAGAACCCTGGAAAACTGGTGCTCTTGTTCACATGGAAAGATTGATGTGTATGTGAACAGAAAATGCTGCTCCTCAGATGGGTCAGTTTTCATTGGAGAAATGGAGAGCGTGGAGCCCAACTACACTATGCGATTTGCTGCATAAAAACAGAGTATGCAACTTTTAAATAGGATTTACTGCTCCCTAGTTATGGCAAGATGGGTGTGGGGGCTCAGCAGACTAGAGTGCTGAAACTGTTGGCTGCAAAGTCAGCAGCTTGGCAGTTCGAAACCCGGGTGCCATGCAGCGGAGTGAGCTCCTGCTGTTAACCCCAGCTCCTGCCAAGCTAATAGTTCAAAAGCATGTATAATGCAAGTAGATAAATAGGTACCGGGCCAGCATACCACCATAAAAAGCAGGAAAGTAAACAGTGTTCTGTGTGCAGAAATTCATTCGGCCATGCCGGCCACATGGCCACGGACTTGTGCAACATTGGCTCTTTGCCTTAAAAACGGAGATGAGCACCGCCCCTAGAGTCGGACACAACTAGCACACAAATGCAAGGGGGGACCTTTATCTTTTACATAGCTATGGCAAGACAATCTGCCTAGTAAGGAGAATCTTCACAACAGGAAGGGGGGTGCCTTGGACTTCCAGTCAGCACATGAGGAAACTAAGAATAGGCTTCTGAATATAGCAAATGGAACAGCAGGAGGAACAGCATTTTTAATAAGGAGAGAAAAGGATTTTCTCCCCCCCCCCAGCCCCATATCTTTCTAGAAGTCTACTAGTCCCCCATCCCCGGTGCCAAATTTAACTCTTTCCATTCTACTCTCAGACCTCATCCATCTAATGAATACAGAGCCTCGGTGAAAAGAATCCCTGCAGTAGTATCCCTGACATCCACATTAATACCAAACGAGCTAGCTGTGATTGATGTAATTCGAGTGAACACCAAAGGAATTAATAATGATTAGGGCCATTATTTTAAAGCATTACTTATTTGTGTGGGGGGGGGAGTGAAAAAGGGAGAGACGGAGGAAAACAATTAGAGGTCTTCAGTGCTTATCTTTCACGGTATACTTCCTACAATGATCATAGATGATATTATGCTTATTAATAAACGATGGGATGGGGAAATGTACATAACGAGCATGCATCCATGCAAAGACTAATAAAGACTTGCCTTATTTGCTGAGAAAAATGATGTTGGTTTCTGCTGCTGCTGTTCAAAGATAGGGTCACCTTACGTTTACCATTCCAGAGGATAAAAGAAGGCTAAGAGGTCATTTCTTTCTTTCTTTTTAAAAAAATGTATTTCTACAGCCATGTTCTTTTAATTCTGGTGCATTAGCAAGAGGAATTTGTGACCCTTTTTGCAGTCCTGACCTCTCTTCACCTTTCTTACACAAAGAATAAAACAACTGACAATGTCAAGGAAGAAGTTTAATGCATGAGCAACTGAGCATTCTTTAAAGAGTTACAGGGATGTTGAATTGGGGCAAGACGGTGCAGGCCTCCCCATAAGATCTTGCAAGCAAATAAAGCTAATATGCAGTGATATGATCCTTCAAACAGCCTGGACCCGAGACATTAGGGCTTCATATATTAAAATAAGCAATGCTTTGAATTGTGTCCAGAAAACTGGCAGTGAAGCTGTTGTAAAAAGAAACTGCATGCTCCCTATAACCACTGCAGTCAGCAGTTTGGCTTCAGCATTTTGAACCAGCTGAAGATGCAAACACTCTTCAAAGGCAGCCCCACATACAGCACATTGCAGTAATTCCAACATAATGGAACTATGGCATGTGACGTTTCAGGAGGAGCATAACCTCACCCATTATATTTTCACTCCCTAACCCCTGATTTTCCTTATGAGGACCAGGAGCACCTCTGTCTTGTCTGGATTAAGTTTCAGTTTGTTCATCCACTCCATCAATGTCTTCAGCACAAAACAGCTTCCTTGAAATCAGATGGGAAGAAGAGAGAAAGAATGTCATACACTTACTGGTAGCACTGAACCCCCAAAGTCTGGACTAATCTCTTCCAGTGGTTTCATGTGGATGTTGAATAACATGCAGGACAGAACAGAGCCCTGAGGGAAACCATGAATCAATGGCTAAGGTGTCAAACAGGATTTCCATAACACCACCATCTAAATTTGGCCATCCAGGAAGGATTGAAACCATTGTAAACATTACCTCCAAGACTCATCCTATGCATGCACCATGGATGATGGTGCTGAAAGCTGCTGATAGATCCAGCAGAACCAACAGAGACGTACTCCCCTTGATCAGTTCTCAGCGAAGATCATTCACCAAGGTGACCAAAGCAGTCTCTGTTCTGTAACCTGGCCTGAAGCCATGCTAAAATGAATCTGGATGATCCACAAGTTTCTTTTATTTGTTTTAATAATAAAACAAACAAACAAATAAATAAATATTTTTGCCAGCCTTAAAAGCTGGGGTTGGCATCAACTAAAAGCAAGGAGTACCTACACTGAACAATATTTAACATTCCAAAAGGCATTTCTAGATTGAAGGCTCACCATTATTTAAGCATTTGAAGCTTAATTTAAGACATTATTGCCATGGCATCTCTCATCAGGCAAAGTCATTTTAAGCCCATGTCTAGGTCAAGGTCTTTATAGACCCATTGCTCATTTGGAGTGTTGGGCAAACGTCATCCAAAATCTTCATGAACTGGAAGCTTCAACTGTAGTTAAGAATGGGATGGGGAGTGCAAGAAGGACTGTATTGTTAAGAGACAAATAAATTCAATGAAATTGTAAGATACAGGGTAGTTTAGATAAAAAGATGATTATCAGATTCCTTCCAGCAACCATGTATTTGGATATGAACTGCCCTTCTCCTAGGTTTTCCCAAGGTAGACTGTGGCTCTTCTGCTGCCTGAGTCTCATTTCATTCCATCTCCCCCCCAATACATCTCATTTACTCTGTGGGGTAGCACAGAGCACAGAAAGAACTAGTTCCCCGAGCTCCCTGCCCTCTGAAGATGCCGGCCACAGAGTCTGGCAAAATGTCAGGAAAAAACTTCCAGAACATGGCCAAACAATTCCGAAAAACTCAAAACAACTAGCCATTTCATTGTTTGGATCAGTTCAGTCCTAGAGCTAATCCAGGAAAATGAGTAACCCGTTCACCTATACACAGTAGAGGTGGGCACGAACCAGAAAACCCATGGTTCAGGTTCGTCTGGTTCGGGCCCACCCTTGGTTCGGTTCGGGTTCAGGTTCGTAGGAATTTAAAAAAAAATTCATACGAACCTGAACCTGTTCGTTGTTTGGGTGGTTCTTACCGGCAGCGGCAGCGGCAGAGGCTCCTCGGCTTGCCGGCGGCTGGGTGCGAGTACTCTGGCGCGGCCTGGTCAGGCAAGCATCCAGCCGGGCAGGCAAACTCAGAGGCTGGGTGCCGGGTTTGTGGCCTCCGTGGGGCGCACTCAGCGGCAGGCCTGCCCGTGTGCTATATTGTGGCGACCCATGCTCAGGCTGTCTGCTCAAAGACGCCGCTGGCAAGAGGAAGAATTACCCTGAAAGGAAGAAAAACAAACAAACAAAAGCCTGGCCAACCCCGGAAGTGAACCCATACTTCTGGGTTTGGTCCTGCGCTACAGCTGTAGCGTGGGGCTTTGTTTATTTTTCTTACTTTCAGGGTAATTCTTCCTCTAGCCGGCAGCGTCTTTGAGCAGACAGCCCGAGCACGGGTCACCAGCTTGCTGCAATATAGCCCCGCGGGCAGGTCTGCCGCTGAGCCGACGGCACTTCATCATCATCCTCCCATGCCACCTTGCCTGTGATGGCAAGGAGGAACCCGGGAATCCAGGACAGCCACTGCCTCCCAAGACTCAGCTCGCGCCTTGCCAGCAGCTTGCCTTGACCAGTCCCACTCGCCCCGCAAAGCCTCCGAGAGGCCCCGAGGAGGGCGGTGATGGCGGCGGTGTTTTCAGGAAGGCTGGCTTTTCTCCATTTTTAATTGTTTTTTTCACTGCCGCCGACCACATGGCCAGTAGGCTTTCCCCCCTCTTCCTGGTCACTGACTCGCCGTCCCTGAAGGACTTCTGGAACAGCACCAGGTAGGAGAACCGAACCTAACCGAACCAATTTTTCTCCGTTCGTTTCAGTTCGTGTTAAATCTGCCTCTAGGGTAGTTATTCATTCTGTTACATAACGGAACGAATAACGGATAATGGAACGGGGAAAAAAGTCATATCGTGCCCATCTCTAATACACAGTCTCTTCACACTCAATCTCTACTTGAAGGAAAATTTCAGCTCAGCATAATGATGGGGTAAGTATTGCTCCATATTCAATTCCCCTCCATTGGAAAACCCCAACTCTTCCCAGTTTGAATCAGTTCTAGGCAAAACAATTCTTTGTGTATAAGCAGATGGCACTCAATGACCAGAATCCTAGTCATTTGCCTGGCAAAATAACAAACCTGGTATAAATTTCATTGGTGAATTGTCTTGGGTTTAGTATTCCAGGCAAAAATCAAAACAAAACCAAATAAAAGACAAAGCATGTGGCACCTCAAATAATTATATTTTAATGTAAGCTTTCATGGATACATCCACTTCTTCAGACATATATTAGCAGAGTGAGGTGTACAATTAATATGTAAAGGAATATAAATTACTTACCAAATGTTCATTGGCCGTTGTACTATTAATATACAGTAGAACCCTTGTATGTGCTGGGGATTGGTTCCAGACCTTCCTGTGGATAATGAAAACCGTGGATAAGAGAGAGCACAAAAAATCTCCAAAACTGCTGTTTTGTGACAGTAGCTTGCTTTACAGCTACTGTTTTACGACAGTAGCTTGCTTTACAGCTGCTGTTTATGACAGTAGCTTGCTTTGTTTACAACATTAGCTTGCTTTGTTTACAACAGTAGCTTGCTTTGTGGCTGTTGAATTATTTATTTGATTTTTTTCCTCTGCCATCCGTGGATCACTGAATCAGTGGATAATGAATCAGTGGATGCTGGGGTCCTACTGTACAATGGAATATAAGTTACATACCAAATGTTCATTGGCTGTTGGATGAGTCACTGCATTTGATGCAGTGATTAGGCTGTATTTTTTAGGTCTTTGTTGTGAAAATTATTCAAGAGACAGGAATTTGTAAGCAATGATTAGGCTGTATTGTTTAGGTCTTTGTTGTCAAGATTCCCCAAGAGACTGAAAACAGAGGCCAGGGAGGGGGAAGATGTGGGGGAAAGGGTTTAGTAGTTAGCCTGGGCATTTGCTGTTGTATACTAAGATTCTACCCTCAACAGCAAATGCCTACATTAACTTAACTTGCTGCAATTCACCAATGACTTTCATGTCAATTGCATTATGTTGGCATAAACATTCACTAGGATTTGGGCCAATCTCTTTTATTCCGCCAGCCTTCCTGAAATAAACAAAGGAACTAAGCAAAACTGGAGCCTGGCCAAAACAACAGAGTAAGGCCTTCTGGGATTGGTCCCTCTGTAAGAGGAACACTAGATGCAACAGGGGACATTAGAGATGGGCACAAAATGAACTTTTTTTCATTTCCGTTATTCGTTATTCATTTCGTTACATAATGAAACGAATAACGAACATTGTGATGAAATTGGAACGAACCGAACAGAACCACGAAAATTAGGTTCGTTACATTTTGTTATTCATTAATGGTGATGCGCAATGAATTGAGCTGTTTTAAATGTTAAAAAACTCCCTGGACATCCATAAAAATGCATCGATAATTATTTATACTGTCTGATAATACCTACCGGGGGGGTTGGGGTCCTTAAAACATTTGTTTTTGTCTTCTCCCATCACAATGTATTTTTCTTTTCCCTTTAAGGATGACAAAATTGATGTTTCCAGCCACAAAATGGAGGCAAGCCATGTGATGGGATCATGTAAATTCTGGGACAACTTCAACCAATAGCATGCCCAGGTTGCAAACTGGGCAGGTCTGGCAGCCACAGAGGGCATAAAAAGCTCTGGCAGCCCCTATCCTCCCTGCAGTCTCCGGTGGGAGTTAGGGTGGGATTGCTGTCTCTGCAACTCGTTATTTTCACTTTAGGCCAGCCAGGCAGGTGTGTGTCTCTGTGTTCCTGCCGGCTGCAGCCTGGCTCTTAGGGGAGAGAAAGAAGAGATTTCTCTGTAGCTTCAGTCCTGCAGCCTCCCTGTGTGCGTGCGTACCTCTCGGTGAGTACCCTCCCCTGCCCCGCAGTGTAGTCACTCTGCGGCTGCCTTGCACCCTGGGCAACACCCACCGCTGCCTTTGCAGCCTCCGTGCGTAACTAGTCTATACTGTGTCTCTGCCAGCATCCATTTTTTTTAGTGTTTTCCCTCTGGTCTGGGGCATTGGGGGACGCCCACGCACAGAAATGCTTTAAAAATCACGCAAAAGCGGGTAGAAACGACAAACGAAAAAACAAAAAACGGTAATGGAATTTTTCAAAAAATTGTGAAAAACAAAAACGAACCGAAATGGACCCCTCAATGAAAAGCGAAAAACTGAAACACAATTTTTTCGATTCGTGCCCATCTCTCGGGGACATAGACAATCACTCACTGACTACCTCCTCTCCCTGAAACTAAATTCAGTCACACACGTTTGTTTGCTGAGAAACAGCTTGTTTGCTAAACAGACTATGTCTGGGTGACGTGAACACACAGTGCAGAGCTTCTTTTCACAGAACAGTCCCTGCTACAAATTGCAGTCACAAAAACGGAATGTATTTATGGAACGTGTTGTATGGGAAATTATCCAGGCTATTAAAAGCCACATGAGTGCAGTGAATATTATGCATTTTAAATATATACAGAGAAAGCAACCTTCTTGAAGGGGATTATTGTTTAAATAGGCAATAGGGGCTCTGACAGACAAGCCACCTTCTGCTGTATTCCTTTATTGTCTGGAGTGTATAATCTCTCCCACCTCCCCAAAATATCCTCGGCTTTCTTCAGGATCCTTGTCAGACTGCAATGCTAACAACAATATACCTATATATTTAGTGCTGTTTCTTTTTCAATAGGTTTTACAATAATAAGCAAACACATTTTTTCTGTGCCAGCAAGACACTACCTGTTATATTCTGGAAGTTAGAGAATGGAACCTTGTAAGAACTGGGAGCCTGCAAGCCCTTGCCAATTGTTGCAAATAGAATGCCTCGGAGATAAAGTCGGAGTGTAACAGTTTTAAAATGAATAAATGAAATGGTGAATGGTAAATCCAATTTGCTGATCCCATTAGTGCTCACAAACGAGCCGCCTGCAGATTGCTGAAGACGTCCACAACATTGTATTCTGTGGTTCGGCATTGTCTTTGTTTACTAAGAAAGACGCTGCCCAGGAAAGCTGTAGCAACTTCATCCGAATGATTCAGAACTCAAGGCCTTCCTGTCTGGTTGAATGAAAGGCTTTAAAAATGTAAGAGAAAGGGCCTAGGACAGTGATGGCGAACTTTTTAGAGACTGATTGCCCAAACTGCCACTCAAAACCCACTAATTTTTCACAAAGTGCCAATACAGCAATTTAACCTGAATACAGGTGGCTGTGAAGGGGTGATGTTGGGTGCCCACAGAAAGGGCTCTGAGTGCCACCTTAGGAATTCTTGAAGTTAGGAATTCTTGAGGACTGCCTTTGCACCCATGTTGAAGCAAACTCACCCAGTCCGTGCCTCCCAGACTAAAGTGTGTCAAGGGCTTCCTGACAAGGACTTCCAGCACCCCATCTGCCACCTGTACATCATGTCAACCCCCTCAAACAAATTTAATTTAAATGTGTGTGGGGGGGAGGGTTGCTGCTGTTGTAGTTCTTTGCACAGAACAACTCTTTGACTATAGTAAGGGGTATAGGGGCCTGTCATGGTCATGTGATATCTGTATTAATAGAGTAAGAGAGACCTGATTGGTCAAGGAGAGGACCAATGGAATCCTTGGGGTGGGGGTGGGGGCAAGCCAATAAAATTGAACTGACTTGAGATTAAATATATGTAGGGATTTGAAACAGCACACCTGAGAAGATACAATTCAAATTGTTCCATTAGGTTCTACATAGTGGTGAGGGAAAGTTTGAATTCCACAGAAGAAATAAATAAAACTAAGCTTAAATAAAAGATTGCTTATTGAACTTTGAAAGGGTTAAGGAAACTGTAACAACTGTGTCTTTACCAGCTGAGGAAAGGACAAAAATTTTCTAAGTAGCTACCATGGAGAAAGTATCTAAATTACCTAGATACACTTTGTATCTGTAAAGACAGTGTCTGAAATTATTTTTCATGTTAAACAAATGAACACTTATAGTATTTTATTTATACTGACCAGTCAGGAAAGAATGGTGAATAGCCCTCGATATGGTGACAAGCCAGAGTCTATTTGTTGGTGGTAATGGAAGATTTTATGTCGTTTTTCAGACCAATTTTTAACTTGTAGAAGCCTAATCAAGCCAGAAGGAGTGCAAGATCCCACTTGTTAATGTCTTTTAGTGAGATAATCAAAGTTTGCAAGAGGGGTGGTTGCCACTGGGCCATTTGCTATGTTTGGAAGAGAGAGCATCCCATGTCCTTCCATGCATACAACAAAATTACTACTAGAGGTAGTAAGGGTTACAGTGTGCCTCGTGGCACAGTGGTTAAATGCCTGTACTGCAGGTAAAACTGCGCTCACGACCTGGGGTGCAATCCCAGGTAGCCGGCTCATGGTTGACTCAGCCTTCCATCCTTCCAAGGTCAGTAAAATGAGTACCCAGCTTGCTGGGGGGGGGAGCAATGTGTAGCCTGCATTACTGTAAATAAAATAAAACCCTGTAAACTGCCCAGAGACTACTTAAACTGGTATGGGGCGGTATATAAGCATAACAATTTGCTTTTTGCTTTTTGCTTTTTTATTTGGATTTTTTAGAAGAAAAATTAATAAACAACTTAATTAAATAATAAGCAGGACTGTGCCAAACTATGAATGAATAACTGCGAAACCGACATGCACCAGGGACAACATGCTTTAGCCATCTCTCTATGAAATTATCTGAAGTGAAATGGGTCATATCATAGAATTTTTATGGTCATGGATGTAGATGCACCCAACAAGAAAAAGATGGAACAAATTGGTGGTGTATTTGCATTTTTAAAATGTGACTAGAGCTAATTGTTATGGAAAATTTTTTGGCTGTAGGTATAATGGCAATTGTACCGGAGTTATTCCTGTCCAAATGCTTATCAGGGTTATATGGTCAGTGCTGGGTACATAAACATTAGGTAAGGATTGAACACATATAGGATACTGATTCTTCCATTGCATGACTTGCTATGGCTAATTACAGCTAATTGATACGGTGCCAGGGCATCTATCAATTGTGTGATCAGGCACATGACGCCTCATCACTTAGTCACAATTTGCCACCACAGCCTACACAAATCCAGTGGGATTTTAGCCATTGATGCAAAATATGGAATAAAGATTGTTTTTAAATCTAACATTCACTTCAATTTATACCCCCTGAACAACATTCAAATGTCACTATCATTGTCAACAAAGAGATTATCAATAACATTTGATACACAAATGATATTAATAGCTAAGAACCATGCTTGTTAGTCAATAAAGTCAATGAAGAACATCTTTGCAGTTATAGCTAGAAGTTGGGAATTTAATTCTCCACTGTGCCACCTGTGACGAACACCAGCCTGGATCACCTTGAGCAAGCTGTGTAGTCCCTGGATGATCCCAGAAGGAGAGGCTGGTCAACCATTTCAGAGTATTCTCTACTTGGAACCCCCTGAAAAGGGTTGCCATTAGAGATCAATGGTGATGAACCACAAATTTTGTCCCCTGCCAACCAATGAACCACAAATCATTTTGTAAGTGCTTAAAAACAAACAACACATTTTCATGCCTTCATATTCATTGGGTCTGGATGACATATTCATTGATTTTGCTGGTTCTTTGTTTATATTTGTCCCCATCTCTAGTAGTCATAAATCAGAGTTGACTTGGTAGGGCATGATTATGGTTATTATCAGAATTTGGTTGAATGAGCAGTAGAACCATCACCATGGAGTGGAGATAAATGGCCTGGAGTGGATGTTTTAAGCTGAAGAAAGAAATATACAATAATAACTTAGCAATACCTTGAAGAATGCCAATGTATGCATTGCCAGTAAATGCCTCAGTTCTGCTGTGTGACATGGAATTGTGAATGTTAATCCAAGCTAGTCAAAGAAAACCAGAAGCATTTGAAATGTGGATATATCTCAGAATGCTAAGAATGTATTAGATCAAGACAACTGACAAAGAAACACCGAGACAAATGAATAAAGATAAACAGGCATAGGATGCAGAAAATGCAGAACATTAGAATGCTTTGGTAATTTAAGAAGTGAAAAATATGGATTGTCCCTGCTGATTGTTGAAAGCAAAATGCATGAGAAAAAAGTGCATGAATGAAAATAAGTTAGTGGCTGAAAAATTTGGTTGACTGGTCTGGATGCAACACAAGATCCAATGTTAAAACAGCCATGATGGTGACATCCAGAAGAATGAGAAGAAGAGTGGGTATCTGGATGCACAGAAAGCATCATAAGAACATAAAACAAAAGAAGAGCTATGCTGGATCAAGCCAAAGGCTCATCTAGTCCAGCTTCCTGTATCTCACAGTGGCCCCACCAAAAGTGTCTGGGAACACACAAGACTAGATATCTGTCTCTTGATACCACTCCCCTGTCTGGTCCTTGAAGTACCCCAGTTTTAAGCCTGGAGATGACACATCTCCATCATGGTTTGTAACCTGTAATTGACTTTTCCTCCAGGAATCTGTCCAATCCCAATTTGAAGGCATCCAGGCTAGATGCCATCAATACATCTTGTGGCAGGGAGTTCCACAGACTAACAACATGCTGGGTAAAAAAAATTCTTATGTCTGTTCTCACTCTCCCAGCCCTCAATTTTAGTGGATGTCCCCTAGTTCTGGTATTTTGTGAGAGGGAAAACAGCGTCCCTCTATCCACTTTACTCATGCCCTGCATTACTAAATTTACATCCAACAGTTCCTAATGGCACTCAGGTACTTTACCTATAATTATTTTAATTCAAGTCTATTGCAAAATTATTTGAATCTATGGGGGGAAAGAAGGAGACATTCTGGCCTGTGAAACTGCTGGGTTTAAATATAGTCAACTAAAACTTGATCAGTACAAAGTGAGACATACTGTATATGGCTGCATCTGTGTACTCTAGTGCTTGTATTTATACAGGGAAGGGAAAGAAAATGCCTCTGAGGCTGTAATTCACTTTGGAAACTGTCAAACAGCTTTACAATGTATTTCTGAATGATATACTGGATAGAATGAATTTCTAATAGGCACACATATGATTTTCATCTCTCAAATGAGAGAAAACTGATAAAGATATAGAGTCTTCCTCACATTTTGGCATAAAATTATATCTTATTGGTTTAGATCATTTCATATCTCCTTTTTATAGTACTGGCGTTTTCTACATTCAGTGGGAAAGTTTAATACCAGATGACCTATTTTTTCTGCCAGATAGATTTTTGTGTCACATACGTTATCTTTCTTGATATTAAATGCACATACAATATCTATACTAGTGTGTATTGTTAATTGTTCCTTCTTTAGCTTTTAGGGGTGCCACTCAACCAATCATGGCGTGGCGGACAGAATGATAGACTAGGACTAAAGATATTTGGGCTCAAATCCCTGATTGGCCATGGAAATCACTGAGGAGCAGGTGGCATTGGTAAAACCACTGCTACATTTAACTGTCAAGCTCTAAGAAAGTTGATGTAAATGAGCTCCAAGTTGATGCCACACATTACACATGTGTGTGTATGTGCGTGTATGTGTGTGTGTGCATGTGCCGTCATGTGTAAACATATACCATACATACACGCAGGCCCTTAGAGGACACAAACATCCACATCTAAGCATAAGGTAATATAGGCTTCATTTTATGGTTGATAGGCATGAAGATATGTCCAAGTCACACTTCTAGAATACTGGTGTGACTTCAGTTCCCAATGATGTGTTCTTCTTTATAAAACATATTCTGTTGTGCTCCCATGCCTGATTCAACCTGATCAGAATTTTGGATGTCATGGGTGCCTGATCATCACGGCTTCTCCCCCTTTCCCTGCTATAGCCTTCCATTATTTTCCTAATCCAGTAATCCGACATGTTGTCCAGGCAAACTGAAATCTTTGCAGTGAATGCTAATGCAGACCGCTGCCCCTGAATAGAACCAGATTCTAGTCCCCTCCTAGGTAAACCACAAACTGCTGCAGATGTTCTACTGGTGCAGGCCATTCTAAAGGAAATCCCTCCCTCCCCCTAAAGTCCCAAAACTCACATTCAGCTACGTCATACGTACATCAGGTCCTCGGAGCCAAGGCTAAACCAATGGCTCGTTTGGCTTCATCTCACCAATCTACCATACTTCTGGCAGGAGAGCTTCTCCCTGCTCCAACGCTGCTGGAGCCAAATCCCGGAACAGATGCATCTGTTGGTGGGAGAGGGCATCAGCAATGGTATCCCCAGGATGTGCTGTGCCTGAACTACAATGTTAAACAACACAGTGTAAATGCCCTAACTAAGCCCATAACTCTATCTGATTATGTGCACCACAGCCAGGTTGTCACGCCAGAAGTGAACAACCAAGTTAGTCCACTTGCTCACCCACAACCACACTGCCCCAACTATGGGTAAAAAACTGTTTAAAAAGTCAGGTCATGGGTAATGCCCTGTTCGCGCCACTCAACTGGCCATACACCCAGGCACCACCTACCTCTATAGTAAATGTCGAACCCCAAGGCCCATGTGGCATCCGTGTGTACCTGGAACTTGGCTCAAAGCTGAATGTTGTTCCACCGTCTAAAATTGTTAACCAAATACCCAGGTCCCCCTGCATTCCACTTATCACTTGGGTTCTATGTTGAGGTTTGGTTAAACCCCGCATCAACCAGCACATGTGCCACAAAAACAGCCAGCCTGGCATCAGGGTCTGAAGCTCCTTCAAGGTCACCTTCCACCGGCCCAGCATTGAATACACTCTCAACCTGAGCTCCTCCAACTTGGCTCAGGGCAGACTGCACACCTGTTTAAAGGTGTTCAGCTCAGCTCCTAAAAAATGTTAACCTGGTGGCAGGGGCCTCTGTTTTTTCATCCGTCAATGGGACACCAAGCTCCTTTGCCAGCCTCTGAAAACTAGACCTGCACCAAGCCTCCTCACAAAATATATAGTCATCTAAGTAATGGGTTGTATTAGCTGAACCTGAAACACAGCTCAGCCTCCATACAAGGAAGGTGCTAAAATGCTCAGAGGTTGTGGAAGACACCGAACAACTGAATGACAGGGCCATGTCCATATGAAACAGACCCTCAAACTCAAACCCTAGTAATTCAAAATCATTGGGATGAATTGGAAGAAGGTGAAATGCAGACTTAATGTCGCACTTCGCCATCTTCGTGCCCACCCCACAGGACCTAACCATCCAGACGGACTGATTGAACGAGGTATATTTCACTGGGCACAACTCCTGTGGAATAGGATCATTAACCAAAGACCCCTTGGGGAAAGAAAGGTGGTGAATAAGGCTTCTTCGGGACCAAACCTAATGGTGATATGTGGATTCTAGGATGTGGGGGTGCACTAAAGGGTCCTGCTACCTGACTCTGCTGAACCTCTTTAGCAATTTTCTGCCTTACTGACTCCTCCTTGCTCTATAAAGACCTGAGGTTACTGGCTCGAAAAGCCACCCTTTCCCCCACTGATGGTATTCTAAAACCCAACTGAAAACCTTCCAACAAATAACGTGCTGATGCCCTATCTGGGTAACGACTAAGCCAATGTGCCAAAAGATGAACCCTTATGGGACTATGGCCCTTTTGCAGGTGGGGGTGTTGTTCGGAGGTGGCTTCTTAGTGCCACTGCCCTCCCTAAAAGCACCTCTCTGTCACCTGGCCCAAAAGGAAGTGGTGCTGGAGTACTGTCCCGCACAATTGGAGCATTCATGGGTTTCTGCAAGGTTTTCTGGTACAACCCACCTGGCTGTTAAAATCCCACCAGAGCAGGTGGTGTTGAACCCCCTGACCCGCTGCTATGTAGGGTGTAGGCTGCTGCATTGGGCATCTGATTAAGTAGCTGCTATCAAAATGACCCCCATGGCCAGGTGAGTCAGCGTGATAAGTTGAAGCCACAAGCCCGAGAGTGGTGCATCCCAATGAATGCGAGGATGGACTGCTGCCCTTTGGCAAAATTTTGCATCATATAGCAGCCACGTGTGCCCAGCGAAATCCACATAAGGTCTATATATGAGATCCATGTACTGTATCAGGGCTACCACCTGCCAAGACTACATCTTAACAATGACAACCATGTATATGAGAAATCCCGGTAGCGAATTGGTCCATGAATACCCTGGCTTATGCCTAAATCGGCATTCTTTGTCTCTGGCATCTTCCTTCTCGGCATCCTTTTTGTCCACCTCCCAGTTCAGCAGCCCAAATAGATCTATCTATTCACCATGCACAATCTGTTCCTTTGTTGCCAGTGCTAAATGGTCACCGAGAACCACCCCATAATCACAATATGGCAGGGTTCTAGGGGACTCAATTCGGGAACCGAGGATACACCCAAATCCCTGACCAAGCGTGCCTCCACATGGTGCTGACAATGCCGGCTGTGGGTATGGGGCCAACCAAGAAGGACCTCCCTGGATTGTAGGGGAGGTCAGCCCAGTTGGGCTCATGTAAGCCCCTTGTGTGCCAAAGGCAAATCCCACTAACAAACCTGACAAAGCTCCATCAGACCAGGGCCAGGTCAGATGAACCATCAGTGTGTCCAGTGTGGCCACAAACTCACCTGTCATAGGGGGAACCACGCTTCTAGCTGGGGCGCCAGTGTCTTCCCATGGTCCCCCTTGTCCCGAAGCCCCCACATCCAGGCATTCAATGTCTAGCTGAGGTGAGAATCGCTGACCCTCAGGGATCCCTGATTCCACTGGCCTACCCCTGGGTCTCCTGGCTGTCCTTGTTGGCATCTGGGGCGCTTCAGTCTGGGAGGTGGAGGCTGCACTTTCAAGAGCCCAAGCACTGATAGAGTAGTTTGGGGCTGCAGTCGCAAGCCCAACCACCCCAAAACACCATTATCTGCCACTCCTGCCACCGCCACCACCGACTGCATGTCCAAAAGTGAAAGTACGTGGGAAGTGACAAGGATCCTTCTTCTGAGTTCCTTCTGTGCCAAGAGGTCAGAGTTGGAGAAAATAAGGCTTATAGAGCCCAGCTTCGCCCATGCTGCCTGGCGCTTGCCTGGTGCAGAATGAGACCTTCTCAGCTCCTGTAAAACCTTTTCTGTAACTTCTTTTAGAGAGTCAATCCATCTCCTGTTTGATCTTCCACTTATCTTTCTGCTTTCAACCTTTCCCAACATGACTGCTCTTTCCAGGGAATCCCACCTTCTCATGATGTGCCTAAATTAGGACACCATCAGTTTCAACATTTTTGCCTTCAGAAATAGTGCAATCTTGATTTGATTTAGGACTCACTTGTTTGTCTTTCTGGACATCCTGGGTATGCACAAAGATCTCCTCCAGCACCATATTTCAAATGAACCAATTTCAAATGAAGATCCTTTAGCAGTAGCTGAAAATAACCAACTAAACTAGTGAACTCTTATTTATTTATTTATTTTTTAATCTTTTTATTTTAGACATACAAACATACAATAAACAATAATAAACAATAATGGACAATAAAATCATCAAACACTACAAAGTGCCCCCCACCCCCCGGGACCATCCAGTATTCTTGAATCTTCTCTTCCTTCATCATCTTCTTTTTTTTACTAGTTAGCTTCTTAAGGTCCTTTTCTCCAGAACTGTGTTGAATTATAGGTCGGTTGTATCCCTTTGCCTTTTGATAGTACATACTCTATAAATTTCCCCCAAATACCATAAAAAATATCCTTTTTCATTTCCCCTCGCAAAACTTTTATATTACAAGATAATTTATCATTTAAAGCTATATCCCACACTTCCTTATACCAGTCAGCAATTTTAAGATCTAATTTCAATTTCCAATTTCTAGCTATAATCAATCTTGCTGCTGTCACAAGATTTGCAATTAATTCTTTTGTTTTCATATCATATTCATTAATAGGTGGTAATGATAACAATGCAGTTTCCGGTTCAAATTTAATATTAGTTTGTAGTATTTCTCTTATCTCACCAAAAATCTGTTGCCAAAACTTTTGAACTATATCACATTCCCACCACTGATGAATATAGGTACCTGTCTTTTTTTCACATTTCCAGCAGAACTTGGAATATCTTGGATTCATTCTGTTCAGTCTGACTGGTGTCATATACCATCTTAAAACTAGTTTGAAATAGTTTTCTTTTATTCTAACTGATAATGATTGTAAAATCCTGAAATTCCAAATTCTTTTCCATTCATCATTTATTTCTTTGTCTAAGTCTTGTTTCCAGACCTCTCTTATTGTACCCAACTCCTCATTCTCAAGTGAATCCTGAATTATTTTGTATATTTTACCTACTGCTCCTTTCCGTGTATTTCCTTTCTCTGATTCATATGTTAACAGGAATTGCTCAAACTTTGTGTATTCTCTAAGTTGTATATTTCTCCTTGTCCATTCTTTCGTCCAACTTTCTAATTGAGTATAATTCAACCAAGATAAATCCTTAGCTTGCAGTATGCGTTTAATTTCTTGCTTTGTTCTCATCTTTTTAATCCAATCTTTTAATCTTGCCACTTTCATTGTTTTAAATAATTCTCCATATTTCTTCATATTTGTGGGGAAATTTATCTGATCTATCACCAATCCAAGAGGGGAACCTTCCGGTACCAGTTTCCTTCCGTATTTTTTCCAAGTAAGTAACAGGGAACTCAGGAGCGGATTTTTAATTGAATATCTTTTTGGGGGGAGGGTAAGCAGATATTTGTTTATATCTCCACTTAACTCATCTGATTCAAGTTCCCACCATATTAATTTTTCGGGATTAAATAATACTTTCCCCACACAACTAGGCTGGTTAGCTGTATAAAAGATTCTAAGATTAGGTATGCCTATACCTCCATCCTTTTGAGATCTATACCAAAAGCTTTTACTTATTCTTGCTTTTTTACCACCATTACAGTATCTATTTATAAGATCTTGATAAGCTTTAATTTTGGCTTCCGTGTACTGAATGGGTAGCATTCTAAAAAAGAAGTTAATTTTAGGAAGTATTTTCATTTTTACTATTGCTATTCTACCAAACCAAGATAAATTTAGTTTAGAATAATTTTGTAATTTATTTCTAATCTCTTCCTTTATTTTGATGAAATTCCGTTCTTTGGTCTTACGCATGTCTTTGTCTAGAAGTATCCCTAAATATTTCATATATTTGCAAACTTTCAATCCATAGTTAGATATCTCCTCCGTATCTCGATTATCATGGTTGAAGACCATAATTTCTGATTTTTGCCAGTTTACACATAATCTGGTTGTTTCGGCAAATTCCTTTAAATGTGATTTTATTCTTGGTATATTTTCTAGCGGATTTTTTATTGTTAACAAGGTGTCATCCGCAAATAAACTAATTTTAATCTTCGCCTCCTTGCCCATACCTTTGATTAGTTGATCATCCCTTATTGCATTAGCAAGTAGCTCTATAACTATGCAAAACAGAAATGGTGATAAAGGACATACCTGTCTCGTTCCTCGGCCTAAGATGATCTGTTCTGTCATCCCATCATTAACTATAATTGACGAGGTACTATGTGAATAGAGTTGATTTATTACACTTAAATTTTTCTCTCCAAATCCCCATTTCTCTAATAGAAGTTTTAACGCAGACAATTGAACACAGTCAAAAGCTTTAAATAGGTCTAAGGACAAAATGCATGCTTTATCTTGTGCTCTTCCCATCTCATGAAGAACATTCAAAGTTCTTATAGTGTTCGACATTTGTCTACCCTTAATGAATCCAGTTTGATCTTCTTTAATATATTTATCTATAAATGTATACATTCTTTTTGCTAGAATTGCTGTGAAAATCTTTGCATCTTGATTTATAAGTGATATTGGTCTATAGGATCCAACATCTGTTGGATCCTTGTTAGGCTTGAGAATTAAAATAGTTAGTGAGTTTTTCCAGGAGTTTTTCCAGGAGATAGGAGCTTGCTCTCCTTCCATTATCTCATTATAAAGCTTCTTTAGCTTAGGTATTAGCATTGATTTGAATATCTTATAACTCTAACGGACAGACAAAAACAACGCCATTTTGAAATCCATGAAAAAGCTCATAATGAAATCAGTTTGATAAATCTTAAAGGTGCCACAAGACTTTTTTTTCATTTGTTGGCTTTGTATTCTTTTTGTTATACCTTATTAAGCAACATATAAGAAGCCTAATTTCTAGTTCAGAAAGGGATGGAAATGATTGCCACCCATGACTGACCCTTTATCCAGGGGTGTACAAACTTTTTGCAAGGAGGGCCAGATTGGGTGAGGTGGAAATGTGTGGGGGCCAACCATTCAGCCACATTTGGCCCCCAGGCTGGACTTTGGAAAGGTCTCTATAACATGCAAGGAGGTGGGGAGGACGATGCAGCAACGGACCCGGAGGCAGGTTGGCTGGGCAGGTGGCTGAGGTGGTGGTGGACAGAGACAGGGAGGGCAGGTAAAACTTAAAAGTGCAAGCTGATGCCTCCATCTGGGAAGGGCCAGCTGATGGGGATGTGTGACAGGCTAAGCCGGTGAGGAGAAGAGGTTGTGGGCCACTCGAAATTTGAAAACGGGCCGCATTTGGCCCCCGGGCCTGACTTTGGACATGCCTGCTTTTATCTATTTCATAGGAATAGGTCAACCAGAGAGAGAGGGAGAGGGAGAGGGGAGAGAGAGAGAGAGAGAGAGAGAGAGAGAGAGAGAGACAGACAGACAGACAGACAGACAGACAGACAGACAGAGACAGAGATTGTGATGGAAAGGGAGCAGAAAGGTGGATACAGAATTGTATAATGTTTCTATATGTTAATGTGGACATAGATGCTCATTTGGAAATGATTATTGTGATTGAAACAGAACTATAATAATTTTATCAGAGTGGGATAGTCACCAGCCGAGCTCTTCGTTTATTAATTGTACAGTCTAGATGCAAACTTTTGATGGGTGATAGACCTTTCAGAACTTTGGTCATTACATATGGGCACGAACTGCCAGTTTGTCACTTCTTGTCAGTGTGTCCTTCTGGCAAGCACAGGTTCTTGGCTCTCCCCAGGTCCACCTGATCTTGCAGGGGCCCACTCAGAGGCACCACCCCAGCTTCCCTGCCTCACCTCCTCCAGGGGCCATCCTTTTTAAGATTCTTTGTACGGGGAAAGGATGGGAAATTTAAACTATGGGGACCTGAATTCAAGCGAGATTTTGATTGGACACCCAAATCTTCAGCAAGAGAATATCTGCCACTGTTATCTTTTCTTAGAGGGTGCAGTGGTAAACTGCAGTCAAAACTTTGCTCATGAACTGGGTTTAGTCTCAGGTAACTGGCCTGATGTTCAATCAGCCTTCCATCATTCTAAGGATGGTAAATTAATTACCCAGATTGCTGGGGGAGGGGCAAGGTGTACCTGCAAAAATGCCTTGTAAACCACATAGAGAGTGCTATAAGAGCTATGGAGAAATATATAAGCAGCACACTTTGCTTTTGCACTTTTTACAGAGGATTAGAGATGTATTCCTGCCAAGAAAACCTCATGGACATGGGGTCACAAAGAGTCGGTCACGACTGTAACGACACAACACACACAGAGAGAGATGGGCTCGAATCATTGGTTCAGTGGTTCTGTCAGTTTGGGACAGCACCCATACAGGTGCTCTGCAGGGGCCAGGTGCTTCCCTCCCGCATGTGATTTCCTACTCACCAGCTGCAAGAACACTCCCCTCTCCTGCCTTCTCCATGTGATTAAACATAAGAACATAAGAACATAAGAAGAGCCATGCTGGATCAGGCCAACGGCCCATCTAGTCCAGCTTCCTGTATCTCACAGTGGCCCCACCAGGCACGTCTGGGAGTGCATGAGACTAGATCTCTGTCTCCTGATACCACTCCCCTGCATCTGGCCCTTGAAGTACCCAGGTTTTTTTTAAAGCCTGGAGATTACACATTTCCATTATGGTTTGTAACCTGCAATGGACTTTTCCTCCAGGAGTCTGTCCAATCCCCTTTTGAAGGCATCCAGGCCAGATGCCATCACCACATCCTGGGGTAGGGAGTTCCACAGACTAACAACACGCTGGGTGAAAAAAAAATATTTTCTTTTGTCTGTTCTTACTCCCCCAGCCCTCAATTTGAGTGGATGTCCCCTACTTCTGGTATTTTGTGAGAGGGAGAAGAGCTTCCCTCTATCCACTTTAATCATGCCCTGCATTATTTTGTACATCTTAATCATATCCCCCCTCAAGTGCGTCTTTTCCAGACTAAAGAGACCCAAATGTTTTAGCCTTTCCTCATAAGGGAGGTACCCCAGCCCAGTAATCATTTTAGTCACTCTTTTCTGCACCTTTTCCAGTTCCACTATGTCTTTCTTGAGAATTGTACACAATACTCCAGATGCGGCCTTACTATTGTTTTGTATAATGGCATTATAATGTTGGCTGTTTTATTTTCAATCCCCTTTGTGATAATCCCTAGCATGGAATTGGGCTTCTTCACTGCTGCCACACATTGGGGAGACACCTTCATGGAGCTGTCCACCAACACACCAAGATTTCTTTCCTGATCCATCACGGATAACTCAGAGCCCATGAGTTGATAGATAACGTTTTGAATTTTCACCCCAATATGCATTACTTTACATTTGGCTACATTAAAACGCATTTGCCATTTCGTAGCCCATTCCCCCAGTTTGGAGAGATCCTTCTGGAGCTCTTCACAATCTTCTCTGCTTTTTACCGCACGGAAAAGTTTTGTGTCATCTGCAAACTTGGCCACCTCACTGCTTATCCCTGTCTCCAGGTCATTTATGAACAGATTGAAAAGCACCGGTCCCAGGACAGATCCCTGGGGCACACCGCTTTTCACTTCTCTCCATTGTGAAAATTTCCCACTGACACCTACTCTTTGTTTCCTGGATCTCAACCAGTTCTCAATCCATAAGAGGACCTGTCCTCTTATCCCCTGACTGTGCAATTTTCTCAGCAGCCTTTGGTGAGGGTCTGTGTCAAAAGCCTTCTGAAAATCCAGATAGACAACATCCACCAGTTCACCCAAATCCACATGCCTGTTGACCTTATCAAAGAATTCTAAATGATTTATCAGGCAAGACTTACCCTTGCAGAATCCATACTGATTTTCTCTCAGCAAGGTTTGCTCTTCTATGTGTTCTAAGATTCTCTCTTGGATGAGGCTTTCCACCATTTCCCCTGGGACATACATAAGGCTAACTGGCCTGTAGTTTCCCGGGTCCCCCATCCTTCATTTTTAAAAAAATTGGTCTGACATCCAGTATCCTTCAGTCCTCCGGCACTGTGGCCGTTTTAATAGACAAGTTGCATATTGCCGTTAAGAGATCCACAATTTCATTTCTCAGTTCCCTAATAACCCTTGGCCCAGTGACTTGTTGATCTTAAATTTATCAATTAAACCTAAAACATCCTCTCTTTTAACCTGTATTTGATTTAATTCTTTATCAAGAGGGGCCCTTCAGGTAGCAGAATCTGCCCAAGGTCTTCTGTCGTGAAGACAGATGCAAAGAACTCATTTAATTTCTCTGCAATTTCCAAGTCCTCCTTTACCTCCCCTCTTCCTCCCTCACCATCCAGAGGGCCAACTGGTTCTCTGTCAGGTTTTCTACTTCTTACATATTTAAAGAAGCTTTTATTATTTCCCTTTATATTGCCTGCCATGCATTCCTCAAAGTCTTTCTTTGCCTCTCTTATCATCTTCTTACATTTCTTTTGCCAGAGTTTGTGTTCCTTTTTATTTTCCTCATTTGGGGAGGATTTCCATTTACGAAAAGACCTCTGAATGAAGAATGAATGAATGAATGAACACTTTATTGCGGTCAATGACCAAATCCAAAGTACATATATATAAAAATAGAACCAGTTACAGCAAAACAAGGAAGAACAAGGGAGGGGAAATATACAAATTGAGCCAGCTTAAATTGTGAGTGCTTGAGCAATTGTTGAAACCTCCTGAGCACGAATTATCATTGCTGCCGCACAGATATTAGCTACATTAGACAGCATGCTTGAATTAGGACATTCTGCAGTGTATATATTTTGCCCTGACAACAGGAGGCTGGTATAAAATGCCTCTGGCCATCCAGGGAATTGCTTTAAATAAGGAACAATAAGTTTTTCCCTAATTTCCTCATATAAGGGGCAGTGCAGGAGTACATGTGCCAATGTTTCAATTCTATCTGTCCTGCAAGGCACTTACGATGAGAATAGGGAATCTTTTGGAATTTTCCCTCTTGTATTGCTGATGGCAGAGCATTCATCCAAGCAAGTGTAAAAGCTCTGCGTTGATTCTTTGTTAAATGAGCAAAGAAATAGCTGGTTTGAAAGATCAATGCTAGATCAATTGATTTGTTATTAGAGATAGCCCCCAAATCATGATGTCTCTCTACCTCCAAGATGCGTTGCTTGAGGATTTGCTTAGCCATCTCATAGCCTACTTGTATAAGGCACTCCATTGAGAGACCATAAATTTTAAGTTTAAGGGATAGGCCTCTCTTCCATGTTGAGTGGTAATTATCTACAAAGAGTAAAGAGGTTAGGGTTCTTGGGAGAAAAATTAATTTCAGCCAAAAATTGAAGATGGCTAGCCAAGCCCTAGCTTCCACTTTCATGAATCCCACTTCTAACCTCAGGGCTGCATTAGGCACCCCAACGGGGTACTTGTAGTATAGCTCTCAAAATTTTGAACTACTTCCAAGGATGTGAAAGAAGGATAAGGGTCCAATTGTGCTCCATAAAGAAGTTGGCTAAGCAGGTTAGCTTGAAATAGTTTCAACGCTGCTGGAATATTTTGCCCCCCTCTGGTATAGAAAAATTTCATTATCGCAGAGGAAGCTCGCTGAGCTGATTGCGCGACATATGCTGCATGCTCCTTATGTGATCCATTGCATTGAAGGACCACTCCCAGATATTTAAAGGTCCTTGTCTGTTCAATGTTATGGTTATCTATCGACCATTTATAGGCCTTTGGTCTTTTAGCAAAAACCATAACTTTTGTTTTTTCATATTAGGAGATTTTCTTCATGGCAATAATGTGCAAGGGCCCCTAATGCTCTCTTTAAGCCGATAGGCGTCTGAGAGAGTATAACAGCATCATCGGCATACAGTAGCACTGAAATATGTCTGCCTTCTAGCTTGGGGAGGGGGTGAAAATCTAGTTGAGAAAGGGTTGGGACCATGGAGTTAATATAAAATTTAAATAACAATGGGGAAGTATGCAGCCTTGCTTAACACCCTTGAATGTATGTACTAACTTTGAAAGCTGACCTTCTGGATTGCACCTTATTTTTAAAGATGTATTTTCATGCAGTTTATACATAAGCAGCAATAGGGGGAGGTCAATAGTGGAGTTGTTAAATTTGTGCCACAGTTTATCTCTAGAGATTGAATCAAAGGCTGCTTTGAGATCAACGAAGGCTGCAAATAGCTGTCCTTTTGGTTTACCAGTGTATTTTTCTGCCAGATGCTGCAGAATCAAGACTTGGTCCATGGGAGATCTTCCTGCTCTAAAGCCCGCCTGCTCATCTGCAAGAATGTTTTCGTTGTCCATCCAGTCTAATAATTTCCAGTATAGATGTCTAGCATACAGTTTACTGATTATTGACAGTAAACTGACTGGGTGATAATTGGAGGGATTAGCCTTCTACCCTTTCTTATAGATAGGGATGACTATGGCTGTGCTCCAATCTGAGGGAATGTGAGCAGTTTGATCTATATATGTAAAGAGCTTGGCTAATATTGGAGGTCACCAATCTATATTCGCCTTGATCAGCTCAGGTGGAATGCCATCAATGCCAGGTGCCTTACATGGCTTGAGCTGGGATATGAGATCACCTGTCTCAGAAATTGAAACTGGTGGCCAATCTGTCAAATTTTCTGTGGCATGGTTCAGTTGGAAGGAGGAAATACCCTTGTTACTAGAGATGGGCACGAAACGAGCAATTTTTCATTTTCGTTTTTGTTTTTTCATTTCATTACGTAACAAAATGAAAAATGAATTTTGTCTCCAAAATGAAACGAAACGAAAAGAAACAACAGAAATTTTGTCGTGCGTTTCGTTTTCGTTGCGGCAAATACATTGAATTGTAATGAATGCTAACGAAACAGCAATTTTTCATTTTTGTTTTTGTTTTTTCATTTCGTTACGTAACGAAATGAAAACAAAATTTTTTGCAAAAAATTCACAAAAAATGAAAATGAACCGAAACGGACCCCCTAAACGACAAACGACAAACGAAACACCATTTTTTTGAGTCGTGCCCATCTCTACGTTACTATATAGCTCCTGAAAGAAACTTTCCCATATATTAGAGGAGATTTAACAATTTGCCCGTGCCACATTATTATTTAGAGCTGGAGAAGTGAGATGCCAAAAAGTGCTCATTAGAGATGGGCACGACCAGGAAAAATTACGTTTCGAGTTGTCGTGTGTCAGAGCCAGCCGGTTTCGGCTTGTTTCCGTTTTTCGCGAAATTTTCCAAAAAATTGTCGTTTCGTTTGTCGGTTTTTTGTCTGTCGTTAGTACTGGTTTTGGGGGGGGCGGGCTCCTGGAGGCACCTCTCTGGGGTGGGTGCCTCCTCTGGCCCGCCATGAAGGGAAAGCGGGCTCCTGGAGGCACCTCTCTGGGGTGGGTGCCTCCTCTGGCCCGCTACAAAATGGCATGCATAGCCAATTGGATATGCATATCATTAAGTTGCAGTTGCAGTAGCAGGCAGAGGCACCTCTCTTTCGGGTGCCTCTGTGACTCACTGCCTGCGGTGCACTTGGGCTGGGGAATGAAGTGAGAGAGGACCCCTACGGGCACCCTGTGACTCACTAAGAAGGGAAGTGTACTTGCTGTAGTGCAATGCGAGTACACATCTGGCTTACTGGTTAGGGGTTAGCGCAAGGGCTAGGCTTAGGGTTACTGGTAAGGTTAAGGTGAGTTACTGGGGTGCACCTCTGGGTGCCTCTCTAACCCACTAAGAAGGACAGTGTACTGGGGTATGGGTTAGGGTTAGGGTTAGGGTTAGGGTTAGGGTTCAGACTAGGGTTAGTGGGCTTTTTATGCTTGACTGGCACATCCCAGAAGTCTCGGTCAAAACCTGGCCAAGTGGCCATGAAATTGGTGGAATGGCTCCAAAAAATTGCATGGTCCACTCCCATGGCCAGCCCATCATTGCGCAGGTGTAAAAAAATAAAAATAAAATAAAATAAATGGAGACGTTTTGTTGCAAGAAAAACCCACTGCTGCTACTGAAAAAATTCAGGCAGTTTTAAAATAGCTATTTTCGCATGTTTCTGTGATGCTTTGGTGTATTTTTGGACCACGCGATTTCAAAATAAATATTGTGATCGCCCCATTTTGGATCCCCCGCCCGCACCGCATGGCATGGCGAATTGGCAAGACGATGAGGATGTGCGCAGCCCAGGAGAGGAGAGGGGGGAAGGCCGGGGACCCCCCCCCAGAAACCACCCTTCTGGTAGGTGCCCTCACTGAAGCAGGCATATTTTCGCCTGCTTTTTTGGCCGGAAAATCGGGTTTTTTTAATTTTTAAAACTTTTTTTCTGTGCCGTGCCGCTTGGCGAGTTGGCGTGGTGACTCGACGAGGATGCGCACTTTGCGCAGCCCAGGAGGGGGGGAGGCCGGGGACCCCCCCAGAAACCACCCCTCTGGTAGGTGCCCTCACGCAGGCAGGCATATTTTCGCCTGCTTTTTTGGCCGGGAATCGTTTTTTTTTAACTTTTTTTCTGTGCCGCGCCGCTTGGCGAGTTGGCGTGGTGACAAGATGAGGATGCCCACTTTGAGCAGCCCAGACCACCCCTCTGGTAGGTGCCCTCACTCAGGAAGGCATATTTTTGCCTGCTTTTTTGGCCAGGAATCGGGGTTTTTTTTATTTTGAAAACTTTTTTTCCTGTGCCGCTTGGCATCGCGCGATCGCTGCGATGCCAGGAACAACCATGACAAATCAGACCCAATTTTTCTTTAGTCGGTTTGAGTTCGAGTTCTGGCGGAGTAATTGTCGTTACCGTTTCCGTTACATAACGGAAACGAGAAACGGAAACGGAAACGGAAACGAGAATTTCGCCAAGTCGTGCCCATGTCTAGTGCTCATGTCTTTAGTACTGACTGCATGGATAAGTTGTTCCCATAGGTGCTGCTGTTCTTTGATCGTTTTTTGCTTTAATTAGCTGCTTATACTGACACTTAAGATGCATTAAGTCATCAGCTTTCACTGCTGTTGGATTTTCTTTCTGGAGCTTAAATTTAGAAATAAAGTTTTTCTTAGCATCCCTGCATTCCCGGTCAAACCATTTCTTTGAATTCCACTTGCTAGAGTAAGGTTTATTTCGGCCCTCTACTGTAAGTACGTCAGCTAATGTTTTTATCAATCTACCATACTGTCCTATTATTTCACAGTTTGCTGTCATTGCAAGGAAGCTAGAATGGATCTCAGAGTAAATGTCAGTTTGGAGTAGCTCTGAGAAACGCTCTGCAATGTTAGTATTCCATTTAATTCTGTTGTAATTAGCTGTAACCTCAAAGTTAAATTGAAGGACCTCCTCAATATGAGTGTCTTGGCCAGGCACCCTCAATTGTACACATAATGGTAGGTGGTCGCTGTCTATTCTAGTATGTACCTCAAATTTTATAATGGGGTCTGCTATATCATGGCTAACAATTAATTAATCGATAGTGCTCATCCTGGAGCCTGACCAAAATGTGAATTCTCCTGGCATATCACCTGTAGTATTGCCATTAAGAATATGTAGATTTAATTGATAGACCATCTGGGCTAACTTGAGCCCTGCATAATTACAGGTCTTGTCTTTTGAACACTATACATTTATGGTGGAAGAGAAAAGGCTTACTGGGGGACTCAGGCGGAAAGCAGCAAAGAGGGCAGCATCATTTGCCCCCAATCTCACATTAAAATCTCCTCCAATAAATACTTTTGGGTAAGAGCAGGATATTAAAAGATCCTCTATGTAAGCTCCAAACCCTTGCCACACTAAGTCAATCTGCTTATACAAACGCTGTGGAGGTATATATACATTTACAAACAGTATTGCACAGCATGAAAACTTGACGAGCACTGCAATCACAAATTGCTCATATGAAGGGAGTGTTGTTAATGATATACGAAGTTTGGTGGAGACCAAGGTAATTATGCCACCTTTTGGTCTGCCCTTCTTAGTGCTAGGACTGGCAGAAAGTTGGTGGGCTGTGTATCCATTCAGTTCAATTGCGTCTAAAGCCCAGGTCTGTTGTAGCATTAAAATATCAAACTTGGAAAGGTATTTGATGAAAGAGTCATCTCCACCCTTGCCTTTCCACCCTGCAATGTTCCAAGACAGTACTGAGATGTGTTTCAGAGAGGTTATCTGTCAATCAGTCATATCTGAAGGTGGCAGCGGTTCCTGTGAGATCATCTGATCCTGCTTCATAATTAATGGGGTAGCTTTTGTGGTCATAAGCTCCATACCATCTGGCTGCAACAGAGCAGATTGAGGCATAGATTTATTAAGCCCAGTATGGCTTAAAAGAGGAGGAGCTTTAATTGGAGATGGTAATGATTTGGTTACAAGATCAGTGTTTGGCGGAGAATTTTGTATGTGCTGCCTCCCACAATCTTCAATATCCAAGACAATTAATTCCTCTTGCTCACAGTGCAACTGTTGCTTGATAGCTTCCTCTGCTGTAATAGTTAGTGTGGATAAATCAACGTCAGCTTGTGTAGCCGTGCTAAATTTCTTGAGGTAACCTCTCAGTGGTTCTGCTTTCTTGAAGAGGGAAGACAAACTTGATTTCGCCTCCTCCCACCTGGAATTAATCTCACCTAGAGAAGTGGTGGTCTCCTTGTTGTGAGGATATGATAGTCTGTCTTCAAATGCTGGCTGTCTCTCTGGAACCTGTTTCCGAGGCCCTGCTGTCTTAACCCTAAGGGGTCAACAGTATGATTGTGAAATTTCTTGGACCACCTCCTGGGACATACTTCCAAGGTTCTGGAATTCCAACCTTCTCAGGGATGGGAGTGGGTGATTTATTTCAGTAAAGAGTCCTTTAGGGGTGATTCGAAAGCTGCTCAGAAATGGTTTCATCTTGAATAACATAAGTGTGATCACCGCATGTTCAAATGTGAGATGTATTCTCTTCTGCACCAATTGGTGTGGAAGCCAACTGATTTCTTTTAAATCTCTCTTCTAGGTCTCAATGTTTAATAGTTGACTTAAAGAGTCTCTCACTGCACTGGGTGAATCCCACCTTCTTCTATTAATGTTGATTGGGGCAATTTGCAGTACAATTTGAGAGGGTTGAAAGATCTTTAAAGGGGTGGATTCTCTCCTTAGTTGTTGCACTGCTTCTTGAGAGTTTATTCGAGTGCCAATGACATTGCTGTGTCTGCTCTTATTACTCCTCTTTGCACTGTCCTCTTGTGGAATAATCTTAGAACTAGAGAGAGTCTTTGTAAGAGCTTCCAAGGCATTCTCCACCAAATTCATCTTGTTATATACCATTTGTAAATGTTCAAAAATTGAAATCACGGTCTGTGCTGTTCAGAGGCATTGATCTGCTAAGTAGTTAGGTAGGAGATTTTGTGTAGAGTCTAGTTTGCTCTTTGGGGAGCAGGCAGAAGACACAGCTGAGGTGTCCCCCTTCTCTTGATTGGGAGGGGAGATTTCAATGGGAGAGAGCAGCTCACTTTCCAACGCAGCAAACTTATTGCTTAAAGCTACAGAAGATGAAATGGGCATGTTACTCACTGGGCAGCTAGCAGTCAGAAGCTCATCAATCTTTAGTTGTTTCACTGCTCTGGCAAGTGGATGATCTGGGGTGGCCCTCCATCGTTTATTCGGCATTCTATTTATCAATTCCAAAAGCTTCTCTCCTCCGAGTTGTTGCCGGCCGTAAATCTCGCTGGGGAGCGATAAGGAGGAATGGGTCTTGCAATTAAAATTGAAGGTTGAAAGGAAGTTAAAATACAGGAAAATTAGCTTTAAAAGGGTAACTAAAATAAAAAGATAAGATAAAATAAAATAAAATAAGATAAAAAGGGAGCGGAGCACAGAATGAACGCTGCTTCTCCCTACACTGGAACCGGAAATCTGTCGAGAGACCTCTCCTTGTGCTTTAGAACCTCTCTAACTCCACTCGTTAACCATGCTGGTGCCCTCCTGGACTTAGATGAGCTCTTCTTTCTTTGTGGTAGAGATGGGCACTAAATGAAAAAAAATTTCATTCCGTTATTTCTTATTTGTTTTGTTTCGTTACATAATGAAATGAATAACGAAAATTGTGATGAAATTGGAACAAACCGAACGAAACCACGAAAATTAGTTTCGTTACATTTCATTTTCATTAATGGCGACACGCAATGAAATGAGCTGTTTTTAAATGTTAAAAAACATCCTGAATATCCATAAAAACCCAGCGATAATTATTTATTTTGCCTGATAATACCTACTGGGGGGTTGGGGTCCTTAATACGTGCATTTATGTCTTTTCTCAGATCGCTGTATTTTTTTCCTTTAAGGGGAGTTAGGGATCATCGACCCAAAATGGCACCCAGATCCCTAATATTGATCTCTTGGGAATTAAAATGCCCTGGACATCCATTAAAATGCAGAGATAATTATTTGAAATTATTACCTACCAGGGGGTTGCGGCTCTTAAAACGTTTGTTTTTGTCTTTCTCACATCACAATGTATTTTTTCTTTTCCCTTTAAGGATGACACAAAATGGATTCCAGCCACAAGATGGATGCAAGCCATGTGATGGGATCATGTAAATTCTTGGACAATTTCAACCAATATCATGCCCAGGTTGCAGACTGGGTAGGTGAGGCAGCCACAGAGGGCATAAAAAGCTTTGGCAGCCCCTGTCCTCCTTGCAGTCTGCAGTGGGAGTTAGGATGGGATTGCTGTCTCTGCGACTCATTACTTTAGGCCAGCCAGACAGGTGTGTGTCTCTGTGTTCCTGCTGGCTGCAGTCTGGCTCTTAGGGGAGAGAAAGAAGAGATTTCTCTTGCAGCCTCCCTGTGTGTGTGCGTACCTCTTGGTGAGTACCCTCCCCTGCCCCGCAGTGCAGTCACTCTCCATCTGCCTTACGCCCTGGGCAACACCCACCCCTGCCTTTGCAGCCTCCCTGCGTACCAATCTATACTGTGTCTCTGTCAGCATCTTTTTTTAGTGTTTTCCCTCTGGTCTGGGGCGTTGGGGGACATCCACGCGCGGAAATGCTTTAAGTCGCGCAAAAAGCGGGTAAAAACAAACAATGAAACAATGAAACATATTTTTTTTCAAAAAATTCAAAAATAATGAAACAAACCGAAACGGACCCGCAACAAAAATGAAAAACCGAAATGTCATTTTTTCAATTCGTGCCCATCTCTACTTTGTGGTATGCACTTGTGCTGGGCCTGTATTACCATTGTTTTAAACAGGCCCCATGCACTCTGGAGAGATTGGATTCTTTTTACCTTCCCTTTCAATTTCTTTCTAACTAATTTCCTCATTTGAGGGAAGTTTGCCCTTTGGAAATCAAGGGTTTTTTGTGTCTGATTTGCTTGGCACTCTCCCTCCGACATGCATGGCAAAGGAGATTGCAGCATGGTCACTGTTCCCTAGAGGCTCAGTGACATTCACATCCCTGACCAGGTCCTGAGTATCACACAGTATTAGATCCAGAGTTGCCTGTTGTCAGGTGGGCTCCATGACAAGTTGCTCCAAGGCACAGTCATTCAGCATGTCGAGAAACCCCATTTCTCTTTCTTGCCCTGAGCTCACATTATCCACTCATTGGCAACACCACAGTTTCCCCTGACTTTCCTCCTCATTGGAGTGGACAATCACATGGAGAAGGCAGAGGAGGGAAGTGTGCTTGCAGCTGATGAGTGTGCAATTGCATGGAGAGGGTGGGGGAGTGAAGGATGTGGCATCCGCAGAATACCTGTCAGGTGTCATGCCAAACTGGGGCACATGGTGTTTCCTACAGATATGGGTGGGGACTTTCTGGGATTTCTCTACACAGTAAGATATATAGGTTCCTGGCCACCTTATCTAAACTGCATTCCATGAAATGCCCTGGCCCTGACTCTCATTTCCAACATTCCACAGTCTGATTGGCTATTATATCAGCCAATATGTCAGCAAGTCCATTCTGATTTATAGCAACCCTTTCTCAGCTTCCAAGTGGTGTACCAGTGACTTCTGTAGGACTGTGCAGCTCACCCACAGCTATACAGGCTGGCTCTTCTCCTACTTTCCTAAAAGTTACAAATCCACTGCCATGCTATTCATCTTGCTCCTGCTTCATAGTACTGACGTAAAGTCAGTTGACAGCGAGGCCAATTTGTGTCCTTGTTTTGAAGGTTCCTCTTAAGAATTTGCTGAAAGAGTAGCAGCACATCTTCTGTCAGCAAAATACTTGCAAAAAGGAACTCTCTGCTACATCTTTGTTCTAATTCTTCACTAAAAAACTTTTTTAGAAATGCCAAGAAAGAAATGGACAAGATAGAAGGCGACAAGAGGGAGAATCAGTGAGAGAATGTATAAAAACAGATTAGCAGGGGGTCCTACAGCTAGAAGACTGAGAGCAATTTCCCTTCCTCATCTCTAGGAAACAATAAAATTTCCAACATAAAGAGGCAGTTCAGAAAAAAAAATTACAATGTTACACGTTCACATTAATTCCAATTGGTCAATACTTTAAAAACTGAACTTGATTATGATAATCACATTGAGGACATAGCAATGTAGTTTTAATCAAGACTCAACTGAATCATGGAGAGGTTCAAATGTACACCAAATTTGTAGCAGGGTGCTTCTCCATGGGCATGATTGTTGACTCAGGCTACGTTCACACATCCAGAATGTCTCTCTAACTTTCTCACATTTTTTACTTTGACGCAGATGGCATGATTGTGCCACATGAATAGCATGGCAAGAGAAGAAGGGGGAATGATTTGCCATGCTCCAGTCACAAACCTATTTCCTCTATTATTTTGGTTTGGTTGTTCACCACCCTAAGTTCCCTTGGGAAAGTCGGGCGGCATATAAATGGAATGAATGAATAATAAATAAATAAATGGTTGTTCACCACCCTAAGTTCCCTTGGGAAAGTCGGGCGGCATATAAATGGAATGAATGAATAATAAATAAATAAATAAATAAATAAATAAATAAATAAATAAATAAATAAATAAATAAACGGGTTGCACTTGAACCATGATGGGACCAGATTGCTGGCACTCAACATCAAAAAGGCTGCAGAGCAGCTTTTAAACTGATAACTGGGGGAAAGCCGACAGGAGCTGAGTGGCATCTGGTTTGGAAAACCTCATCCCCGTAGAACAAGGTTGGAGAGGGTAGAGAACCACCAAGTGATGACATAGTAAGTATTAGCACTGGGATAATAATGGGACGTGGTAGTTTGTATACTGGAATTAAAAGCTTTGGGGGGGGGAAAACAAAGAAGCAGCCGTTCTTGGGGGACCCACGGTACAGGTGCTTCTATGCAAATGCTCCAAGCCTCTGAGCAAAGATGGGAGAACTTGAACATTTGGCAGCTAGGGATAACTTTGATATAATAACCATAACAGAAACCTGGTGGAATGTGGAGAACCAATGGGATACAGCAATCCCAGGCTATGAACTCTATAGGAGGGATAGAGAAGGGCGGGTTTGAGGTGGAATGGCCATCTATGTCAAAGAAGGGGTAAAATCCAGCAGAACGGAGAATGATGGTGGGTTTGACTCCACCATAGAATCACTGTGGTTTAAACTACTAGATCCAAGGAGCAATGTGATAGTGGGCTGTGTGTGCTATCATCCACTAGATCAAAAACTTGAGGGGAACCTTGAAATGAGGAGACAAATCATGGAGGTGTCTAAGAGGGACAGGATAGTAATCATGGGGGACTTCAATTATCCCCACATTGACTGGGCCAATGCAAGCTCAGGGCAAGAAAGAGAAATCAGGTTTCTCGGCATGCTGAATGACTGTGCCTTAGAGCAACTTGTCATGGAGCCCACGCAAGAACAGGCAACTCTGGATCTAATACTGTGTGATACTCAGGACCTGGTCAGGGATGTGAATGTCACTGAGCCTCTGCTGTAATCTCCTTTGCCATGCATGTCAGGGGAAGAGTGTCAAGCAAATCAGACACAAAACCCCTTGATTTCCAAAGGGCAGACTTTCCTCAGATGAGGAAACTAGTTAGAAAGAAATTGAATGGGAAGGTAAAAAGAATCCAATCTCTCCAGAGTGCATGGGGCCTGTTTAAAACAATGGTAATACAGGCCCAGCACAAGTGCATACCACAATGTTAGCAGAAATAATAAAAGCTTCTTTAAATATTAGAGATGGGCACGACTCAGCGAAATTTTCTTTTTCGTTTTTGTTTTTTCATTTTGTTTCGTAACGAAAACGAAAACGAAAATTTTTTCAAAAACCAAAACGGAAACGGTTTTCGTTGCGGCAAATTCATTGAACTGAAAAGAATGCTAACGAAACAGCAATTTTTCGTTTTCATTTTTGTTTTTTCATTTCGTTACGAACCGAAAATGAAATGAAAATTTTTTCAAAAACAAAACGGAAAATGAAAACGAACCAAAACGGATCCCCAAACGACCAAACGAAAAAAAACACAATTTTTTTGAGTCGTGCCCATCTCTATTAAATATGTTAGAAGTAGAAAACCTGCAAGAGAACCAGTTGGCCCTCTGGATGGTGTGGGAGGAAAGGGGGAGGTCCTGGAAATTGCAGAGAAATTATATAAATTCTTTGCATCCATCTTCATGACAGAAGACCTTGGGCAAAATGTTTTACTCTTTCTTTAAAAAAATACAGCTCCCAGAATAGTCCAGGACTCCAGGAAGAGGATGTCCTGGCCAACATGACACCTGTTGGCCATCCCCAACCTGTTAGATGAAGAATGCATAACAGTAGGAAATTGGTTTGCCAGTAGGTTTGTTCATATTCATATTAGTGATCTAATTTTGTCGACCATTAGCTTATCTTATTTACCTTTGATTTTTATGAATGATGTTGTTTTATTTATGTTTTCATTTGTAATATTTTTGCTTTTTATTATATTTTTGTACCTATATTTTGTAATCAGTTTTTTTATGTTGTAAACTGCCCAGAGTGGCTTTCTGCCAAATGGGTGGTATATACTGTAAATCAAATAAATAAATAAATTTATATTCTTCCATGCTGGGAGAATGGAAGAATATAAATTTAAATTAATGAATTATATATACATGAATCAGTGAGTGATATGAGTCTGAAGGAATAGAGGAGTTGGTCAGAAAATGGGAGAAGGCCTCCTTTGCTGGAACTCCCTTCTGTTGGAGGCTAGACTGACCCCATCTTTGTTGTTCTTCCGCAAGCAGGTGAAGACCTTTCTCTTCAGGCAGGTTTTCCCAGGGTGAGTGACGGACTGCCGGGGTGGGTTTTCTAAACAGATTGTTGTACTTGGCTACTTTGAATGTATTTTGACACTGCATATGTTTTTAGGTGTTGCATTCATTGATCCTATTAATATTGTATACTTATTGTTACTAACTTAAATACTGTCTTAATTGTTGTAAGCCATCATGCACTGGCGTAACTAGGGAGGGGCAGAAGAGTACATTTGCCTCCGGGCGTGCAGCAATCTGAGGGTGCCTGGAGAGGGAGCAGGAGGAGGAAGCCATGCCATCCTGCCAGCAGTCCTCCTTTTGCCCCACTAAGGCTTGGTGATCCTTAGTCAGGGGAAAGGAGGAGAGGGAAGCAGGTGATGATTTTTTCCCAAGCAGCACCTCCGTCGATTGCTCCCCCTCCTCCTTTCCCCCACCCCCACTAAGGCTTGGCAATTGTTAGCTTGGGGAAAGAAGGACATGGAAGCAGGCATTTCCCCCCCAAGCAGCACTTCCATCAATTGCTCCCCTCCTCCTCCACCCCCCACTGCTAAGGCTTGACAATTGTTAGCCCAGGGAAAGGAGGAGAGGGAAGTGTGTGATGGAGGTGCTACTTGGAAGAAAAATCCCATTGCCTGCTTCCCTCTCCTCATTTCCCTGGGCTAATGATTACCAAGCCTTAGCCTGGGGGAAAGGAGGAGGGGGAAGCATGCTACAGAGGTGGTGCTTGAAAAAAATTGCCTGCTTGGTGCCATCTGTGCGCTGTGTGGTTTGCACAGGAGAGCCTTGTCTGGGAGACACCCAAAGAGGGTGTGAGAAAAAGGGACCCTTTTCCCTCTCCCCCACTGTTCCCCCAGGATCGGCAACCCCTTGCTCGGTGGGTGAGATGCAGTTGGGGGGCAGGAGGGGGTGCAAAAACTGGCTTTGTCCCCAGGAGCTCCAAAATCTAGGTACGCCTCTGCCGTTGTGGGTCCCTTTTAAGGAGAAAGTTGGATTAAAAATACTTTAGATAAATATAAATAAGGACATAAAATATTTCCAGGTAGTGGCCTCTAGAAGCTTCCCAGTTTGCTCTATACTTAAATAAAGGGCATATAGAGCACGGTCACAGTACAGTGGATTCTTTTGCACCCTTGCTTCCCTTCATCCTGTGGTCTGTGAGTTTACATGTTTCCAGATCTCCAGTAAATATAACAAATATATTCCTATTAGAGATGGGCACGGAACGAACATTTTTTCGTTTTCATTACCGTTTGTCGTTTCCGTTACGTAACGAAACAACAAATGAAAATTGTGATGAAAATGAAATGAAACGAACAGAACCATGAAAATTGTGGTCGTTACGTTTCGTTTCCGTTAATGGCGACACGCAATGAAATGACCTGTTTTAAATGTTAAAAAAACGCCCTGGACATCCGTAAAAACGCAGCAATAATTATTTATATTGTCTGATAATACCTACCAGGGGGGTTGTGGTCCTTAAAACGTTTGTTTTTGTCTTCTCCCATCATGATGTATTTTTCTTCTCCCTTTAAAATGGATGTCACCACCAGCCACAAAATGGAGGCATCCCATGTGATGTGGGATCATGTTCAACCAATAGCATGCCCAGGTTGCAGACTGGGTGGGCAGGTCTGGCAGCCACAGAGGGCATAACAAGATCTGGCCACCCCCGTCCTCCTTGCAGTCTCTGGTGGGAGTTAGGGTGGGATTGCTGTCTCTGCGACTCTAGCTTCAGTCCTGCAGCCTCCCTGTGTGCGTGTGTGCTGCGTACCTCTCGGTGAGTACCCTCCCCTGCCCCGCAGTGCAGTCACTCTGTGGCTGCCTTGCACCCTGGGCAAAGCCTGCCACTGCCTTTGTAGCCTCCCTGTGAACATAGTCTATACTGTGTCTCTGCCAGCATCCATTTTTTGTGTGTTTTCCCTCTGGTCTGGGGCGTTGGGGGACGCCCACACACAGAAATGCTTTAAAAATCATGCAAAAGCGGGTAGAAACGACAAACGAAAAAACAAAAAACGGTAACGGAATTTTTCAAAAAATTCCCGACAAACAGAAACGCACCGAAACAGACCTTTCAACAACAAATGAAAAACCAAAACACCATTTTTCTGTTTCGTGCCCATCTCTAATTCCTATAATAAAGAGGGGTTAAAATGCAGTGCTTCAGTTGTTTGATCTGACCCTCTGTGACCCTACTACAATCATCTTTCCACATCCATACACACACTTAATTGTGTCAATGCAGTAATATTTTAGTAATAGACTTAGTAAACCCCTAATGGATAGGTTAGGAGACTTGGATTTGATTCCCCGTTCAGCCATGGAAACTCAATGAGGATGTGGAAATAGTGCTGGACTATAAAGAAGGTTGATTGCCACAGAATTGATGCTTTTGAGCTGTGGTGCTGGAGGAGAGTCTTGAGAGTCCCATGGACTGCAAGGAGATCAAACCTATCCATCCTGAAAGAAATCAACACTGGATGTTCACTGGAAGGACAGATTTTGAAGCTGAGGCTCCAGTACTTCGCTCACCTCATTAGGAGAGAGGAGTACTTGGAAAAGTCCCTGATGTTGGGAAAGGTTGAGGGCAAAAGGAAAAGGGGACCACAGGGAATGAGATGGTTGGATGGTGTCATCGATGCAACCAATATGGATTTGACCAAACCCCAGGAGGCAGTGGAAGACAGGAAGGCCTGGAGAGCTCTGGTCCATGGGGTCAGAAAGACTCGGATATGACTGAATGACTGAACAACCACAACCCCTCAAAGAACTCATTTACATTGAAAGCCCTCTTGTTCAGATCCTGGTCGTGAAAGTCTTCGAGAATACAAAGTTTAGTCAACTTAGCTGAGTAAGAGGATAAACAAAAGGAATGCTCCAAAATGCAAAATACACATTGAAACATTGGTAAACATCTTCCAGAGAGAGTGCCCCCCATGGTATGTGTACACATATTTGTCATGAATAAGGGAACAGGCAGATTAGAAAACTGGCACACATCGGCCTAACTAGCTTCTGAAGTATATCATTCCTTGGCTGCCAGATAAAGCATTTGTCCTCCATCTTCTTGAGGAAACCAAGTGCAGGGAATGGAATGGAATGAAAAGGAAATGCCTGTTAGCCCCATGGGTGCAATTGGCTGTCAGCAATTGTCAACTAGCCAAAATATTAGAAGAGGGTGTGGAGCAGAAGCTAGAGAGCAAAGGCTGTAATGAATGGCATGCTTTTAATTTCATGTAGGAACTCAAAGCAGGAAAACCTGAGCTAGTTCCACGGGGAATGCAATCAGTACCAGAGCAGATAACAAAGGCCTGGCACACTGGGTGGAATCCTGCCCTGGGGGGAGGGGGCATTCCTTTATTGCTCCCTTCTGTCTTCAGGAAGCATCTCCTTCTCTTTGGCTTCAAATCTTTTCAACACTAGGGAGCAGCATCTTCCTTCCCAAACATCTTCCTCAAAGGAGCTACTGCTCCCCACCTTTTCCATCTGCCATCCTCTCTACTCTCTTCTCTCTCTCTCTCTCTCTCTCTCTCTCTCTCTCTCTCTCTCTCTCTCTCTCTCTCTCTCTCTCTTTAATGGCAAGATAAGGAGGGAGAGAAAGGTGGAGGGGAGGAGGAGGAGGGGCTGACTGTGAAACGTTCTTGATGATAATTTGATTGCATGCATTAATGATCAAAGTGTTTCAGACTAATTACTAACACTTACCTCTCAGATATTAAGTTATCATTTATTTTCAGGGAGGATTTTTTTACCCCCTCACTATTGATCAAGTCCCACAATCTGGGAGATAATCTAAGGGCAAATGTCCTTTTCTGGCATGTTTGCCATCTCTCTCTTTAAGGCTCTTTCCTAACCAACACTCACCTAATGAACTGAAAGGTAAAGATTTTACAAGGTACCAGATACCCTTGCTGTATGTCCAGCTGGAGGCTCTATGATCTGTTGTGTTTTCATCACACTCAGAGAACTGCAGCATGACAGACAGACAGACAGACAGACAGACAGACAGACAGATATACTTTTATCTATCTGTCTTGATGCATGCATCTACCTGTACTGTATTTTTCCCACCTCTCTTTCTTGGAAGAGCTTGTATTGGGAGAAGGGGTTATTCTTTTTATCTTCCTTGTCACCCTTTGTACTAATGAGAAATCAACTCCACAAAAGACCGAATGTGACAAAACTACTTAGCTGCTTCGTGTGACACAGTGAAAGGTGTCTCTGAGGTGAGGGTGCCAGATGGGCAAGCTGGAAGCTCTTCATATCAACAGAAATTCACCAAAAAAACATGGTTCCCAACTGATATGCTAAGGCTGGTTGCTGCTCATGCAGCCAGAGCCCAAATCAACAGGAAAAAAAAATGTCATCTAGTCATGAAAGAAGACGGAGAGCCTCTCAAGAGAGATATTAACAGAGGCATGTCCCAAATGTATAGCTTGCAAGTTTGCAAGGTAGGGAGCTGTTTAATAGCAAGTCAAACCATTGATGCAGTTAAGTTCAGGCAGTGACTACATTAGTTGGTTTGATTTGCAGATTTTTATTGTGTTTGTTTAATTTGGGTGATCATCACACAGAGAGCCCTGCTTGTTTCTGCTGTTCAATCTGCTCATGGCCTCCTTTCTTTTGATACAGTCAATCAACAGCTGACCTCCGACTCTCTCCCTTAACTTTCTGGGGTTAACAGAAATCAACACTTTGAAGGACAGAAGAATTGAATTATTGAGCGTTGCTGCCCCCACCATTACCCCACAAGCCAACACTGTGGAAGGAAGGAATCAGTCACCCAGTAATGCCATTTGGGTTACTTTCCTAGAGATAGTATCACCTCTCCATCATTTCAACTCCCAGCAAATACCCATGACTCACTCCCATTCATGGAATGCTTGCATGAGGAAAGCACCATTATTCTCATTTAATTAAATGGGATTAGATCACATGGAGAAATCATATCATTGACTCACAGACTAAAAAGATCATTAGAAATGGCCTTTAGGCATCTAATGTCAATAGAGGTTCAAAATAAGGACACTGTTACAGTATGAAAACAATTTAAAAGGTGAATTGGGGTTTTTGAAGTTGAGTTAAAGTTATGGTAGTTATATGGTATTTGAGCTGGTGTATGTGTGTCATAGGGAAACATTTAACTCATTTTAAGCTGTGTTCTATATTGGTTGAGGGGGGCTGCAAGGTGTTTAAGATTGCTGCCATTGAAGGTTTAACCCAGGGCTGTTCAACTTTGAACAGGCAGAGGTCTACTTTTTCCAGCCAAAAGTTCCTGAGGGCTATTACACTAAAACCTCTACTTATGAATGTTATCCCTTCTGAGCACATGCTCATAAGTAAAAAAAAATTGTAAGTAGTGCAGTGGTTTCCCATAGGAATGCATTGAAAATCAATTATTCTGTTCTGGAAGGAACAGATTTCAGTGTGCCATGGCCCTTCAACTGCCCTGCTCAGCTGAGACAGTAGGTTGGCAGATCCAGAAATTTGCTGGGGCAGTTGTGGTCCTTTGGATGGGAAAGGGAGGGGTGGAGAACTTATTCCCTCACTTTTTAAATTGATGACTGGCAGGTTACTTTTGAACCCTTTGCTGGTTACCGGTAGCTCACAGTCTACCTGTTATGCAGGCCTGCTTTAACCTATGCTCACCTGCTCCTGGGCCAGCCACTTGCCATTGCTGCTGCAGTGTTGTTTTTTTTAATCATTGATATTATGTCTTTCAAGCTGACATATTTATATGGGATAAAATATAAAAAATACAGTATCATCAGCCTTTTCTCTTTCAAACTTCTGAGGGAGGATGCCCAGGGGTTTTTACACACACACAGAGAGAGAGAGGAAGCCAGACAGACAACACTGACAAGAGGGAGGCAAAATAAGTTGATGAGACATTGACAAGAAAGCATCACGACTTCTAAACCTGTGAAGAAGGACATACTTTCCAACTCACACTGGCTGCTGTTTTTAAAAATGTCTTTCAAAGTGACATATTGTTATCTCAATATATCAGATTATAAAAAATTAATGGATCAAACTGTGGCCTAACACAGGTGTGTGAATACACACACCTGCAGAAGATTTTTTTTAAAATTGGTTTAACACCTTACCTTTTCAATTTATTCTCAATAGTTGAGCGTAAAAGTAACAACATCTGCAATGGTTTGTAAGTTAGTACAATGCTGTCAGGTCCCATATGAGTACTTGTTCTTTTCAGTAATGGTCGTAGCTGTTTTAAAGTAGATCATGTGCTACAGCCCAGAAAGTGTCCTGTGTGAAAGACCTTAGGGGGAAAAAGTAATTCAAACAGGAGAAAGGAGAACAAGAAGGGGCTTGTTGGATTCCCAGTCAAGATAAGCTTATCTTGCAGGAGTACTGCTGATGTCCCAATGGGTCAGGATGGGTTTCGCTGAGAAAGTAAACTTTGAGAAGAGTATCAGAATAGAACAATTGACTTGATTAAGAGGACAAGGCAGGAAGAAGTAGCAGTATTTAAAAATAGCTTGTGGCCTTAATATGGGATGCTGAGAAGAGGGGAAGGTGAGCACGTAGCAGATTCATTCACACCAAGCCTTATACCAAATGATGGACAAGCAGGAAGAATGAAGAAAGGTTTTGGGAAGCAGTCCAGTGAAGGGCAAGGCACAATTTTGATGGAAGAACAAGGAGAGTCAGGGAGAATACTAAAAGCAACTGGGAGCTAGTGTGGAGATTTACAGCTAGCAAATGACCACTTTTTTCTTCTTCAGATGTTGTGCCTTCCTCCTGCAGCTGGAGAAAGAGTTCTCCCTGAATCTCAAGGTCATGTGACAGCTCTGGGATTAATTGCCTTGTAGATAAATTGCCATGATACCCCCCCCCCAGCTTTGCTTGTGTCAGCATCTTAAGCAACCATTTATAAAGAACTTCCCGACCTAAAACCAGGTTCTGATCACTTGACCTGCAAGCTACTAATCTTACTCAGCCCTTATCTCTTCTAAGCCCCACAGTTGTCGGCAGACAACTGCCAGTTCTATAGACCAGGGGAATCTAGAATACTGTGTGTATATATAAATTGCTGCTGTCATTACTAAACAATTTTTTCTCTGAGAGGAAATAGCCTAGAGAAGAAGCCAAGTCTCCTTTTTGTTTATTCATTTAAGGTTATTCCTCAGGATAAATAACCCTTGTGCCATTATTTTAAATGAATATTGCCATCTAGGCTAGTCTTACTGTTATCTTTTTCTTAATTGAATTTGCCATCTTGTCAGTTCACGAGGAGGGATGGGAGGAATTGCTCAGGCTGGAAGAAACAGGCTGCTCAGACATCTTGAGACATCCTGTTGAGGAATTCCTCGCGTCCATGAGTGTCCTTCTTTCCAGCAAGAAGGCAAGACAAGTACACAGAATGTGTCACCAAGGCTTCCACAATGTGTGGAAAATGCCTCTGTGTAAAACTGCTCCATTTTCTGTTTATGAAGTCAATCATACACACACACACACACACACACACACACACACACACACACACACACACACACACCTATTCACACAGAGAGCAAGTGCAAAAGGATTGACTGATTGACCAAAAAGATACACTCAACTAATCCAGGGCTTCCAGTTTTCAAAAGTCCACGGAGAAGGGAGCAGCCATCATGGTTTTCAGCAATTTGTGCAAAAGTAGTGATTACAACTGTGACAACTGTCATCATAAACACTAGAACATATCTTGGTTTCCTAAAGATGAAGAACTGTTTCTCATTGTCTGGCATGAGGGTGAGATGGGCAACAATATGGTGGTCTTCTCTACCACTACCACCCATCCCAAAATACAGGTGCAGGAAGCCTACTGCTCTCCAGACCTTTTGCTCTGTGACCTTCCCTGGCCAAAGTTTAGAAGAATTTGTTTTTGCAATACAACTCATGGCATTGCCCTGCTGGATAGGAGATTTGGATGATGTCATCCAAACATAAACTTTAGCAAGCATAACAGTTGTTCATGCTAGCTGCAGCTGAAAGAGGCTATAGGTCAAAATATATGAAGACCATCAGATTGCCTGTCTTTACATGGCTACTTGACAATGGGATGATTTGAGAAGATACCAAGTAATTTCACATCCAATACAAGACTGAAATTAAAGGGGTTTTTGCCCACATCATGGTTTTCTTAATTCACAGGCAAAGTATACTTTGTGCAAAACTCCTACAGTATCTCTTTGCTACACAAGAATCATCTTCTGAAGATAAGCACATGGCCACTATCTGTAGAGCAAATACAACAGGACAATAGGATGGATCACAAAGACACAAACAACCCATACAGTGCTTCTACTTTTATTATAAGACAATAGTTACCATATTTTTCAATACTATTAATTTTATAGAAAGTGGGTGCAACCATTCATAAATCATCTTTGAGATTTATATATAAAAATCACTGTCTTGTGGTTGGTTACACTGTGAGAAGCAATTTTTAAAGTCACCTCATCTACCATACGAGGGAGAATCAAGGCAGGATATAACCCTGTTCAGCCAATGACTTGAAAATGAAATTCTTAACACTGTGACCTGCTGGCAACTGTCATCTTGCTTGTCTCAAGCATTGCCTGTATTTCAGCTTCTTGCTGCTTGCACTATGCAGAGAGTGCTTTACCAAGGCTATTTTACTGGACTGCATACAGCAGATGAAATGTCACTCTGTTTACTTACATTTACTGTACACAAACTATCCATTTTAGGTGTTGCTGAGTGCTGACTTATTAGGTAGAGACAACAGAGATAGTGGATCTTCAGGTGGGTTCACTAGGTTGGTCTACGTACCATTTTTCTTTCCAGGAATAATCACTTAACCAGAGTCATTGAACCCTTTAACCACTTTGCCATGGACTTTTGAGTGCATGATAGTATATAGGCATGTGCACTACCCGCTCATGAGCCCAGTCCTCCCACATGCTAGCCAGCTAACCAACCATTCACATGATTCTCAGCACCACATACCTAGATCCTTGGGAGCCATGATGGAGTAGTAAGTAGCAGCAACTCGAACAACAGGTTTCCAGGGGAGAGTTCTTCACTGCAAGCTTCTTTCAGAGTGTGATGCTTTGAGAAGATGATATTGAAGCATGGGACCATGGCAACCTAACTCCAGTTTCCACCCCCACTAGCCATTTTCTCCCAGGAATTATACTGCCACCCTCCTTGGCAAGCTTTCCTACCTTGGGCACTGAGACAGGCCACCAGTGCCAAAGAAGTATGCAAGTACAGAGGGGAAGGCAGCTGATTGAAGGTGGGCCATGCTTCCTGACCTAAGGTCCCTGCAGAAACTGATCTTCCCTTTTCTAACACTCCTAGGATTTAGGTATGAGTAACATGTTTCACTGATTTCACTGGAACCTTCTCACACCACTACCATTAGCTGGGTTGAGGTTAGAATGTAAAAGCACTAAAATTAAAATATTTACATGGAGTAATTCATTGAAAGATCCAGATTTTGTTACTTTTTAAGGTTTCCTGAAATCGTTCCTTATAGAGATGGGCATGACCAGAAAAAATGACGTTTCGATTTTTCGTTTGTCGGAACGGGTCCGTTTCGTTCCGTTTCCGTTTGTCGTGAATTTTTTTGAAAATTTTTCGGTTCGCCGTTTCATTCGCCGTTTGTCAGTTCTACCGCGATTTAGCACAATTTGACTTCCCAGAGCTTGAGGGCCTCCCACAATGACCCAGAGTAGGTGGAAAACACTTTAAACTGGGTGATGAATAAGATATTTAATAAATATATCATAGCATAAGACTGCATCCTATGCGATAAAGCAAATAAAGTGGACAGAATGCAATATTCTTTTTTTCTCTTGGTCAACGCTGACTGAACCGGCCACCCTACTTGGTCTGGCTGCCTGTTATACTTTTGTTTTGTTTTGTTTTGAAGCCTTTATCCATCCCATTTCCCCTCCACCTCTCAGAGGCAGCAGGAGACACAGTATTCGATTCCTCCCCCAAATCTGGATGAGGGTCTACTCTACTCCTCTCAATGTCCCCTCCCCATGACACTCCTTGTAAAGCCAAGCAAATGCCACCCTGGTCAACTAGTGGTCAGAGATTCAGATGCTTCCCCCCCCCCACACACACACACACTCATCCGGATGAGTTGCCCTCAATCTCTTGGGGAATCATCGCCAGCTGGAGTATCCCGAGGAGACGGGTTCGCTCATGGAGCGAGCAGACCTTCTCTCTCCTTGACCAGGTGGCACATTTCGAAGCCCATCTCCAGGGCAGAGACCCTCCGCTGCCCTCCACCCCGTCCGGCTTCCCTGCCATGTCGTCGGAAGTGGCCTCGGTGTTGTCTCAGGCAGCCGCGGGTGGATGCTTCCCTCCCGCTCAGCATGATCCGGAGGACATGTGGGCCCACCTTCAGCTGCGCTTGTCTGCTTTCAGCAAAGCCACGAAGCCAGAATGGCGGGGAACAATGGGGAGGGATTGTTTCCAGCCTCATACTTTTATCTCTCAATGAAGCTTTCAGGGAGGAGACCAGTTCCACCAACCCAGTGGAGACAGAGTCCATGCGCACATGCAGCAAAGCCATGAAGCCAGAACGGCGGGGAACAACGGGGAGGGATTCTTTCAGCGGCCTCCTTTGGAGGCCACCAAGCCAAATTTTTGACTGCCCAGCAGTCAGAGATTCAGATGCTCCCCCCCCCAAACTCATCCGGATGAGTGCCCCTCGATCTCTTGGGGAATCATTGCCAGCTGGAGTATCCTGAGGAGCCCAGTTCGCTCATGGAGAGAGCAGACCTTCTCTTTCCTTGACCAGGTGGCGCATTTCAAGGCCCATCTCCAGGGAAGAGACCCTCCGTTGCCCTCCACCCCGTCCGGCTTCCCTGCCGTGTCACCGGAAGTGTCCTAACCCTAACCCTAACCCTAACCCTAACCCTGTAACTGTATTCATTTGGGCCCTACTTGCAAGAAGGGCCGCCTGGGAAGAAAAGGACACCCCCCTGGGACTGCTAGCCAAAGGGACCACTGTTTTTTCAAGAACTTATTGGCAAAGGCAGCCATTCAGACAGCAGGAAGGACGGGTGGTGGGGTTGGACCTGCTGCCTTGAACGGTTGGGGTGCAGGCAGCTGAGCCCGATTCGTGACAGTGCACGCAGCAAAGCCACAAAGCCAGAGCGCCAGGGAATTTTTCTTGTTTGGGGAGGGATTGTTTCAGCGGCCTCCTTTGGAGGCCACCAAGCCAGACTTTTGACTGCCCAGTGCATACACAGTCTACGCACGCACACAGCAAAGCCACGAAGCCAGAACGGCAGGGAAGTTCGGGGAGGGATTCTTTCAGCCGCCTACTTTGGAGGCCAGTTTTCCAAAACCAGGAGACCAGTACCACCAACCCAGTGGAGATAGAGTCCACGCACGCGGCAAAGCCACAAAGCCAGAATGGCAGGGAACAAAGGGGAGGGATTCTTTCAGCCGCCTACTTTGGAGGCCAGTTTTGACTACCCAGGAGACAAGTTCCACCAACCCAGTGGAGACAGAGTCCATGCACGCAGCAAAGCCACATACTTTTATCTCTCAACAAAGCTTCCAGGAACGAAGCCAGAGTTTTGGAGGCCACTAGGCCAGAGTTTTGGAGGCCACTAGGCCAGAGTTTTGGAGGCCACTAGGCCAGAGTTTTGCCTGCCCAGTGGAGACACAGTCCACCCAGGAAATCCATGAAGCCAGAGTTTTGGAGGCCATAAAGCTAGAGTTTTGGAGGCCACTAGGCCAGAGTTTTGCCTGCCCAGTGGAGACACAGCCCACCCAGGAAAGCCACGAAGCCAGAGTGCAAATGTTAGGGAGGATTGCTTCTTCTGCCTTTGGAAGCTGGAATGCTAGTTGGAAGGAATCTCCCCTCCCTCTGCAAAGGGATTTCCCAACCTGGACTGTAACCGGTGGGAGTGAACCCCCCCATGTTGGAGGACAGAGTACCCCAATTCTAAACCAGATAGTTGATGATGACTGTGCCTGTTAAAGTTGGTCTCCTCAAGTGATTTTCTGCCTAGAGGCCTGGGCAGTCGGGGTTGCTGCCTGGGGAAGTCGATGAGAGTGGCCAACAGGGCGTATGTCAGCTCGGAGGCTGAACTTGAAGCACTGAACCACTGATAGGCTGAAGGAGAAGCACCTGGAAGGCCTCCTCCAAGTCGGGAGTCCCGAGAGCCTGACAGGCAGGCAGGTAGACAGAGGGGCGGGGCGGCAGCCAGGCAGGCAGGGAAGTAGGCAGTCTGGCTTACAGTTAGAAAGGCAGGCTTGCAGGGTACCCACCCAGGCTAGGGAAGGCACAAAGCCAAAGTGCCATAAGGGAGGATTGTTTCTGCCTTTGGAGGCAGAGTTTCTACACTCCAGGAGACCGAGTTTCGTCAACCCAGGAGACAGAGTGGATGCAGGAGAACAGGGCTATTTCTTTAAGACTGTAAGGAGAGCTAGGCCCCTGCTAATCAGTCCTTGAGGTAGGTTGTTGTAAAGTGCATCTCGACCACTTTGTAAGCAGAGTGGCTCCAAAAACCCAGGGAAGGGAGGAACACATTGAGGAAGGCAGGTATTAGGGTGTACTACACTCAGACCAGCCATGGCCAATGGGGAAATATTAGGCCTACACTGACTGTAGAAAAAATATTCCTGGGCTGCTATAAAGACCAGGGAAGCCCTATAAAAACAGGGCTAATTAAGTAGCCCTTATTAGATCCATACATGCAGCGGAATTACAGGCATTCAGGCAGACAAAGGTGGAAGGCAGGCAGGCAGGTGAAGCATACAGGCAGGCAGTCATATAGACAGAGCAGACAACCAGGCATAACTGTGTTGCGCTGGTGGAATGTTAGGATGGGAGGCATACAGGTATTGGTTAGATTGGGTTAGGGTTAGGGTTAGGGGAAGTTGCACGGTTGCAACCCCAACAGTCTTGTCCAGTTCAAAATTATAAACATTGAATTGTCCTCCCTGGTTCGGAGCCAGGCAAGGGCTAGAGAAATTGGGCCTACACAGACCCTTCGAAATGACACATTGAGTGGTCCTCCCTGGTTTGGAGCCAGGCAAGGGCTAGAAAAATTGGGCCTACAGATACAGTATGATTCCCTTCAAATGACACATTGAGTGGTCCTCCCTGATTTGGAGCCACGCAAGGCCTATAAAAATGGGCCTACACAGACACTTCCAAATGACACATTGAGTGGTCCTCCCTGGTTTGGAGCCAGGCAAGGCCTAGAAAAACTGGGCAGTAATCGAACCCTTCAAATTGAGTGGGAATGCAGGAAGGCAGACAGGCAGGAAGGCAGGAAGGCAGGCAAGCAGGCAGTTAGGCAGATAGGCACAGGGCCAGCCAGGCAGGTAGGCTGGTAGGCTGGCAGGAAGTTGGGCTTGCAGGGCGGAAGCCAAGCTGGGAGGCAGGCATAATTGCAGGCAGCCAGGCATAAGTGTTGTTAGAGCAAGGGAGGCCTGTTTGGAAGGAACCGGTGGAAGAACGACTGTGGGCCTAGGTCTTGGAGTGTTGGGGTAATCCCAACGTGGAAAGGTTTAAGCGGATGAAAGTCAACCTTTCCACGGTCTCTGGGTCCAGACGACAGCGGTGTGGCCTCAGGATATATCCCATGTGGGAGAAGACACACTCACTCTGGACACTGGTGGGTGGGATGGAGAAGAGGTCCAATGGCAGAGTCAAAAGAGCGGGCTAGATGTCTGCCTTTCTGGCCCAGTAATGGAGTGGGTCCAAGGTGAGGGGTTGGAGGGGCTCGGCCATGTACTCCCTCACCATGGTCAGAGCGGGGTCCGGTTCTTCTTCCTCCCTTGCCTCCACTGAGGAGGAGACTGCCATGGCTAGAGCAGAGGCCAGGTAGTTGGCTGCTGGTACGGAACCTGGTCTCTGGGTGTACACTCCTGCAGTAGAGGAGGAAGAGGATCCTTGCGAGCATTCCCCTTCTGGATTGCTCTGGCTTCCGTGTGCCCCCGGGAACGCCTGGCCTGATTTGAGACAGCCCTGCGGACTTGACGGCATAGCTCCGTCTTCCAGGAGTTCAGGTCGGCAGGGCTCCCCGCCAAGGAACCCTTGACGCGAGGAATGCATAGGCATGCCATCTGGTACACCTTTCCCCTCCTCAGTGGGCTAAGGTGGGTATCCACGCCGGTCAACAGCCTGTCTGCCAAGGCCCTGCTCTTTGGGAGAAGATCAGCTTCTTCCCGGATACTGCCCTCTAGGCGTTGCCGAAGGGCATGTATGAGGGGAAATACGTGGCCCAGGCTGGCGTTGTAGTTGCTGAGGACATGGGTGGTCTCCTCAAAAGGCTGCAGGATACCCACCATCTGGGAGAGGGCAAGCCACTCGATAGCACCAATGTCCAGCACCCTTCCCTCAGGCAGGAAGGGAGTGGTTGAAATGACGTATTCCACCACTTGCCTCTGCTCCACCAGGCGGTTGACCATTTCGTAGGTGGAGTTCCACCGGGTGGTCACGTCCTGGATCAGGACGTGCTCTGGTCGGCCCATTTCCACCTGCTTCTCACGCATCATCCTGGATGCCTTAACACTGCGTGAGAAGTGCCCAACTATTTTCCTGCACTTGTCCAGCAAGGCCTTGGTCCCCAGGGTCCCCTCACACCAGGAGTCCTTCGGTGCACCCAGCCCAATGGCATCGCCCACCACTAGATGCAGGTTGTGTGCTGCCCTCGAACCCTGCCCTTTCAACCGTGTTGATCATGTTACGTCCTGTGTCAGTGACCATGAATCCGCGATTGACCTGCCCCTCGGTTGCCAATCCCCACTCTCGCAGTGCTGTCTTGAGGACCTCAGAAATGTGGATGCCTTTGGCACTGTCCCCCATGCTTTGTGCCTGGAGAAGCACCACGCTGTACCCTCTTGGGGTGCTCCCTTGTGGCTCCCCCTGCAGCTGTTCTTGGGATGCCCTAGTGTCAAGGACCTCCTTGGGTTGCCACCAATGAGCCGTCAGAGAGAGGTATCCATGGTGCCCACCGGTCCAGAGGTCGGAAGTGAAGTGGATCTTCCTTCCTCTGGTTGCCTGCAGCAGGGCCTGGACCATGTCCCTGACGGACCCAAAAAGGGAGGGAATCACCCGCCTGCTGAAGGTACGCCGGGATGGAGGCTGGTACCATGGAGCCACGTGGTTCATCAAGTGCCTGAAGCCCGATGACTCCACAAAGGAGAGGGGCAACCCGTTCATGGCCACCATTTCACCAACCACTTAAGTGGTGGTCTCCTGTGCCTTGGCCCTATTACGTTGGCTGACAAAACTCCCACACAGTGGCGCCACTTCCTGCAGAGTGGCCTGCCTCTTCCTACTCTCAGTGGAGCTGTCTCTGGAGTCCTCCTTCCCCATTCCTGCTTCTCCCCTCTTTCTCCCTGAGGAACCAGGGCCTGACACTGTCCCAGGCAGTGTCCCAGGGTGCCTTCACATGAGATGGCTATGCAAGGCACTTGAGGAGAGGTGTTTGGGGTCATTCCCCCTGCGCACGACCACCCCACATTTCTTGCACACTGCAAGCCTCGAGTCTGCCGGGCTGTTCTCAAAATGCTCCCAGAGAGACCCGCGAGGCTTATGGAAAGTACTGCCCCCTCTGGTACTGCCTGCCACTGCTGTGCTGCTGGTGGTGTGGCTTTTGCCCTGCTGGGACAATTGACTGCTGCTGTCACTGGTGGTACTCTGTTCCTGGGTGGAAAGAGGGCTGCTCCTTCCATCACTGCCTGAAGCCTGCCTTTCGTCTGTTCCTGCCAACGGGTCCTCAGAATCCGGCAGATGCAGATGAACAGAGCTTTCTGATTCTGAGTACTCGTCTTCCTCCCGATACAAGGGGTGTGTGTGTGAGTGTGAGACCTTGGCAATGGGGATCGCATGCAGTCATCCATGCTTCCCTCAGTGACAGAAGATGGTCTGGTGGTGCTGGTTGTGCAGGTGCTGCTTGGAGAGGGAGTGACAGCAATATCACTATCTGCACTACTTCCTGTGCCTTCCTTCAGAAATGTGCCCCTATTTATTTTAGTGGGGGTTCCCCTGCCCTTCCCTCTGGCTCTGCCAACCCTCCTCATTTTTTTATTTCTCAAAGTTATAGAAATGTACTTTCTTATTATATTTGTGTTAAGTAAACAAACTATTCTAATAAACTTATCCTTTTGACACACAAGCTTACTCTCACACTGTGTTCTTTTGTACAAGCTTTCAATGTTGCCCTGCTGGCCCTTGATATAATTTTCTAAATTCTGATTTCAACTTGATCCACTGAAATGGAGGAAAACTTAGGAAGCAAATGGTAGTATTAGAAAATAAATGAAACTAAAACTAAGCCTGAAGTGAAAAGAGAGTAGGGGTACTCTGAGATGCCTCCCCAAAAAGATATTGGTGTGTAAATAAAATATAGTTTAGTAGTTATCAAGGCAACAACTAAGAATGGTGTAGCACAGTTAAATGAATGAATGAAATGAAATATAAAAGTGTCTCTTCTTGCTCTCAGGTCAGGCTGTAAAACATAGGAAGCAAATGGTACGGTAGTATTTGAAAATAGAAACTATTAAATCCAGACCAGAAGTCCAGAAGAAAACTGTTCTTCCCTTCTTCAGCAATCAGTCAGCAAAACTGCAGTGCATGCAGGCCAGGCACAGTCAGAGAATAAAATTAAAATAGTTTTCTAAATTCTAATTCAACGTGATCCACTGAAATGGAATGTGCCTGCCTATGTGTGCAAGTGCACACACAACACAACAAGTGTATGTATGTAAGCAAACAAACAATGAGCTGGAGTAATGAATAAATAATATTGTAAAAGATTTATATTGTCCCCTTTTGGAGGAGGTTCAGTTTCTTGCACCTCCCAAATTGTGGGTGTGTGTGTGCAAGCAAATTAGGCTCTCCCAGCCTGTAATTGAACTGGTGGTGTGTCACTGGAATTTGTACAGCTGGACAGGTGGCTTCAGCCACAGCCCAAAAATAAGTGAAAAGAGAGTAGTGGTACTATGCCTCCCAAGAAAGATATTGGGGTGTAAATACAATATAGTTTAGTTGGGAGTTGAGTCATGGCTACTGGACTTCTTTTTTGAGAGATAGAAACGTTTCGTGTTCATCCAAACAGCTTCATCGAAGCTGTTTGGATGAACACGAAACGTTTCTATCCTCAAAAAAAAAGTCCAGTAGCCATGACTCAACTCCCAGTTAAACGAACCTGGATGACTGAAATCTTCACAGAAATATAGTTTAGTAGTGAAGTGAATGAAATAAAACTACTTTTCTAAACTATCTGAATTCAACTTGATCCACTGAAATGGAATGTGCCTGCCTGTGTGTTCAAGTGCACACACAACAACACAACAAGTGTATGTATGTAAACAAACAAAAAATGAGCTGGAGTAATGAATCAATAATATTGTAAGGCTGATATCAGCAGCAGCAGCAGCAGCTGGACAGGTGCCTTCAGCCACAGCCCAAAAATAAGCCTGAAGTGAAAAGACAGTAGTGGTACTATGCCTCCCAAGAAAGATATTGGGGTGTAAATAAATACAATATAGTTTAGTAGTTGTAGTCAGGGAATAAAATGAAAATAATTTTCTAAATTCTTCTGATCCACTGAAATGGAATGTGCCTGCCTCTGTGTTCAAGTGCACACACAACACAACAAGTGTATGTATGTAAACAAACAAACAATGGAGTAATGAATCAATAATATTTGTAAGGCTGATATCATCATCAGCAGCAGCTGGATAGGTGGCTTCAGCCACAGCTCAAAAATAAGCCTGAAGTGAAAAGAGAGTAGTGGTACTATGCCTCCCAAGAAAGATATTTGAGTATAAATACAATATAGTTTAGTAGTTGAAGTCAGGGAATGAAATAAAACTATTTTTCTGAATTCAAGTTCTGAATTCAGCTTGTTCCACTGAAATGGAATGTGCCTGCCTGTGTGTGCAAGTGCACACACAACACAAGTTTAAAAACAAACAATGAAGTAAGTAATTAGTAAACTAAATAAATAATATTGTAAAATATTCTCCACTTAGGAAAGAGGTTCTGTTCTTGGCTTGCACCCCAAATGTGTGTGTGTGTGCAAGCAAATTGAAGTTGGAAAATAGAAAATAAATGGTAGTATATAATATATTTTTAAAATAAATCCACACCTCCCACTCCCAGTCGAACCTCCCCTTTTATCCAATATCAGAAAAAAAATCCTCACAAACTGCCAGGGAACAAAGAAAGAATAAACTGCTATTCCCTTCAGCAGACAAAGCTGCAGGGACTCAAAGAAATTATTTTCTAATAAAATCAATTCCCTCCCTGCCTGCCTAACTTAAAGCCTAAAGCCTCCCAGGCCTCCCTCCTTGAATAATAATCTCTGTTTAAATCGCACAAGCACCACAAGCACAGCCCTCCTCCCTCCACATCCAAGACCCAACTGCGATTTCTGGAAGGTGCCTCGGCTTTTTATGCCCTCCGAGACATCCAGAAGTGTCAGTCAAAACCTGGCCATGCAATTGGTGGAATTGTTCAAAAAAATTGCATGGTCCCATCCCATGCCCAGCCCAATTGGGCAGGTTTAAAAAAATAAAAAATAAAATAAAATATAAAATCAATGTGACATTTTATTGCTATAAAAAACCCACTGCTGCTACTATTAAAATTCAGACATTTAAAATAAATGTTTCTGTGGTGCTTTGGTGTGTTTTTTGACCACGATGTCAAAAGAAAAATTGCGGTCGCCATTTTGGATTCCCCCCACCGCATGGCATGGCGAGACAATGAGGATGCCCCCCCCAGCCTGGTGCAAGCAGCCCAGTACAGGAGAGGAGGGGGCTAAAGGCCGGGGACCCCCCCCCCCAGAAACCACCCCTCTGGTAGGTGGCAAAGCCTCAGGCAGGCATATTTTCACCTGCTTTTTCAGCCGGGAGTTGGGTTTTTTTAGAAAAAAACTTTTAAAAACGTTTTCTGTGCTTCGCATCGCCCAATCACCACGATGCCACAAACGGAAACGAAAAACCCGACCAAATTTTCTTTTTTCAGTTCAAGTTCAAGTTGTAACAGCTTAATTACCGTTACCGTTTCCGTTACTTCTGGAAATGAAAAAAACGGAAACAGAAATGAAGATTTTGCCGCTCCGTGCCCTTGTCTAGTTCCTTAGATGGCAACAACTCTTCAGGAAACATCTCTTTTCAATTGCTCTATTATTCTAGTAGAAAAGAAATGGCCTAGTAATTCCCATCATTGTTTTGAGAATGAACAAGATGGGCAGTTTGCAAATGCAAAGTGGTCTGTTAATGGTCCTTAACACTCAGAGGGAAAAACATAATCATTGTTGTCCTGGTCAACATTGTCTATTCATTTTGCTGCTGTTAATCTTACTTTGCAATCTGTGCTGTTCATCCACCCAAAAGTTAACATGATTGATGACCAGTCAAGAAAATAGAGGAGAAAATTGTCTGTGAAGATTCTCAGTCATCCAGGCGAGGTTATCTGGAAGTTGAGTGATGCCAACTGGACTTTGTTTTTGTGAGATCGAAATGTTTCGCTAATCATCCAAGCAGCTTCATCAGACTGACAAAAGTAGCAAAAGGCTTCGATCTTATAAGAAAAGGAAGTCTAGTTGCCATGACTCAACTTCAAGAGGAGAAAATCATGACTCAGTCAGCCTACTGCAAACATGCTGTAACGAAGAGCAGAAGAAGGATATTATGGTAAAATGAGGTGACACTGAGCCTACCCCAATGCCCCAGACAGTAACATTCTGTAGTATATCTTAAAAGTCACTACAAGCATTGCAATGAGATGCAGAGAATGAAAGCAGGGAAAAGACAACGTTACAAGCAACTACAGTATATTCTCATTGTAGCCTGGAAAAATGCCTGTTTTTTTCTCTGCATGATATGAAACACTTTGACCTCATCTTAAGAAGTTCCTATTATTGCATCTGTACAGAAAGTGAAGTTAAAAACAGGTTGAACAGCATGGTTTCAGTCAAACAAATTGGAGACCCAGTAAGATGATCTATCAAGGTGTGTCAGGACACTTTCTTGCAGATGAATCCACATGCTGATTGCTGCCCTGGATTTTTCACTTTCCCCCTCTGCCAGGGAGACTCATTTGCTCAATGTCAAAGATGGTTACTTCATGTCCCTCTCATCGCGGTTCGCAGTCCCGCTTGGGACCGGTATGAGAAAATGTTACTCCACGTTCATTGCGTGATGGCGGAATCTCATCCTGACCACGCCCCCTGAACTGGGATTTAAGCATGATGAGCCATACTTCTCCCTGACCTCGGGAATTCTCTTGTCTCAGTTCCTGTTTCAAGACAAGTGCCTGCGGGACTGCTCTTCTGGCCAGCTTGCCAGGTGGCTCCAGCAGCGCCCGGCTGCGGGACGGCTCTCCTGGTGGACTTGCCACCGGCTCCAGTGGCACCCGCCCCCAGGAGGGCTCCCCACTGCTGTGGGAACGCTCTCCCGGCAGGCTTGCCGCTGGCTCTGGGATGGCTCTTCTAGCCCTGGGAGGGCTCTGAAACAAATGAATATGAAACAATTTTTTTAAAAAAAATCATTTCATATTAAACGAAACAAAACGGGCCCCCAGGGCATGAATAATGAAACAAAACGCCATTTTGGTGTTTCGTGCCCATCTCTATATAGCAACCAAGGATGGGCATAGCCAGGAGCTAACACACACACACACACACACACACACACACACACACACACACACACACACTTACCCAAACATGGTGTTGGAAGGCAAGCATTCACACACATACACACAGAAAACTTTTGCCTGGTGAGCAGAAGTGGGACATTTGGACATAGCCTGCAGGAAAGGTATCCCACTTGCTGTAATGTGTGAGAAACCACTGCAATGTCATTTACTTTGACACAACAGATACAGATATTTCACCAGAGGTCATTTCCGCAATTTGGCTTCAGTCCTGCCCAGGACTATACTCTGTTGCTATTTGACAGTAAGGCCCCCAAAGCCTACTTTACTAGCCAACAGAAGACTGTTCAGATTCATTCTTTGTCTACAAGGTTAGAAAGAATAGGGGTGGAATGGGAAGGAAATTGTTGGAGTCAGCTAGAAAATAAATGCCAGCCTCTCAAAGGAGGCTGAAAACTAGCAGGAAATATGTGTTCATTTAGAAACGCCTCCTTAGTGTAAAGGCATGGGAGTGCAGAACCTCTGAGCAAAACACTCAGAGCACGAGATCAAAAAACATGTCCACAAGGAGACTGCATCCAGGTGCTGTTTCGATAATTGGGTCATTGCTTGCATCTTCATGAATACCCGGTTCCCTCAGGAGCCACAGGAGCATGCTCAGAGGTTGCTCAGTGCCTCCCAAATCCATTGCTCATCCCTTACAAACCTTAATTTAATTTAGAAAAAAACAGCCCAACTGCTTCAAACATCTAACCAGGGCAATGTGAAAACACAGACAATGTGTCCTTCAGAGACTCCTGTTCTCTAAGAGCCATTTCCCCTTAAAAAGAAATAAAAGACATTCTTCGGTGTATGTCTAATTCATTCCCAAATATCCAGATTGTTTCCTCATTGCCCTAAAGAGGGTTATTCATTGTGCAGTGTTTGATACATTAGTGTGCCCTCATTAAGTGACATGCTTATTGAAATCAAAGGTATTACCATTCTGTTCGAAAATGCCAGTTTGATCCCTGACTGGGATATACACAGCACCTGCCAGTATCTGGCCCTGCCATTTACAAGGTTTGGGGGAAGTAAAAGGTAGCAGCAGGCAAAGAACAGGTTAATGGGAGGTCTGGGGAGGTGCAGGCACAATCTGCCACATGCAGATCAATCCACAGAGTCAAGCACTGTTTCTTCTATCCAACCTGTGTGGAATGGGGTAGGGGGGAATGAATTGTGCATGTGTGGTTTATGAAGTACATCAAGAAAACAGGCTGGAGGGAGGGAAGAACCACATTTTAACAATAACAACAAGCACCTGATGCTTCTACTGAGGCATAGAATTTAGTTGACCTTATCTGACCTTATCCCCACACACTGTTCTTGAAAGACATGATACAATCAGAGAAACAGAGGGTCAGCCTTGCCTAGTAAAGTCTGTGAGGGAGGGGAGGAATCTAGACACTAACCAACTGCTAGAGGCCTCTCATGACAGTAAAATGTAAACTCTTATAAGTAAGCCATTTTCTTCTTAGTCCCCTCGCTAAGTCATGGCAGTTCCCCCTAAGCCTGACCTCTTCAACTAACGGTTCCATTAGAGGCACCATGTTCTTTGTATAAGCTGTAGGGCTTCCATTGCCTTTACCTTTTCTGGAGAAAATGGGAGCACGTGACTCATGACCCAGTTTTAGGCGGAACAACAACTCCCACTGTAAATATTTCTTTTAACCTAATGTCCATGGTGTATTGGTTGACTGTGTGGACACACATCCTGGTTATGTCCTGGGTAAATTAGAAATGATGACTGAAATGTGAAGCAAATTTCAGTAAAAGAGAATGAGAAGATATTGGTTGTTTTAAGAAGCTAGAGCCATGCTGGACAAACAGTTTCATTTCCAAAGCAGTTTTAATTTTATTTATTTATTTATTTATTTATTTATTTATTTATTTATTTATTGGATTTCTATGCCGCCCATCTGGCAGCGAGGTCACGCTGAGTGCTTAACTAAAGGAGGGTTGGGGTGTCATCGGGGAGGTAGCAAATCAAGCAAATTATATTTATATTTTTAATGCAGTAAGTTGCTTTGCACAACTTGTTACTAGTTTCTTTGCTATCCATGAGTGACTGTGTACGCACCTCTCCAAAGTATTTCAAGGCTTGCCAGAGTTGGGTTAATTGAGCCACTCAGACCTTGTTCATTAGCCTCTTGCTTTAATAAAAGCACTTGTGCTACTCATACATACCGAGACAAATTGAGATAAAAATATAATTAAATGGAGTTCTTATTTAGCTAGTTTCCATTTTAGTTCCCAGTGGCTAATGATTTAGTGCACACAATGGGCTAAAGGGAAATATCAGCTGCAATAAAAGATTCACCAGTAATCCAGTGGGAGGAACACTCTTGCGGGCTCTGCATTATGCACACATGAAGGATGCAAATCCTTTCATCTTACATCTTCACACATGAGCCGGCTCGTCCGGAGTAACCTCCAAAGGGAGGGGCCGTTTTGCCCTCCTGGGCAAAGGAGCGTGAGACTTGCCTGGGAGTCCCGTTCCAGGTGGGACAGTAGATAGATAGATATAGATAGATATGTAACAAGACTCCTCCCCTGGCGACAGCCTCATTCAGCGGCAGGTGTGAGTCGAAGTGGCCGCACTCAAGGGCCGGATAGGAAATTTTGACCTGTTCCCAAATTGGACCAGGTGAGTGGGGATTTTTTCACCTACCTCACACTGGCACTTGGTGGGTGAGTTAGTTAAGAGGTTAGTAGCACTGGTCACACTGGGTGGTAGTGCGGAAGGTAAAGGCATTCATTGAGTAAGCAAAGGGAATACCCGCTCCTAGACCATCCACCCTCTGAACGCTGCAGATCTGGAGATTATAGTGTTGGATGGAAGATAGACAGGGATGCCTCCTCAGGTCAAGAGTCCCCACAAGAGGGGAGCTTGAGGACCTGGGGGTGGTACATAGGTTTACCAGCCATGGGGGCACTGTCTAGGTGACTGCGCTGCTAGGGGGTTGTGACTCACCCTAAAGCTTGCTGGTTGGAGTGGTCCTGGGAGACCTTGGGGTTCCAACCCTTGATCCACACTATGGCAGGCCCCTCTTAGGTTTACCTTTACATTAATGGTTAATATGTTTTAATAATATGTGGTCCAGGTTAAAGCCACTTCTGGTGTCTCGCCTCTTTATTTTGCCTTGGGAGGGCAAGAGGACAAGGAAGTGTACATTGTTTTCTCCTAGCATGCAATGCAGCAAAGTAAATATTGATGTTATCAGCAAGTGTCCCTACACAGGCAAGGATGATTTTTGCACTGATGGTGTGTGTGGGCTCCAAAGCTACTCCCGACAGTCCAGGTGTGTGTTGGCTTTGGAGTTATGGGGGTAAAGAAGACCATAGCAGAGATGTGGATACAAAAGAATGCCTGCAGAAAGTGGATAGGGAGTTTTCCTCACACTTTAATAATACAATAACTTAGCCAATTAAACTAAATGATGCAAATTCAGAATTAAATATACTGTTGATGCCTAACTTGTATTTCAGGATAGTACACTGTGTGTGTGTGTGTGTGTGCATACACACACATGCACACATACACACAGACAGCAGATAGATAGATAGATAGATAGATAGATAGATAGATAGATAGATAGATAGATAGATAGATAGATAGATAGATAGATAGATAGATAGATAGATAGAAATGATTTCCATGATTTTTATCCCAATGAGAATCAACAAAGTGACCTTCTTTGTAACTTCTATAAGTGCAAGAATGCCACCTGTAGGAGAAACAAGGATTCAAGAAGTGCTGTTCTCCCGAGTTTCAAGTAGGACCTTTTCCAAAATGGATTGGGATCAAACATGTTCATGTTGGAATTATGGTAAAACATCATGTCCTTCTGTTGTCAAGCAAAAGCTTTCCCTTTCACAGTGTCTTTTAAGCAGCAAATGAGGATCTAGGGCATACTGTATTTTCCAAATTTATATTTTTAAAATATTCTAAATGCTTTTAAAAATATTTGTACTCTACGTTTTACTCTTGGCTGATTTTGATTGTCTTTATTGTAGTTTCTGTATAGTATTTTAGATCTTCTGTATACTAAGGTTTTAGTTGTTGTCGGCTGCCTTGGTTCCTCTACATGGAGAAAGACAGCATATAAATGAAATAAGCAAGCAAACAACGGTAGGAAGCGTCTACGCAATAAATGCATTTTTCTATGTAAATTTATCAAGAAACATAAAAAGTTTAGTCAAGAAACAGCTGGAGGCAATCTTAATATCACCCATCTTTTGATGCTGTGTCTGTGTTCTTTCTGATCAATAATACATGACTTACAGATCAGTGACCTCTTTGGGTATCATGTTAATGATATTTGTTCATTTGTTATGAACATTGCAAAATGTCTTAGGCCAAGCACCTCATGAATAGATTTTTCTTTTGCTTTCTCTAAATGTCTTCTCTCCCATTTCTTTTTTATTTTTGCTCTTGTTCTGTGAAAAGCAGGATTTTTTTTAAAAAAGCCATCCCACTCCTACTCTTGATCCAGTTGAACAAATTGGACCATGAAGGGGGGGGGTGTTGCTGCTGCTTTATTTTCGAAGAAAAGAGATATCACTCCTGTAGACCTGACAGCTCACGTTTATAGGGTGACATACATCAATAGCTCTGGTCAGGCTGAAGGCATGCTTCACAAATGTGACGGTTTTTCAGGTCAAAATGTAGAAGATCTTTGTTTTTAGTTTTATTCTGGAGTCTAGGGCTTGTTTCTACAAGAAAGCTTCCACCGCCACCACTACCCCTTTGGACTTGCGTTCTTCTGATTGTTGTAAAACCAGGCACTCTAAACTTGCTTTTTTTTCTCCAGGAGACTTTTGAAATGGTAGCTAGAATTGTACCTTTCCCCTGCACTGGAGTGCCAGCGTTTCTTTTTATAATGTGGCAAAATGGTGTGCCATTGAAGGAATTCTGGCCCATATGAAAATGAACTCTTCGGAGAAAGCGCCATAGCACTAACCTTTGCCATCACAAACAAACCCCAGAATCCTCTCAGGGTAGGGGTGAGGTGAGGAAGCGCTGAAAGGCAGAGGAAAATGGGATCAAGCCTAGTGTTGTCTGGATGGCAGGAGCAAATGTGCCATGTGGACAAACCCTACATCAGGCATGTCCAAACGTTGACCCTCCAGATGTTTTGGACCACAACTCCCACAGTTCTTTGCTTATTTGCAATTTTAAGCTTAGAATTCTGGGAGATGTGGTCCAAAACATCAGGAGGGCCTCAGTTTGGACATGCCTGCCCTACATCAACATCTGGCATTTGTTTCCAAACAGCACTTGGATGTTAAAGAAGAATGCCAGTTTCTCCTGGGGTGTAGTTGATAATGCTGGGATTACTTCTCTACCGCCTAGATTGAATGATGGTGATCCATTATGTGTGTGCCTACTAAGAAAAATCATGAGTCATATTATGCCTTTGGTGTGGAAATAATAAACCCTCCCTGTTCCAAATGGCTGGACAACTGGATGTGAGCTGTTCAGAAGGGAGGGAAAAGAGATTGAACCAGTGATGGTCAACAGGAGACTCTTTGTCTCTAAAGGACACTTACGGGAACTGAAGGGAACGATCCTGAAAGGAGTTCCCTGTGCTGGATATATTTCCCCTGTCCCCATTTTGATAAACCCCATTGTCATGGTAGCCTCTGTGGTGTCTATTATGGAACTAAGGGTGGAGGAAGGAGCTCCTACTGAAGCTGCCATGGCAGATGGAGTACAACAGTGGTTTCTGCTGGGGCTGTGCAACAGATTCCATCAAATTTTGAACCAAAACAAGTTCATTCAGCCCAATACGGTTCACGCTCTATACAGATTGGTTTTGTTTAAAACAAGTCTAAAGCAGATCCCTGTTGTCTTGAATCACTTCAGCCCAATCCAGTGATTCACAATCATATATTAAGCAAAACAAAAACATAACAAGTGTGTGTTCAATATTTGCAAAACTGCTAAAGAGAAGGCCAGACTGGGGTAATGGGGAAGGATATTGGGCTTTGTTTATTGATGGGAATCTCAGCAATCAAGCTTGGAGGTTCACAGGCACTTTCTCATCATAGCACTTTTAAATGGGATGCCACTCAAGTTGTATGTTTGATTCTCTCACATAGTCTTTTCTTCACTTGTCTTTACCTGTTAGAACCAACCAGATCCTTGAAGGAGATGTGTTTGGGTGGTATTGACTAGCAGCCAGAGTCTCTGCCTCTTCACTTGCAAATCTTTTGCCCCTTTTAATTGGAAAAGCCTAGCCTAATCCTCTCTTTGCCTTCTTAATTTATTAAGATTACTTATTATTGCTTTATATGTATAGTAATCTCCCCATTGTGTGCAATTCTTAATGGGTTAAGTAGTGATGTTTATTCATTCTCCTTCATTCTGGCTTCTCTAGCTTCCAGCTTCAGCTAGGGAAGAATCTCATGAGAGTTCTCCAACTGTGGGTTTTCCGGCAGTTGTGCTGGGGTTTCCTGGTAGTATTGTGTTTCTCTTTGCTTGTGTACCCAACCTCCAGTCCTCCTTTGCTAATTATACCAAGTTCTATCCCATTCTTCCTTATTATTTCTGTTTACTGTTTATATTGAGAATGGTCTACACACACACACACACACACAGAGAGAGAGAGAGAGAGAGAGAGAGAGAGAGAGAGAGAGAGAGAGAGAGAGAGAGAGAGAGAGAGAGAGATTCCTTTTGTACTGTAGCTGGCAGGATAGCTAGTTAGTTAGGTTTCTAGCTGTGCACCTATAGGATGAGAATTTGATACCTCATTAAGCTAACCCTAATGGACAGAAAAATGCAGCCTTAGAGTAAACTATATGTCTGAGCACTCTGTACCTAGAAAACCCTGAAAAGAGTCTCCATAAGTCAGAAGTCTTGACAGCAGTAACTTGACAGCAGCAGCAGCAGCAGCAGAAGCAGAAGCAGCAGCAGCAGCAGCAGCAGCAGCAGCAGCAGCAGAAGAAGAAGAAGAAGAAGAAGAAGAAGATTCAAAACTACCAGGCACAGTCAATCAAAATTATAAAAGCATTGACTAATGATATAACAGATACAGTTTTTTTTTAAAAAGCCAACAACAACTACTAAATATCTGTTAAATGTCAGCACAGTATGTATGCTGCTCCTACTATTGCCTCTTTTCTGTAGTTCTGATGGTGTTATTTCTGAGAATAGCAACTGGATATAATACTGTGTTAATTAGTTCCCAAATCCTCAATAACAACAGGGACTACTGAAGTGTGTTTCATCCACAAGTGAGATGTTTTGCTTGCCAAGTCTCTGTATTATTATTATTATTATTATTATTATTATTATTATTATTATTATTATTATTATTATTATTATTATTATTATTATTGTTGTTGTTGTTGTTGTTGTTGTTGTTGTTGTTGTTGTTGTTGTTGCTGCTGCTGCTGCTGCTGCTGCTGCTGCTGCTGCTGCTGCTGCTGCTGCATAGCAAACAAGAGAACTACACTTGTTTTTGTATTACAAATCTCTAGCCAAACGCTTCCCAAGCGATTAGGACTACGTGATGTATTAATGAATTATGCGAGCAGATTCCAGTAAGGTGGCCTTCTGCAGCTGACTGATGGTGACTTTGTCAACTCCACATGGGATTTGAGTCTTGGAAGTGTTCTAGGATGCTATAACTCCTGTCCACGCTTCAGGGTAGCTAGATTAGGCTGGGCAAAATAAGCATTGTTCAACTGCAGGATGCATGGGGTTACTCACTCAACAGCATCCTAGTTCTCAGACCCAAGCATGAGATCAGGGTAGTGGCGACTACCAACTACAGTTTTCCAGGAACAGTGAATCTATTATCAGTTTAAGCCCACATTTAAAGGATGTCTCCAAGATGCTGAACCCTGTCTTGCAAATCCATCTAGCACCTTGGAGAGCTCTTTTAATGTTCAGACTATGACCAAGTGGATTCACTAGCCTGACAAAATGTGAGGCCCCAGCTTCCACTGGACCAGGGAATTGGCCTTTGAGATTCCTCATGATCGGGCCCTTTCCATGTCCCAAAGGCAAGCATTGAGAAGGGACTAGAACTATTCCTAGTTCAAATGACTATGGAAATGGGCAGGAGATTCTCAGCATGTGAGGAAGGAATTTGGTTAAATCTTGATGGATCAAATATGAAACCCCGAGTCATGGGGGAGGGGGACCTTTTATGTTTTGGTAGCTGGGCAGGCTGCTTAATTTGACCATGCCAGCAGATGTAGTGGTTCTCTCCATACCTGGAAGCTCATGCTTACTGTGCAACCTTACAGATCGCATGCATGGCCTACAGAGATCCTCCCCCCCCCCCAGATGCTTCACTGCTGCCAGCATGCAATGGTTCCCAGCCTTGGGTCTTCAGATGTTCCTGGGTGAAAACTAATGATGTCAGCCACCTTGGGTCCATTTAAGGAGAAAGGTGTGGCTAAAATATTGTAAAGAAATTAATAACTAAAAGCACCCCAAAGTCTTCACCATTAGCTGTGCTGCTCAGAATTTCTGAGAGTTGTAGTCTAAGAACACCTGGGAATCCATGGTTGGGAAGCTAGATTTGCGCCATTGCTGCAAAGTCTGTGCAACAAGAAAGATCTCCCATGATGCCACTGGCTGGAAATCCACTCCATGCCAATGCTCTGTTTTGTAACAAAGAAGCAGATAATACCTGTAGCTTCTTTCCCTGGCATAACACTAATTGGAAAATGTCTTTAGCTGTGAGAGAGGGGAAGGTCTCTGGTCTTTTTGAACATTTGATGGGCCTCAATACCTGTTTAGTGGCTGTGCAACCTACCACCACGGACAACAACCACCACCCCCAGGCCAGGGTCCGCTGGCAATATCCCTATAGCCTGCAGATCAGCTTCTTGGCTCAGAACAGCTTTTTAGTAAAGCATCATTTCTCCCTGCCTTTCCCCCAACAGTCTCCTAGAGCTGAATTTTACTCTCTAAGCCCTTGGGTCTCACTTGCCAACTTGAGGACCCAGTTATCTTCACCAGCGTTCCCTGGACTCCAAGTCCTGCAAGGCCAGAAGGAGAAGAGAGCTTAGATCCAGGCCACAACCTTTTTAGGGAAAACTTGGACTGATGACCAAAAGAAGCCAGGCTTTGCAGCATCTCTGTACCCAGCCCCTCTCTCGCTTGCAGGTCTGCAGTGGGGTCCAGGCTAACATTGTTTTGTCCAAGCATGTGGTTGCAGCCCTTGCTATTTGACTCCTGTCACAAGCAAACAAACCTGGGAAGGTTGGACAGCTTCTGGCATTCTCCGCTCTTGCATCCTCCAACACATCCGCTTCTATGGAGATCAGTGATGGTCCAATGCCATCCCCATCCTAACCCATCCTTCTCTTTCATTCTCCATGACCCTGCCTCTTCTAGCTGTTCCTTGTCAGGGAGACACATCACCTTCAGCTGTGCAGACTCTCACCCTCCAGCTTGATACTGAGAAAGTCTGCCCTGATCCTGGCTCCCTAATTTGTGTACTGGCTGCCTAACAGCTTGCTAAATGTGTGCAGCTGCACCCCCTCACAGCTGTTCCTCTAGAGGGGTCAAGAGTGGGACATTTACCAGATAAAAACATGTTTAAGATATTATTTACTGGGCTTAGGGTAGCTCTCAAAACATGGAGCCTAGTGGCGCAGTGGTTAAATGCTTGTACTGCAAGTAAAACTGTGCTCATGACCTGGGGTTCAATCCTAGGTAGCAAGCTCATGGTTGACTCAGCCTTCCATCCTTCCGAGGTTGGTAAAATGAGTACCCAGCTTGCTGGGGGGGGCAATGTGTAGCCTGCATACTGTAATTAAAAAAATGTAAACCGCCCAGAGACTACTTGGAGTGGTATAGGGCGGTTTTGTCAAGAGAACAAGCTGGTCATTGCAAACACTCTTTTCCAACAACACAAAAGGTGACTCTACACATGGACATCACCAGATGGACAATACCGGAATCAGATTGACTATGTTCTCTGCAGCCAAAGATGGAGGAGCTCTATACAGTCAGCAAAAACAAGACCTGGTGCTGACTGTGGCTCAGATCATCAGCTTCTTATTTCAAAATTCAAACTTAAACTGAAGAAAGTAGGGAAGATCACTGGGCCAGTCAGGTATAACCTAAGTCAAATCCCATATGAATACACAGTGGAAGTGAAGAATAGATTCAAGGAACTAGATTTGGTGGACAGAACACCTGAAGAACTATGGATGGGGGCTTGTAACATTGTACAGGAGGCTGCAATGAAAATTATTCCAAAGAAAAGAAAATGCAAGAAAGCAAAGTGGTTGTCCAACGAGGCCCTACAAATAGCGGAGGAGAGAAGGGACGCAAAATGCAAGGGAGAAAGGGAAAGATACAGAAAATTGAATGCAGACTTCCAAAGAATAGCAAGGAGAGACAGGGCGGCCTTCTTGAGTGAACAGTGCAAAGAAATAGAGGAAAACAACAGAAAGGGAAAAACCTGAGATCTGTTCAAGAAAATTGGAGATATTAAAGGGGTATTTCGTGCAAAGATGGATATGATAAAGGACAAAAATGGTAGGGACCTAACTGAAGCAGAAGAGATCAAGAAGAGATGGCAAGAATATACAGAAGAATTATATCAGAAAGATCTGGATGTCCCTGATAACCAAGATAGCGTAATTGCTGACCTGGAGCCAGACATCCTGGAAAGTAAAGTCAAGTGGGCCTTAGAAAGCATTGCAAACAACAAGGCCAGTGGAGGTGACGGCATTCCAATTGAACTCTTTAAAATATTAAAAGAGGATGCTGTAAAGGTGCTGCATAAGATATGCCAGCAAATTTGGAAAACCCAGCAGTGGCCAGAGGACTGGAAAAGATCGGTCTACATTCCAATCCCAAAGAAAGGAAACGCCAAAGAATGCTCCAACTATTGCACAGTTGCACTCATTTCACATGCTAGCAAGGTTATGCTCAAAATTCTACAAGGCAGGCTTCAGCAGTATGTGGAAAGATAACTTCCAGAACTACAAGCTGGATTTCGAAGGGACTAGAGATTAAATCGCCAACATGCGCTGGATTATGGAGAAAGCCAGAGAGTTCCAGAAAAACATCTACTTCTGCTTCATTGACTATGCCAAAGCCTTCGACTATGTAGACCACAACAAACTATGGCAAGTCCTTAAAGGAATGGGAGTGCCTGACCACCTTATCTATCTCTTAAGAAATCTATATGTGGGACAAGCAGCAACTATCAGAACTGGATATGGAACAACTGACTGGTTTAGAATTGGGAAAGGAGTACGACAAGGCTGTATACTGTCACCTTGCCTATTTAACTTATATGCAGAGTATATCATGAGAAAGGCATGTCTGGATGAATCACAAGCCGGAATTAAGATTGCTAGAAGAAATATCAATAACCTCAGATACGCAGATGATACTACTCTAATAGCAGAGAATGAGGAGGAATTAAAGAACCTCTTAATGAGGGTGAAAGAGGAGAGTGAAAAAATGGGCTGAAGCTCAACATCAAAAAAAAAAAAACTAAGATCATGGTCACCGGTCCCATCACCTCCTGGCAAATAGAAGGGAAAGAAATGGAGGCAATGACATAGTTTATTTTCTTGGGCTCCTTGATCACCGCAGATGGCGACTGCATCAACGAAATAAAAAGACGCCTGCTTCTTGGGAGGAAAGCAATGGCAAACCTAGATAGCATCCTAAAGAGCAGAGATATCACTTTGCCAACTAAGGTCAGGATAGTCAAAGCTATGGTTTTTCCAGTAGCGATGTATGGAAGTGAAAGCTGGACTATAAAGAAGGCTGATCGCCCGCAGAATTAATGCTTTTGAGCTGTGGTGCTGGAAGAGAGTCTTGAGAGTCCCCTGGACTGCAAAGAGATCAAACCTATCCATTCTGAAAGAAATAAACCCCGAATGTTCACTGGAAGGACAGATTTTTGAAGCTGAGGCTCCAGTACTTTGGCCACCTCATGAGGAGAGAGGACTCCCTGGAAAAGGCCCTGATGCTGGGAAAAATCGAAGGCAAAAGGAAAAGAGGACGACAGAGAATGAGATGGTTGGACGGTGTCATTGATGCAACCAAAATGAATTTGACAAAACTCTGGGAGGCAGTGGAGGATAGGAAGGCCTGGTGAGCTCTGGTCCATGGGGTCACGAAGAGTCCGACACGACTGAATGACTGCACAACAACAACAACAGGGAGGTATATAAGCAGACCACTTTGCTTTGCTTTGCTTTTGCTATGGCCAGTTGTTCTCCTGCTCTCCCTTGCTATGGATATAATAACATATATTATGAAAACCAGTAACCACTTGTCTGGGGTTTTTTGGCTTAGAAGGTCAATGATATTGAATCCAGGACCTGACTACCTACCAGGCATTCAGCTGTTTTGGGGCTGGGGAGGTAATTTAACCTTGCAAATGGAGTGGGCATACAGGCCCTAAGTGGCTATTGTTGTGTATTTGGGGATTCCCTGGAAGCAATGCCAAATCTGGGAAGACAGGGGGAATGGGAAAAACAGGTGCCAGACTGGTTCTATTAATCATAGAATCATAGAGATGGAAGACACCTCAAGGGCCATCCAGTCCAACCCCCTGCCATGCAGGAACCCCCATCACAGTGCTCCTGACTAGACATGGGCACAACTCGGCGAAATTGTCATTTCTGTTTTCGGTTATCGTTTCCATTACGTAACAGAAACAGTAACGATAATTAAGCCGTCAGAACTCGAACTCGAACTGAAGAAAGAAAAATTTGGTCGGGTTTTTCATTTCCGTTTGTGGCATCACGGCGATCGTGTGATGCGAAGCACAGAAAAAGTTTTTTAAAGTTTTTTTTAAAAAAACCCGACTCCCGGCCAAAAAAACAGGCGAAAATCTGCCTGCCTGAGGCTTTGCCACTTACCAGAGGGGTGGTTTCTGGGAGGTCCCCGGCCTTTCCCCCCTCTTCTCATGTCCTGGGCTGCTTGCACCAGGCTGGGGGGGGGTCATCCTCGTCATCTCTCTCGCTGCATGCCATGCGGTGGGGAGGGGGATCCAAAATGGCGACCACAATTTTTCTTTTGAAATCGTGGTCAAAAACACACCAAATCACCACAGAAACATGTGAAATTTATTTATTTTAAATGCCTGAATTTTAATAGTAGCAGCAGTGGGGTTTTTTATAGCAATAAAATGTCGTATTGATTTTTTTTATTTTTTATTTTTTTAGACCTGCCCATTTGGGCTGGGCATGGGATGGGACCATGCAAAAAATTTTGAACCATTCCACCAATGGCATCGCCAGGCTTTTGACTGACACTTCTGGATGTCTCGGAGGGCATAAAAAGCCGAGGCACCTTCCAGAAATCGCAGTTGGGTGTATGGATGTGGTTGAGGGAGGAGGGCTGGCTGCTGGTGCTGGTGTGATCCAATCGAGATTGAGGAGGGAGGCTGGAGGCTTTAGCATTTAAGTTAGGCAGGGAGGGAGGGAATTGAATTTAGAAAATAATTTCTTTGATTCCCTGCAGCTTTGTCTGCTGAAGGGGATAGCAGTTTATTCTTTATTTCTTCTCTGGCAGTTTGTGAGGATTTTTTTCTGATATTGGATAAAGGGGGAGGTTTGACTGGGAGTGGGAGGTGTGGATTTATTTTAAATATATATTATATACTACCATTTATTTTCTATTTTCCCAACTTCAATTTGCTTGCACACACACACATTTGGGGTGCAAGCCAAGAACAGAACCTCTATCCATTCCTAAGTGATATCCTAACTGCCCACTCGCCCGTCCGCCCGCGCCACCACCCGCCTGCGGCCTGCGCCGCCGCCCGCCCACTCGCCCGCCCATGGCCGCTGCCTGCCCATGCCCCCCAGCCCCCATGCCCCCCTGCCCCCCCCACCACCCGCCGCCCACCCCGCCCGCCGCCTAGGGTGCAAAAACACCTAGTGCTGGCCATGATTGCGGGACGCCCCTATGCTCTGGGAAGTCAAATCGCACTAAATCGCGGTGGAAATGACAAACGACAAACGGAAATGACAATTTTTTGGGAAATTTCATGAGAAACAGAAACGACCCGAAACGGACCCGTTCTGACAAACAAAAACTCATAACGTCATTTTTTCTGGTCGTGCCCATGTCTACTCCTGACATATGGCCATCCAGCCTCTGCTTAAAAACCTCCAAAGAAGGAGACTCCCCTCCCCTCCATGGCAGCACATTCCACTATTCCACTACTTGGTTAGGGTGGTTATAGAAGAGACCCTGGACCGAGCCATCTTTGGGCTCATGATTTAAAACCTCTTCAAATACACAAATCAATATTTGTTCTCTTCCAGTGCTATCTGTCCTGAGATTTTCCTCCCTGCCCCTCTCTTAGCTCAAACTCCCTGAGATTTACAAAGCCCCAGGGCTGACTTAAATATGCTCAGCTGAGGCTGTAGCCCAATCATATTATCTGCTTGTGTGTATACTGGCGTGCTGCCTGCCAACTAAAGACAGGTCTGTTCAAGGGTGCTCACAAATACCAGGGTGTTTCTCATTCAGAAATGCCCACTTAAGACAACCATAATGGACACGAAAATGCTGCCTCATAATAAAGGCAGTTTGCCAGCCCTGAATCTAGAATGCAGAGAGAAACATCCTTGTTTGCATGCAAGTGTGTATATACACAATGTATAATATATGCATATGTATATGTAAGAGCCACTTTTATTTTCAGCATACACATATATATGCATCACCTTAAATCTAAATATATGAATCTGTCCTTGGAAACGGATTTGAAATGGCATCATAATCAGAAAAGTAATTATTTAACTTCAAAAATAACCCTTCTAACTGGATGCATCTGGTCTCTACGTGTTCTTTGAATCACATTTGCTTATGTTTTGAGCAAAAATATATATATCATTTAATCATCATTATATCCTTTCAGTGATGACACAGCTAGGGGAGAGGAAACTGGATTCTGATCTTCATGTATGATTGACTTGATAGCTGCTGGTTCTTCGGGGAAGGTGCAAAAGGCATTAAAAATGTAGCTTGCTCTTTTCATAAGCTTCATTAAATTTGCCCCAGAAATGATGGAAAGGGAATGAAAGTAAAGGCAGCGCTCCTCTGAATAATACTTACTTACTTGGAAATAAGTCCTATTGGCATGAATGAGATGTAGCTCCGAGTGAAATGATGAACATGGTTAGAGATTAAGTCCTTCATATCCCAAAGTCATTGTTACAGCAGACTTTATAAGCATCACAAATACGCTGCAAGGGCATTTGAGGCAACCAGCCTTCCTTCCTTCCTTTAGCACTTCCCATTTTGAATCCCTTCTGCATTCAGCTGCATGGTGATTAGAGCCGGGGGGAAGGGGAGGGGGAAATGGTAGATTCATACAATACACCATCTCAGGGTCAAAATATATGTTAACACAAATGAATGCTCCCTGCAATTAACTTGCTTTCCCTCCCTACACCAGATTTCTTTATCTATCTATCTATCTATCTATCTATCTATCTATCTATCTATCTATCTATCTATCTATCTATCTATCTATCTATCTATCCGATTAGAGATGGGCACGAAATGAACAATTTTTTGTTTCCGTTTCCGTTTTTTCATTTTGTTACGCAACGAAACGACAAATGAATTTTGTCTCCAAAATGAAATGAAACAAACAAAAACACCGGAAATTTTGTCGTGCGTTTCCTTTTCGTTACTGCGATGCAGTGAACTGCTTTAAATGGTAAAAAAACACAAAAATAAAAATGGTAACAAAATGGTAACAAAACAAACAAAAACAAAAACAATTTTTTTGCAAAAATTCACGAAAAAACAGAAACGAACCGAAACGGACCCTCCAAATGACAAACGACAAACGAAACATCATTTTTTTTATTCGTGCCCATCTCTAACCTAGATAGATAGATAGATAGATAGATAGACAGATAGATAGATAGATAGATACACATACACACACACACACACACACACACACACACACACACACACACACCAGCAATCAGTCTTTCAAATTAAGTATGTGTTTGCCTTGTAGTCCTCAGTCACAGAAGAAAGCACGCTAAAGGCCAATTAACATGGGTGAGTAAAATCCCCCTTCATGTCCTTCACCACCTAAGGGAGGGACTCTTCTGGAAAGCTCCACTAAACATGTCACTCCTCAGGAATTCTGCAGGAGGACACTTAGGGGCAAAAAGCACGTTGCATGCTGGGATTCAGAGGTGAAGGCCTGATTAATGTGACATCACTGGCTTCCATTTTAAAAAGGAAGCTCACTTTGGAAGTGAGCATAATTGCTTAATTTTATTCAGCTGTGAGGTCCTCCCCCACACACACACACACACCATTGTAAATCACCTCTACATCTGCCTAGTAAGTCATATCCAAAGACATATTTGTCTCTATGCATGAGTGGCTCACATAGCTTTTGTCATTAAAGTCACAGACAAACCTAAATGTGAACATCTCATTGGAAAGCCATGGCAGTGTGTGACTCTGCTGAGGCGTTTGTACTCATACACAGACCACTGACATGCAGTAGGCACATTTCTTCTGTCCCATTCCCACCAACTAACAACATGCCCCTCTGTATATTCTAGGGTAGTGGCTCCCAACTACAGATGGGCACAAAACGACCATTTTTTCATTACCGTTGTCTGTTATTTGTTCCGTTACTTAACAGTACGAATAATGACTGTTGCGATGAGGCAGGCTCGAACAGAACAGAACCAAGAAAATTTTCTTTGGTTCTGTTCGTTTCCGTTATTGCCGTCGCGCTGCTCACGCAAACGACATTAGACTTTGCTGATCTCGCAAGAAGAGGTGGGATCCGAGCCCTTGTGGGCTGGGCTCCAGGATCTCGGCCACGTGGCGAAGCGGCAACGGTGCAGCCAGCTTGGAAGCCGGAGCGGAGGGCGTCGTTGGAGCACAGGGGGGAGTGCAGCGGCACCCTCCCCACAGGGTTCCCGGGTCTAGGCCTGGCGGGGTGCGGGGCGGTGGTCTCCTGGGGCAGCGGCTTCCAGGGCAGAGCGGTTCCCAGGGAGAAGGGCCCCAGTTAGGGCGGCGCTGCACTGGGCTCCGGGGGTAGTGACCTGATGGGGGTGGCGGACAGCATGGCAGATCGGTACTTGGGGAGGGGGCCCAAGAGAGGGCGGTGCTTGGAGGTGCTCCGGGGGTGGCGGCCTGTTGGGGGTGGTGACCGGAGCAGTGCCCGGCTCCAGGAGGACTCTCCATGGTCACAGGATTGCTCTCCTGCTGGCAGGCTTGCCAGCGGCTCCGGCGGCACCCAGCCCCAGGAGGGATCCCCATGGCTGCGGGACGGCTCTCCCAGGAGGCTTGCCCCAGCCCCAGGAGGGCTCCCTGCGGCCGCAGGAACGCTCTCCTGGCCTGCATGCCACTGGCTCCAGTGGCGCCCGGCCCTGGGAAGGCTCCCTGCAGCCGCAGCTTGCCGCACCCAAAAAATGAAGAAACGGAAACGAAGTGGGCCCTGGGCCCCCGAAAAACAGAAATGGAACAAAGCAGACCCCAGGGCCAGAATAACGACCACGAAAAGCCATTTTGGCGTTTTGTGTCCATCTCTACTCCCAACCTTGAGTCTCTAGACATAACTGCCCTTGCCGGCACAGCTAGTGGTGAAGGCTTTTTGGTCTTTTAAATAGTCAAGTGCAGTCCTTGTTTGGTGCTTTCTTCTTTCACTAAAATTCATATAGTTGTTGCTGATTTCTGCCAGTAAAATGTTGTCATCTGCATCTCTTAGATCAGGCATGTCCAAACTTCAGCCCTCCTGATGTTTTGGATCACAAGTTCCAGAATTCCAAGCCTGTATTGCCAATGACAAAGGACTGTGGGAGTTGTGGTCCAAAACATCTGGAGGGCTGAAGTTTGGACATGCCTGTCTTAGATTATAGATTGCTTAGATTATGGTTATTTCTTCCACCAATTTTACTCCTCATATAAATCTAGTATAGATTTTGGTCTGATATGTTCTACATAGAGACAGAACAGATAAGGGGATAAAATGCACCTTTGTCTGATACCTTTGTCTATATATAGGAAACCATTTTGCCTCTCCATATTCCATCCTAACAAGTAGCGTCTTGTCCATAGTACAGATTATGCATTAGGAGTAAAAATTTGTGTAATAAATATCAGTAATCTAAAAGATGCAGATGACGTCATTTTACGGGCAGAGAGAGCAAATAATTGGAATGATTTTTAAAGACGGTGAAAGAAAAACTGCTAATGTATTAAGAAGACAAATATCATGACTACACAGGAACTACACAACTTTAATGCTAACAATGAAAAGACCCTGTTATTCAAAGGAAGACTGCAGCTAAGAGCAGCAAGGAATTAGAAAAAAATCATCAACACATGTAAGGATGCTTCACTGGAGACCAAGGACAGGATCATCTATGCTATTATATTCCTGATTACTATGGTTTGGAAGCTGGGCAGTAATAAAAAGTTGATGGGGGGATTCAAATTGATTTGTTTAAGAACATAAGAACATAAGAAGAGCCATGCTGGGTCAGGCCAAAGGCCTATCTAGTCCAGCTTCCTTGAGATACACAGTGGCCCCACCACATTTGGCTGAGAGCGCATGAGACTAGATATCTTTCTCCTGCTACCACTCCCGTGCGTCTGGCCCTTGAAGTACCCTGGTTTTAAGTATGGAGATTACACATCTCCCTCATGGTTTGTAACTGGGGATGGACTTTTCCTCCAGGAATCTGTCCAATCCCCTTTTGAAAGCATCCAGGCCAGAGGCCATCACCACATCCTGTGGCAGAGAGTTCCACAGAGTAACAAAGCACGCTGGGTAAAAAAAAGTATTTTCTTTTGTCTGTTCTCACTCTCCCAGTCCTCAGTTTGAGTGTATGTCCTCTAGTTCTGATATTTTGTGTGAGAGAGGAGTGTCCCTTTATCCACTTTATGCATGCCTTGCATTATTTTGTACGAAATAGGGTGCTGGAGAAGAGCTTTGCAGCTACCCTGGATTGCCAGAAAGAAGGAGGAAAAAGTCCCAGAGCAAAACCAGACTAAAATATCTCTGGGGGGGGGACTGATGAAACTGAAGCTTTCATACTTTGGACTAATTAATAATAATAATAATAATAATAATAATAATAATAATAATAATAATAATAATAATAATAATAATAATAATAATAATAATAAAAAAGAGGAGGAGGAGGAGGAGGAGAAGAAGAAGAAGAAGAAGAAGAAGAAGAAGAAGAAGAAGAAGAAGAAGAAGAAGAAGAAGAAGAAGAAGAAGAAGCCAAAACTTGCTGGAAAAAGACAGTAAAGGCTGGAAAAGGTTGTAAGCAGCAGGAAAACAATGAACACCAAATACAAGATGGATTGACTTCCTACATGAATGCACAGCCTTAGGTTTACAAGAGCTGAGCAGCCCTGTGGAAGACCAGAGAGGTTGGAAATTGCTCTTTCATAGGGTTACCATGGTCAGAGAGGACTTAATGGAAGATAACAAAAAGCAGATTCTTTGCCCCAGTGTGTATCATTTAACGTTTACTTACTCTGAGTGACAAGTGATTTATGAATAATTTCATTTTTTTTACTGGTAAGATGAATTTGCTTTTGGCATTGAGATTTCCTGCTTCAGCCCTCTATGGTTTACTTCTTTGTTATGCTATGCACCTCTCGTAAATACTTATTAGAATTGCACAGGAGAAGCTAAGGGACTTCCAGATTTCCTGGGTGAAAAAGAAAAAGGTATTAATAAATAATGCCTGGTTTGAATCATAGCAAGCAGTTCTTATATTTTCCATCATATCTGTGATTTTTTAAAAAAAGTAGGGGGGAATAGGATGAGCGCTGTCATGGTTCATCCTATTCCCTTGTAGAGCCTAGAGATGAAAATTGGCCTCTGCCATTGTTTCCCACCAATAATTTCAAGAAAACCTTGGGGGAACTGAACTCCCAACCTTTGGCTCCATAGCTAGATGCCTAAACTACTGAGCCCATTCCCAACCTTGGGCAACCCAGTTGTTCTTGGGCTGCAGTTCCTAGAAGCCCTGGGCAGCCCAGCTAGTGATGAAGGCTTTTGGGAGTTGCAATCCTACAACACCTGGGTTATTCAGATTTGGGAACCACTGCAGTAAGCTATCTAGCAGTTCACAACTGGGCGCTTTGGTGAGGTCTGAGGGGAGTGGCCCTCCAGCAATGTCTGAAGGGACCTCATGTTATCTGTCCCTGACATTGAGGGATGAGCCTGACTTGCAGCTGGTGGGTGTTTAGGCCATTGTGGCTTACTTACTGGTTGAGAAAGGAGAACAACGGGGCAGGACATGCATTTCTTCTTCTTCTTCTTCTTCTTCTTCTTCTTCTTCTTCTTCTTCTTCTTCTTCTTGTCATCATCATAATATCGTTGTTGTTGTTGTTGTTGTTGTTGTTTTTCTGATCATAATTCCAGAGCAAAGGCATGCACCATGCTGATGCAACTTTATCATTTGTCTTGTATTTGACACCAGAAGGAAGGGGGGAAACAGAGTTCTGGTATCCTCTTGTCTCTTATCATGCCTCACCCTTAAGGATCTTGGAACCTTTACATCAGGTGGGTACTTTCAGTTCATGCAAGACTAGCTTCAGGCAGCCACTGACTTGAAAGAGCCAGAGAACAATCACAGGAAGAAAATTTGCTGCAGAAGCTGCTTATGCAAATCTGACTATAGTTTCAAGGCTGAGTTTAATTTGCAGTTGATTATTCACAGACGGAGCCTATAGTTAGCTACTGGCATGGTCATATTCCTCTATAAAAATATATTCTCTGTGTTTATAGCTTCTTCCAGGCTGCTATTAAAGATTCATTAATGGGTTGTGAATCGACTCTTCACATAAAATTTGGGCTTTTTGAGACCAAAAAGAAAAGAAAAAGGTTTTCATCTAGCAAACCTATTTCCTAAGGTGCCTTTGCTATTCCGTAATTTACTGTCTTGTAATAATAAATGTACATGGTACCATGTGGCCAAAGGCTTCCTTATTATTCATGGTTTGTACAAGATGGAAGAAACCACAAACATCACTTTTTCAGTGAGGAAGGAAAGACTCCATTGGAGACATCATAGGAGGGATCTATAGAAACCCCTTCAGGAACCACATATATTACACATACAAGAATTGTCATCATGCCATGACCAGAACTGCTCATGAAAGAGAGCTTGCTGTATATACTCAGCAGTATGACAGAAATAATTGTTAGATTACATATACAACTCTCATTCTCTGATGCGGCTACAAGACTTGTGATTACTGGCAATAACATACATAAAGGCAAAGCAGTTCTCCATCCAACCCTTTTTTATTTTATTTTTATTTATTTTTGAATATTTTTTACCCCATCCTTCTCCTTGGAAAAGGACCCAAGATGGCTTACAATAATGAGGGACAATATACATCCCAGAACATTTAAGACATAGAACAGGGAATTATAAGAGGCATCTTAGAACACAAAAATGTAACATTAAAGCTACAAAAAGGAAAAAATTTGATTATGAGGGGTGGAAAGTAAATATGGAAAACACTAGTGTTCTTATGAAATCAGTCAATGCAATCATGTATGGTAACCCATATAAAAGTCGCATAGTAGGTAGTCCCTCCTATAGGAAAAGCTTGCCTGAAGAGGAAGGTCTTTGCCTGCTTCTGGAAAGACAGCAGAGATGGGGCTGTCCTGTCCTCCAGCGGGAGGGAGCTCCAAAGTCTAGGTGTCTCCCCAATGTGTGGCAGCAGTGAAGAAGGCCAATTCCATGCTAGAGATTATCAAAAAGGGGAAGATGGACGGGGTATAAATCTAATAATAAATAAAATAATAAATAAATAAATTATAATGCCATTATACAAAACAATAGTAAGGCCGCACCTGGAGTATTGTGCACAATTCTGGTCACCATATCTCAAGAAAGATATAGTGGATCTGGAAAAGGTGCAGAAGACAGCGACCAAAATGAATACTGGGCTGGGGCACCTCCCTTATGAAGAAAGGCTAAAACATTTGGGGCTCTTTAGTCTGGAAAAAAGGCGCCTGAGGGGGGATATGATTGAGATGTACAAAATAATGCAGGGCATGAGTAAAGTGGATAGAGGGAAGCTCTTCTCCGTCTCACAAAATACCAGAACTAGGGGACATACACTCAAATTGAGGGCTGGGAGAGTAAGAACAGACAAAAGAAAATATTTTTTCACCCAGCGCGTTGTTAGTCTGTGGAACTCCCTGCCACAGGATGTGGTGATGCATCTGGCCTGGATGCCTTCAAAAGGGGATTGGACAGATTCCTGGAGGAAAATCCATCACATGTTACAAACCATGATGGAGATATAAGAAGAGCCATGCTGGATCAGGCCAAAGGCCCATCTAGTCCAGCTTCCTGTATCTCACAGTGGTTCCACCAGATGCGTTTGGGAGCGCATGAGACTAGATATCTGTCTCCTGATACCACTCCCCTGCATCTGGCCCTTGAAGTACCCTGGTTTAAAGCCTGGAGATTACACAGGCTCTGCTGCCTTTTTGAGGTTGAGTGCCAGCAATCTGGTCCCATCATGATTCAAGTGCAACCCATCCCTCCTGAACAGGTTTGGCTTGTCCCAAAATGTTCCCCAGTTCCTGACAAATCTAAAGCCCTCCTCTCGACACCATCGCCTCATCCACGCACTGAGGCTTCTGAGTTCTGCCTGCCTTGCAGGTCCTGCACGAGGAACAGGTAGCACTTCTGAAAATGCTACCTTGGAAGCCCGGGACTTCAATCTTCTACCTAACAACCTGAATTTGGCTTCCAAGACTGACCGCTTGGCCTTCCCGACATCATTGGTACCAACGTGTACCATGACCACTGGCTCCTTCCCGGTTCTCTCTAACAAGCTATCTAGATTTCTCGTGATGTTTGCAACCTTTGCACCTGGCAGGCAAGTGACCATCCGGTTATCATGCTCGTCACAAATCCATCCCTCTGTATTTCTAATGATAGAATCCCCTAGTACAAGAAGCTTCTCTCCTGCAGCCTGCTCATCTACATGTACCTGATCTTGTATCTCATCAATAGTGATGAGGGAGAGATCCTCCGGTGAAACCAAATCTTCCTCTGTGTGTGCCTCATGAGGTGTGCTGAGGGAAAGAGCCTCAAACTGATTGTGCAATGTGAGACTCTCTGAGCGATCCCTTGGCCTTCTACTCCTTTGAGTCACATTCCTCCACCCATCTACCTGAGTTGGGGAAGTGACTTCATCCTCAGAAGTGTGCCCTGTCTCTTCTTGGACCTGGATAGTCCGTTCCGCTCTGTCCAAGAACTGCTCAAGCTCCTTAATATGTTGCTGGTCTGATATGCGAGCCTCTAGCTGCTGGACCTTCTCTTTCAATAGCGCAACCAGCTTGCACTTGCAGCAGATGTAGTTCTGCACACGCTCTGTCAAGATGACAAACATGGCACAAGTACTGCAGGTAACTACAGCTGCTCCCTCCAACTCCATTTTAACGAGTGCAATAAAATGTTTTCAAGGTCTCAAAAATGTAAACTTACACTAATTTTTTTTAAATCTAGTAAGACTCTTTACTTCTTTTGTTGTTTATTCAAAATCTAACAGTGTAGGGGCCACTAAAGCACCTCTACACCAAGTGCAAGCACGTCAGGAAGTTTCCAATGCTAACTTGCTAATGTGTGTAGGATCTCCTCAGGAGTAGCTTGGCTTGGGAACTCAAATATACTCAGTTTTGTTGTTGTTGTTGTTGTTGTTGTTGTTGTTGTTGTTGTTGTTGTTGTTGTTGTTGTTGTTGTTGTTGTTTTAATTTGCACGTGCCGTTAGGCGCGTGCTGCTGGGAGCAGCTATTTAAAGATAAAACTCCGCCCCTTACCTCCTGCAAAAACAGGAAGCAATCTCTATGCCCTCTGGCCGTGTGCTTCCTCTATAGCCGTGTGCTTCTCCTCACCACCTCCTTCCTCTTTGCTGCTCTGCAAGAAAAGGACTGAGAGGCTGCTGGGAGCAGCTATTTAAAGATAAAACTCCGCCCCTTACCTCCTGCAAAAACAGGAAGCAATCTCTATGCCCTCGGGATATGTAATCTCCAAGCTTGAAACCGGGGTAATTTAAGGGCCAGATGCAGGGGAGTGGTATCAGGAGACAGATATCTAGTCTCATGCGCTCCCAAACACATCTGGTGGGGCCACTGTGAGATACAGGAAGCTGGACTAGATGGGCCATTGGCCTGATCCAGCATGGCTCTTCTTATGTTCTTATGTTCTTATGTGTTCTTATGAGACGCACCTGTGAAGGTGGTGGGATGGAGAAAAAGGCCTGATCAACTTAGCACCCAAGTGGTTCATGCCACAAGATTCGATCTTTGAGGTAGCTTGGACTGAGGCAATTTTGTGCTTTGTAGGTCAAGGTGAGCACCTTGAATTGTGCCCGATAGCGGATTGGCAGCCAGTAGAGCTGATTTAGTAGGCGTGTAATGTGATCTCTCTAACCTGTCCCAGTCAGCAATCTGGCCACTGCATTGCAGACCTGTTGAAGTTTCCTGAGACTTTCCATTGGTAGCCCGACATATAGCACATTACAGTAGTCCAGCTGGGACATTACTAGGGTATTAGTCACAGTGGCCAAAGCAGGTTTCTCAAGAAATGAATGTAACTGGTATACTAGTTTTAATTTTGCAACTGCACTCCTGGCCACAGCTGTGTCCTGGGCATATGCACTCAAGGATGAGTCCAGGAGCACCCCCAAGCTACACACTTCTTTTTTCAATTGGGATAGTAATCCCATCCAGTACAGTTTGCATCCCTATCCCTGATCTCCTTTGTGACTGACCAGAAGCACCTCTGTCTTGTCTGGGTTTAGTTTCAGTTTGTTCTTCCTCATCTAGTTCATTACTGAAGCTAAGCACTGATCTAGAGTCAAAATAGCTTCCTTGGAATCTGGAGGTGATGAGAGGTAGAGTTGTCATTGGCGTACTGGTATAGGAAGCTGGCCACCAAGTGTTTTATGGCTGCTGAGAATCTTCCTACAGGAAAGAACAAGAAGGTGGCAATTTATATAATTTCATATTAAGCTGACGTAAGTAAGGAACCAAAGATTTAAGGAACACAAGCCACTCTTTCTAAACCATATCAAAACTGTTGTATAGTGACAGGAGGTCACATAGTCAAAGGGATACTATAACTCAGTGAAAGAGTGCAATGGTAGATAAGTCCTAGATACAGTTCCTAATGTCTACACTTAAAAGCATCAGGTATCTGGGGATGGAAATGGTGTTTCTCTGGACGTCCCTCAATGAGACATTGGGCGTTTATACACGACCCCTAAGCTCCGCCGCAAATGGCTGCAAGGTCCGGACCTTAAAAATATTTACCCACCAGCTCCGGACTTTGCAGACAATTAAGTGCGACCCCGCCCACTTAGCGCGACCAAACTGCACTTTTCTTGTACCTGCTTTTTGGATGTGACAAATATTTGATCCGGTGTAAGGATAGTGAGTGCGGGGCTCTCCTGGCTTCTGTTTGTTCTTTTTTTGTGCCCCGCCCCTTTAAGAGATCTGAATGCTGCCCGGAACAAAACGGAGGTATACCGGCATTCTTTTCTTTCTTTTTTCTCCCTCCCTCAGGCAGCCAGCAACCAGGAAGTGCGGAGGGGGGTGGGGACAGAGGAAGAGCGAGGAACCCCTAAGATCTCTGGTCCGAATTTAAGTGGCCAGCAGATCTTAGGGGTCGTGTAAAAAGGCCCATTGATTCCATATCCAGAAGCAGTGCATTCGACACAATTTACCCTGATCTGCGTTTTGAATTGCCTTTGTTTTGTAATTGGCTATTTGGGAATGGCTTCATGTGCATGGCTTTCTCTCTTAAATATTTGCATTGCCTGGAAGGATAATGATGTCGTAAGAAGAGGAAATAGTCTTTGGCCTTAACCAGTCATCCATCAGCCACAGATCCATCCATGTAAACAATGATATGACCAGGTAGAAGGCAGGCCCCTGTGTTCCTCTAATATTAGCACATATAGAACTATCCAAAAGGTGTTTTGTAAGTTTCTGTAGAGGTATACAGTTGGCTGTGCAACTGATGAATCAGATTTAAATGCTTTTTTGGAGGGGGGGAAACAAAAAAAGCCCTTTGATTAAGATTCTTTCCACTTAACGTACATTGTTGATTGCTCAGAACTATACTTGGGAATGTTCTTTCTGTTTGAGGACTGTAATTTTAAAAAAGTAATTTCCCCCAGCTCTGGAAGCAAGGAGCTAGACAAGGTAAATGAAGCAACATACCAGAATTATAAATATCTTGCTGATATTGATTGCTTCCCCCTGACCCCAAAGGTTCTTTCTCACTACAAGTCTGTCAGTTCATGATGTGTCTCTTTCTTTCCAGCTATTTCATCGTAGCGACAAATGAATCTGCTTGACTCTTGTGAAACCAGGCACCATTCCCTTCAGACAAGGCCGGTCAAGCAAGCATCACAACATGTGTCAAGGGTTATTTTATTTGGACTCTACGGGGTAAGAGGGGTGAGCCCCGAAGCACTGCCATCACATTAGAATCACCAGAAAGCAGCTGATGGCCAACCAAGGACGACCCCACTAAGAGTTTAGTGATGCATCATGGAGGGATGGGGGAGAGGGAGAGAACTGTGAAATTCCCGCAGGCATGCAGGAAGAAGAAGACGGAAAAAATATTTCACAGCTAACTTCAGCAATAATGATGATGAGGCTAGGTAAAAATAACTCACCGGAAAAGATGAACTGTTTACAGCGATGGTAATAATTGAGGAGCATTAAATCCGGGAAAATGATACTGTCTTAATGTCTTGAATTATAAAGGTATGGAGGGTGCCTGCTCCTCAGATAAAGGAGGCACCTAAAAGAGAAAAGATGAAAGCGTATTGGATTTTGCCTTGAGAAATCTGGGTTAAACTCCTGGCTCAGCCAAAAATGATTGTATATTAATCATATCATTATGCACTTGTCCTTCCTCACCAAAAGGAGAGAATGATGTGGAGGTAGGGGAAAAACACACAGGGTGAGGAGGCTCTTCCAACCATTACAAGGGAGCAATGGGGGAAGAAACTGGGAGAGGCTGGCCTTTTTCCATGCAGCAACTCCAGTTTCTTGTAATATGCAGCATAGACAGGTGGGCTATACCTACTGCGTTTGGAACCTCTTTTCCTGAGACTGAGCACAAATGTAAAATTCTTTAATTGAAGTGGCCTTCTAGTTATTGAGACATTGTCTGGGTGGAAATTACATTTATTTATTTATTTATTTATTTATTTATTTATTTATTTATTTATTTAGTTAGTTAGTTATTTAGTTATTTAGTTATTTAGTTAGTTAGTTAGTTATTTAGTTATTTAGTTATTTAGTTATTTATTTTCCTATATGGACATTGCATCTTATTACATTGTTACATTTGAAACAGGTCACATCTGAGCTTATGTCAGCAGCATGTCGCGTGCCAGGACGACCCTACGGACGCCGTCCCCATTGTCGCCTTCGCCCCCGTCCCCTACTGACCCAGCCTCTGCCTCTGCCTCCGCCCACCTCCACCACCGTCCCCATCGCTGCCCTCACCCGTTGCCACTTCTGCCAATGACCCTGAGCCCACCGCCCCTGTTGCCCTGCTGCCTTCGCCCCCCGCCCCCTGCCGCCGCCCTTGCCAATCCCGACCCCCAGCACCGCCACCATCTCCATCACCGAGTTTGGGCACTCAGTGTCAAAAAGGTTCACCATCCCTGTGCTAGGATATAAACACGTTTTATCACTTGAAGGAGAACCCCTTCCAATTAGGTGGTGAGCCTATTTTCTGATCTTGCATTTAATTATATAGTACTACCTAAGCACATCCCATCTCCCTTGATTTTGGAAGCTAAGCAGGGCCAGCCCTGGTTAATACTTGGATGGGAGACCACCAGGGAATACCAGGTGCTGTGGGTGCATGGAGTAGGAACTGGCATAGAGAAAGGAATAATACGTAAAATATATAAAATATTAGGGGATTTATTGGAAATGAAGGAGTTAGATTCTCTGAGAGAGGTTTGGAATCAAGATCTTAATGTAGAGATAAACAAAGAAGACTGGGTGAAAATTTGGAATATGAGAATCTTGAGATCATCGGTCAGGATAAAAGAAAATTATTTTAAACTAGCTTCTAGATGGTATTTAACACCAATTAGACTGAATAGAATGAATCCTGATTATTTTAAGATATGCTGGAAATGTGAAAAAAAGCTTGGTACATATATGCATCTTTGGTGGGAATGTGAAATAGTTCAAAAGTTTTGGAAAGAGGTTTTTTTAGAGCTAAGTAACATGATTAAGTTAGATATAGACTGTAATCCAGAGATAGCATTATTATCATTGTTCACTAGTAAAGATTATGATGTTACAACAAAGGAGCTAATAGCAAATCTTATGACAGCTGCCAGATTCATTATAGCAAGAAATTGGAAGTCAAAACTAGAACTTAAGATGGAAGATTGGTACAATGAACTTTGGGATATAGCTATAAACGATAAATTGTCTTGTAGTTTAAAAGTTAAACAAGGAGAAATGAAGAAAGACGTTTTTTAGGATATCTGGGGAAAATTTATAGACTATGTATCAGTTGAAGGGAAGGGGAAAGAGCCAACAAATATTTCACGACAATTCTGGAGAAGAGGACTTTAAGAAGATTACTAGAACAACAGAAGACGGAGTAACAAAGAAGAACTCATGGATGGTCCCGGGGGGAGGGGGTACACTTGTATTGTTAATTGTTCCTTGTTATTTTGTTTTTATTTTGTTTGTATGTAGTTTAAAATTTAATAAAAATGTATTTAAAAAAGGCAGTTGGCCAAGAAGAGCAATTTTAAAAAAGGAACTGGCAAATAACTCCAGTATTACTGCCAAGAAAACTCCATGGACACTCACATTAACAAAAGTATTTCCTCCGTTTATGCTTTTGATTCCACATTGACATGGGAGTACATTAAGAAAATGTCACAGGCATGTATTCAGGATAGCAACAGAGCTGTGTGTGTTACCAGAGCAAACATGGATTACACATCTGCCCCCCCCCCCCAATGAGTTGATGAGGGAAATGTTAGCAAGTTTTATTATTCTATTATACATTAAATACTATTTTATCATTTTGGCACATGCATATCCCAGCCCCCTGTTTAAAAATTTTGAGGACCCCTGACCTAGACCATTGTGGTAGGGAAGGAAGGAAGGAAATTTTTCAGAAAAAGTTTCTGTTTTGCGTTTGGCTCTACACCTGCCATTTTTCAGGATTCACTATATTCCTGCCAGATCAGTGGTATTGGTATCCATTTCCTGAGACTTCAAAGCCAGAACCCAAGACCAGAGGAGACTCCTTAAGATGTCTCAGAGGAGATAACCTGTGATGTCACAGAAATGGATCCAGGCTGTCGCAGAGTTTTGAATTTGTAGTAAAAATCTCCTTTTGCTACACTGTGGAAGCACAAAGATCCACAGAAGAGAATAACTATAAGTTCCACAGAACCCAACCCTTTCTCATGAATTGTCACTTTAAATATCACAAACTCACTCCAGGACATTTGTTGGAGAAATAAGAATTCCTTTACTTAAAGATGCTTAAAATTACAGATTTGTGTATACTGCTTTCTTTACTCTGCACATACTAGCATCCAGCCGAGAGAAGAGTAAACAAATAACTGTTACCAACCAAAAAATGAGAGGGGTTGAACACTAAGCAGAGGCAGAGCTCTCTTTGTATTTCAAAAGCTGGAAAGAATAATCGGTTAGTACTGGGCAGCAATCACATCAGTCCCTCCCAGTCATGCAAACTACAAACTACAGTCATGCCAACTACAAACATATAAGACGGTAAATAAAACTATACCAAAGGAATGGGGAAATATTTTGGAGGGGAAGCAGGAACAACCCACAACACACAACCCCCTCCCCAGTGAACCTGTGGTCCTTAACAACAGTAGGAATGGATGAAGTTTGAACAAGTTTAAGGGCGTTTATACACGACCCCTAAGCTCCGCCGCAAATGGCTGCAAGGTCCGGACCTTAAAAATGTTTACCCACCAGCTCCGGACTTTGCAGACAATTAAGTGCGACCCCGCCCACTTTAGCGTGACCCAGAGCAGTTTTCTTGTACCTGGTCTTTGATGGTGACAAATATTTGATCCGGTGTAAGGATAGTGAGTGCGGGGCTCTCCTGGCTTCTGTTTGTTCTTTTTTTTTGCGCCCCGCCCCTTTAAGAGATCTGAATGCTGTCCGGAACAAAAAGGAGGTAAACCGGCAGTCTTTGCTTTCTTTTTTCTTTGTCCCTCAGGCAGCCAGCAACCAGGAAGTGCCCAGGGGGGTGGGGACAGAGGAAGACAGAGGAAGAGCGACGAACCCCTAAGATCTCTGGTCCGAATTTAAGTGGCCAGCGGATCTTAGGGGTCGTGTAAAAAGGCCCTAAAACACAACAGAACAAAACCAGACACATATAAAATCAAACCTTTTCCTTTTCCATAATCTTCCCTTCAGTATTTTTCTTTCTGACTGGAAACCCATTTCCCAGTCAGGGTAAAAAGTTTCAGTTCTCTGAAGCTTTGAGCCATGGCAATGCTATTCCTAGGCTTTCCAAATCCTACAACGTGAGGTATCATTCTAGTTACGTCAGGCAGATTCCTACCACCTATCAACATGGTTGTAACGCCACAGTTGAGACTAAGGATGGGAATGAAACATAAAAAAATGTGTTTTGTTTTGTTTTGATTCATTCCCCCCTGTTTTGTTTCATTTCATTTTTAAATGATTTTTTGTTAAAAAAATAATGAAATGAAACAGTAATGAAACAATTTGTTATTTTATAAAACAGCTTCCCTGGGTCCTAGATACACCAAATTTTGTGGGTACCTTCCTTGGACTCTCCTCTTTAAGCCCTCCGAATTTGGAGAGGTTTGGGGTTTGGAGGGCTTAAAGGGAGCTTCCCACCAAATTTGATGCCTCTAGGCAGAGCCTAGTGGAGTTGTTTTACATAGTAATGAAATGGATCATTTTAAAATGGAAAAATGGTGTTTAATTTCGTAGCAAAACACTGCATGTTGTTTCATTTTTTTTAACGAAACGATTCATAAGCTTACAAAATGACAAAACAGCATTTCGTTTTTGGTAATGTGATCATCCCTAGTTGAGACCTTCAGCAGCAAAAATACTACCAGTTAAGAAGTTGGTGCTTCCCCCCTCTCTGTACCAGCTCACACAGCTTCTAACTGGGGGAGGGGATATGGGTTTCCTAACAGAACATAATTCACCAATGAAGGTTATGCCATAAAAGTTATGCTGGTAGATAACAGGATTCTGGTCAGTTTGTCTACTTCAGATGAAATACAACTCATTCCGAGCAAACCCTGCAGTCAAGATGAGGGAGGCATGGTGTTATATCCATCTTCAGGTGAAGCTATTGCTGAGGTAGATGTTGTCCTCCAATTTCCCAGAAGCTTTATTTCCCTCTGTCTTATTCTCAGAATGCTTTAGAATTTATTTTGGCTATATCTTTTGAGCTTACTGTAGTCTTGTAAAGTGGTTGAGTGTGCCACATTCATTTATTACATTTTCTTCCTCTTATAGAACTCTTAATCACCCTGGAGCTCCCCTGCCTACCTGCACTTCCTGCTGTGAGAGAGTCTTGTCCAAGGGAGTTCCCTCACAACATCTTCCTTTAGCTTTTATGTGAACTTTGGGGGATGCTGGCATGTGGTTGCCACTTTCCACACAGATGGTGGTGGTACGTGAAAGATAAGACTGGCACACAAAAGCCTTCAGCCATCTTGTCAAGTCTTCTTTAACCATCTCATTGGAAATATAAGCACAAAAATTCAGGAGCTTTTCCCTATAAGAAAGTCATGTACTGCGTGCACACATGCAATTGAGGGCTTAACACTAAATTTGTAACCCTTTCCTGGATTTCTATTACATCTGTGCTGTAGTTTAAGCCAAATGCCAAATGCCAAGCTGAATTGAGGCTGTTTTTGCCACCCCATCTGTGCCTTGCATTAAAATGAACAGTACCATCCCAGTTCCAGTCCAGACTGGTACAGCCCTGGTTTACCCTAGAAAAAAAAGATAGCACTCAGATACCAAATTTACTGTGTTTCTGTTGGAAGTTTTTGCAATCTCCTGTGCTGCCTCTAGTAAATGTGTCTGGAAGGAATGTTTCTGGGCTGAGTTGACTGTCAGTCTATCCAGCACTAACAAGTTCTGGGCTGAGTTGACTGTCAGTCTATCCAGCACTAACCAATCATTTGTTCCCTATGCCTGAATTAAAAAGAGATCCATGTCTCTCTGCTGTCTCTCTTTCCCTCTCTTTTGTCTGTTGGAAGGCATACATTGAAGCCTGTTGCTCAGTCTGGCATGTTTGTCCAGTTTTCTGAAGGCCTGTTCAACTGTAAGTAAATGATCCCCCCTTTCCCTCTCCCTCTCCCTCCCCTCCATCCAGAAGTTGGCAGGAGAAAAAACTTAAGTTTCTACCATTCACCATAGAGTTCTGTGCTGAACTCATGTCTTGGCCAGTAAATGGACTGGATGAGGGGTAATAAATTGAAACTCAGTCAAGACGTAAGTGCTGTTAGTTGGTGCTCCACCAGACAGGCTAGAGGGCCATCCCCCTGTTCTGGATGGGGTTGCAATACCTCTAAGGGACAGGGACTGCAACTTGGGGGTGATTCTCGACCCCAGTCTAACTCTGGAAGCCCAGGTAGACTTGGTAGCCAGGGATGTTTTTCTTCAGCTGTGGAAAATATACCAGCTATGCCCCTACCTGGACGAGTGGAGCTTCGTGACAGTTACTCATGCACTGGTAACATCCCGTATTGATTACTGCAATGTGCTTTATGTGGGGCAGCCTTTGAAGATGGTCCAGTAATTGCAACTAGTTCAGAATCATGTGGTGTGGATGGTGAGTGGTGGGGCCGCCAGAGATCACATCACGCCAATCCTGCGTAACCTGCATTGGTTACCAGTTGCTGACTGAACCCTATTCAACGTGCTTGTTTTGACATATAAAGCCCTAAATGGCTGACCTAGATACCTGAAGGACTGCCTCCTTCCATATGAACCTACCCAGTAATTAATATATAGACAGGGGGCCTTCCTGAAAGAGCCATCCCTCAAGGAGATGAAAGGGATGGCATGTAGGTATACGGCCTTTTTGGCATTTGCCCCCAGACGATGGAACGCCCTCCCACCTGGCGCCAATACTGATAACATTTCAGCACCAGGTAAAAACCCTTCCTGTTTCAGAAGTTTTTTAACTGACATAACATAGATTGTGGGTCCTGATGGCAATTTTAATGTTTTGTATTTAAATGTTTTAGTGTTTTTAATAGTTCATTGATATTTTAATGTTTTAGTTGTTTTAACTGTTCATTTTAGCATCCCAGAGACCTTTGGGTAGTGGGCGGCATATAAGTTGTATAAATAAATAAATAAATAAATAAATAAATAAATAAATAAATAAATAAATAAATAAATAAATAAATAAATGCTTTTGGATCTGTGGGCCCTCACGTCTTGAAAGGTGACTGTTTGAAAGAACATAATCCTCCTAAAGTTACATGTTCTCTGTGTTTTATTTTTGTGGTGAGAAAACAGATAATACACAGAGATTTTATTTACATTCCTGATCTTTGAAGAAACTCTATTCCTGGAAATAAAATGGATTAGAAACAGAAATATGCCTTCTTTTCAATGCCTAGATTTGTTCTGTGACTCTTCCTCCCCCCCCCCATCATCACTATTTCATGGACTTGCTCCTCTCAATGACATGCCCTCTTGAATGTCCCTTGTCCATGGACAGCGCACGATGAGGAAGGGTTTCAGGAGTAACCGCAAGTTCCAGTCTAAAATTAGGCATGGTGCATTTGAAAATAGCGGTAGAGCCCCAGAAAGCAGCAAGCTTGAAAAGAAAGCCTTGGTCATATCAAGAGCATTAATATGTAATCAGGTTATATAGGCAAATATATATTTCCCAGTTCTCCCAGTGTACCCAAAAAAGATTCAGGGGCTGCTTGCTCTTTAGCAACCCAGCTTCAGGAGGTACTAATTCCTTATTTTATGGCCTCTTTCAATGATAGTAATCTAGACCAAGAGAAAACAAATTATTTTCCATGCATACTTTCTGGAGGCATTGTAAACATAATCTCAGGGGGCATAAAAATGAGGAGATCTGGGTCACACATTCAGTGCCCCCAAGTTCTCATTCCTGCCCAGGGCAGAACCTCAACGCCGCCCCCTTGCTTTGACCATAAAGTCAGGTGAAGGTTGTCAATCAAGTAGTTTACCTAATGATGCTTATCCCTGCCTCTTTTTCTAAAAGAGCTTTTTTTTTAAAAAAAAAAACCTGAACTCTAATCTCTCCTCTTGGACAGATGTCACAAGTGAGGCAGGCAACTCACTCAGCTCTTTCACTCACCACATCTCGGTACTTCAGAAGAAATGAAGCATGTTATTATTGCAAATGCCATTTCCATGTGGCATAAAAGGGGCAGAGAGGTGAACCATGACTAGGGAGGGCAGAGAGGCAGACCGTGGTACAAGAAATGTAGGCCGTTGCTGCTTGTTTATATCGGCTTGTGCAGACTGTGCATTTCATTTTGTTTTTTAACAGCTGTTTGCAGAAATAGGGTTGCCAGCTTTTTGACAGACCTCTGTGGCTACGCCTTTAACAAACATTTTGATCTGCAGGAATTAACAAACCAGCTGCCGTGAAAAACTTCATTTTGCAAATGCCATTACCTTCCTGCTGAATCTGAACCTGTCATAGTGGAGGTACTGTATGGAATTCAGGGGAGAAGTTGGCAGGCCAATTACCAAACAGAAAGATGAGTCCTTGCACCGAATGGAGCCATTTCTGGAAGCAAGACTGATACATAGAATAGAATAGAGGTTTTCTTGACATCATGCATGTGCAAGATATGCACAATGAAATTAGAGTGCTGTTCCACAACACACTCTAAACAAGGAACCATACAAAACACATAAAACACATAAAACACCATACAAGATATTAAAAACTCTTAAAATTGCTTACAAAATTTAAAACACTACTTAAAAACTGATTAGGATGTTGCTAAAACTGTTGCATTTAACTTGGATACTGCTGTGGTATAAAAACTGTTCTTTAGTGTATTTGTCCTTGACCTAAGAGTCCTATATCTCCTGCCAGACGGCAACAGTTCAAAACATTGGTGGCCAGGATGCGAAGGGTCTCTCAGAGTTCTAGATGTCTAGAATGTGGAGAGGCTCAGTGATAAGACTTGAAAGTTGCAAGTTTGCAACCCATTCTCTAAGATTTCAGGTCTGTGAAGAGTATTAGATATACCTGTAGATACCTTTCAGCTCAGGTCTGCATACTGCAAGGCTTTACGACAGACATGACATCTGGGGAACTGTCATCGAATCATGCAGTTGGAAGGGCTCTCTAAGGCCACCAAGTCCAACCTCCCACTCCATGCAGGAACACAAATGAAAGGATACCTGCCAGGTGCTTGACCTAGTGTTGGAGCACTCAACACCTCTCAAGGTGATTGGTTCCGTTGCCATACTGCTCTAACAGTTAGGAAGGTTTCCCTGATATTCCTAGGCCCCACGCTGCTTCTAGAACTTGTGGAAAACTCACCACCAGCCTATGAAGAGGTTTGCTTTATTGTGATATCTGGAGTTTGCGCTGTTGCTCTCAGGAGGTTGCTCAGCAAGAAGGTTCACAAGCTGCAAAACTGAGGTTCCACTCCACACAGGAGAGCAGAAGAGGTCAAAGGCAGGCAACTCACAGTTCTCCTGCTACTCCATTCCACTCACTCCTGGCTTTTTGGTGAGCCGTTATTGCACAAGCACAATCCATATACATGTACTATAGATACCTTTGACACTGAGCCAGTGTGATTTGTTCCTCACAGGCTGTGGTAGGTAGTGCTAGATGCCCAGTCTTAAGAACCAGCTGGCATGCACAAACCACACTTTCTCTTCCTATTGCAACACATACCCTGAGATCTTTCTTCCCACCTGGAGACTCAGGGTGTGATCAGATGGGCTGGTTTGTTCTTTTTTCCAGTGCCCACATGACGTAAGGTAACTGTGAACCTGTCTTATCCAAGTCCAAACATATCTTTTGGGCCCCTGTCAGGGGCTACTGGGGTGTAACTTTGTTTTTTGTTTTTGTTTTTTAATTTGGTGTGAGTAGGATCACTTCATTTTGGTTTGATTCTGGCATGTGCAATAATCAGGATCGAACCAAATTGAATCAGTAGAACAGACAACACAACCGACACTATTAAAGCATTTTAACAATGTCTCTAAAATGATCACCCTGTCTGTATATAGGGTGATTTATTTATTTTTAAAGCAGCCATTACTGTGAGTGAGGAAATATTCCCAGGTTGGACTGTCCGCTGAGCTCATGATCCCATGGCCCATCCCTCTCAACTTTTAAGAGGTTGCCTAACAAACAGTTTTAAAACTGACTTTTATTGGCAGCCTCTAATAAACTTGCCGAAGTTGTGCTGCCCATCTTACTATCGTTTCATGCTCTTAGTGGGCTTTTTTCATGTTGTTTATTTATTTGTTTTATTTTTAATAGTTTATCTCTCTGCTATTTGCTGTTTATTTTTATTGTTATATAGTGTATTTGCCTTATTTGTTTCCTAACCACCCAGTATAGTGCCTTGCACTAACAGAGCAGTAAAAAGTTAAATAAATAAATAAATAAATAAATAAATAAATAAATAAATAAATGTTGATCTGTCCCCAATAGCAGCAGTAGGAGGAAACCCATATTGGATGCTTCAAAGATTTCAGATTTACAGACACAATTCTCCCCCATGTACAGTATAATGAGCAAAAGTTGTGTGTGTGTGTGTGTGTGTGTGTGTGTGTGTGTGTGTGTGTGTGTGTGTGTGTGTATGTGTGTGTGTGTGTGTGTGTGTGTGTGTGCATGCAGAGGGTTTTTAAAATCAGGAAGGATTAAAATGGTGTCCATGGGCAATGTAAAATGGTTGACCTGACAACTTTTGCTCATTCCTCAGTTAGAATGTCCTACATAATTTGCTCTGGAAAAAAACAAATAATGCATGGCTATAACAACAGATATACCTGGGAATAACAGGCAATGTTCTGTGTTCCTAGAGGCTAAATTGAATGTTTCCTCCCACAGAAGGGAATATGGAGGAGTGGGTTTATTATTATTATGGTTTAGTGTTATATTTGTTGGTTGGCACCACCCAGAGCAGCTTAGATGGCGCAGTATATAAGTCCAATAAATTAAAAATAACTAAATTATGCTAAATACAGATTTTTTTAAATTGCATTTTTCCCACTATTATACAGAGAGGGAGACAGGAGGGGGAAAAGAAGGATATCACCACCATCATCATAATCTTTTAAAGAGAAGGAGGACTAAATAGGGTCACTTTAAGTGCCATATGGTTTCCTGCAAGGATCGTGCAAATTGACTATGACTCAAAGTGATCTCATCAGGCCCTGCATAGTTTAACCACCTAGTCACACCCTCAGTGAAGCATAGTCATTCTTTTGAGACTTCAACCAAACACTCTTTAGTTGTGACTACTCTGGATAGGTTTGTCAATGTATTTTGAGGGTTCTTCTAGATATCTGCACTTTTAACAACGGTGTTGCAAGAATGAATTTGATAGGTGAGAGCTTTGGGGTTCAGGGGGCTGAATTATTCAACTTCAAAGGGGGTGCCCCCAGCAAAAACATTTGTAATTGTGATTAGAGATGGGCACGACTCAAAAAATGGTGTTTCGTTTGTCGTTTGGTCGTTTAGGGGTCCGTTTTGGTTCGTTTTTGTTTTCGTGATGTTTTTTGCAAAAAAAATTGTTTTCGTTTCATTAGGTAATGAAACGAAAAATGAAAACAAAAACAAAAAATTGCTGTTTCATTAGCATTCTTTTTAGTTCAATGCATCTGCTGCAACGAAAACGAAAAATTTGGTTGTTTCGTTTTCGTTTTCATTTTGTTTTAAAAAAATTCGTTTTGTTTTTGTTGCGTAACGAAACGAAAAAATGAAAACGAATACGAAAAATCGCTCATTTCGTGCCCATCTGTAATTGTGATGTTATGTGCTTGAAAATAGTGGTCCCAGGCAGCTAGCAGCATGGAAATTACAGTGACACTTCCTCAAGCTCTTCCCATTTTATAGATTAATGAATTAACAGCTAATTCATTGCTGTTTAATTTCACACAATTTTTTTAAACAAAATCATTTCTAATGGAACAAAACGAATCATGGGGGGAACAAAATGAAATGAAATTAAATGAAACACAAATTTTCCATTTCATGCCCATCCCTATACAGCACCCTTTGAACTGGAGAAAACATCAAGTGATCACATTTTGACTCTATTCTTCATTTGCAAATCATATATTTGAAGTGATGATGGGTGATACTCAAGCAAAATAAAACTTTCACTCCCTGGCAAGCTTACAAGCTTGTAATACTGAGAGCAGCAGCTGGGTGAGCCCCAAATTCCTTTCAGATTAATTTGCCCATTATCTGAGTTCTTCTTTGTGGCTGGTGAAAACTAGCTTGAGGTTTAGGAAAATTATCTGTCCCACACTTTCCCGTCATTTCCAAATACCCCAATGCCAGGTCCCAGCTCCAAAACACATTTCCCTTTGCCCATTTTTATTACTATGAATTGGCAATGAGTGCTATATTAACACGTGAGGAGAGCAGGGAGGACTCCTACCCCATAACTTGATTCCTCGCCCCACCCCCACCCCACTTCTTTGGTTGTAAAGTATTCCAGAATGTGGGAGACCATGAAATATGAGATTCCCTCAAGGGCTTCTGGATTTTCCAGGTCCAGCTCTTACCATCAGTTCTTATGGAGCCACTAACTTTCTTTTGAGGTTGCCACACCAGTGGAGCCCCCAAATTACAATTTATCATAGTTTAAGGGGTGAGAAGCAGGCAGAGAGAAGACAGTAATATTCTGCCTCTCTTTGTAGACTTCAGAACTGATGGTTTGGTTCCTCAGGTGACCAAAGGGAAAACAGCACTTGGAGACTTCTTGCAAAAATGTCATGTCATATTATTTTCTGAAAATGTTGGCTGAGCTAGCATTGACTGAGGCTTGGTGTTTAGTTCCCTTTGATACATGGAGAAAGCAATAGGCTGTGAGATGTGAGCTAGAAGTGTGGGAGCAACTCCATTACTGTACTGCTTTAGTTAAGACATTTGCTGTTAGATCCAGAGGAGCACCAAACACCATCCACTGAATTTATCAGTCCAACCACTGGGAAACAAAACTACCAAATGGATGGATGGATGATGAAAATAATTTTCAAAGAAGTCGCCTTCTTCCAGAGAAGCAAAATATTCTTCCAAAGAAGCAAAATCCTCCAACAGTTCAGAACTAAGAACTCTCACACCCAACAAAGTTTAGGAATTCAAAATTTAAGAATTTCTGAATTTTTAAGAAATTCAATTTTAGGAATCATAAGATTCTGTTGTATTTTTTTTAAGCCAGCAAAATTCAAAATGGTTTGATAGCCTAAAGATCTATTATAGTGCAATGGGAGCTTTTGTGGATGTACACACTTCTTCAGAAAAAAAGTTTGGTGGGGGGGTTATTTTATATTTGTTTAATATTTTTTTTGCATTGATTAGCAAGGCAACTTCTTTGAAAACTATTTTCATCCATCCATCCATTTACAATAAATAATAACCATGTGCTGTCAAATCAATTCTATAGCAACTGTTTTCAGGGTTTTCCAGGCAAAGAATACTCATGGTTTACCATTCCTTTCTTCTGGGGGGGGGGTGTTCCTGGGACTACGCAGCTTGCCTAAGGCCATTTATACCTTGTCCTGTACCACAGGATTTCAAGGCAGGTTTCAAAGCCATATAAAACCATATTAAAACATAAAATATTTAAATCCATTTAAAAACGATCACAAAAGCAAAACATTAAAACATTAAAAATATTTTTAAAATTGCACTGAAATATTCACCAGCTACAATCCTCAGTATGTTCATTTTGGAACAAGTATGTATCATTTATTTACTTGGAAGAAAGCCTTTTCGTCTCATTCATTTTTTGAATGTATCAGGAGAAATCCTCTTTGTGGTCCCCTGTACTCCTGAGATCTGGTTTGCAGCCATTTGGAAGCCGCCATTTAGCACGATGGGGGCCCCACTGTGGTGCAAATTATCCCCCTGATATTAAATAGTAAACAATTTGACAATTCTTATTTTTTATTTTTTATTGATGACATACCCATTTTTCAGGCCTTCCCAGTGCAGTTCAATATGCATTTTCCAGGTCAAGTTACAGCTCATATAGGGGTAATATAGATACTGTACATTAATTTTATGTTTCATTTTTATAGTGCATGTGTTATTATTGTCACATATGATTTCTACTTTAAAATAAGAACCTGCTCCATATCCAAGAAAAATTGTTGGCCCATCTGCACCATTATTGTTAACTCTGACTGGCAGCAGCTTTCCAGTGTCTCAGACAGGGTTCTTTCTTGGTTCAACCTTGACATTACTGGTATCCCCAGTGGTCTGTCAGGTGAGTCCTAACCAGATACAGCCCTCTTTGCCTTTTATGAGATCAAATATCAGATATGTGTAAAGAGGCTTGTTGGTATAATAAATCATTACAGATTTCATGATAATTTTCACCTGCTACTCCCTCTTACTTTTGAATAGAAGAAAACAAACCCATTTTTCAATAGAACTTTTGGGAGACAGTAGATAAATAAATTATGAAGTCATCAAAAGACACGGTACACATTAATAACAGGCAGCAATGGGCACAAAAGAGAGAAAAATAGCTTTTCGTTTCATTCTGTTTTGTCCCCCTGAATTTCGTTTCATATCATAACAATTTTTTTAAATGCCCCCCCAACAACGAGCCTCTCGCTGTATGGGGGGGCAATTTAAAAAAAGACTCCACCAAGACTCTGGTGGAGTCTTTTTAAAACCCCTCTGCTAAGGCTCACTGTTTCTGGTGAGCAATTTGAAAAAGTCTCCACCAGAGCCTTGGCTCTGGTGGAGCACTTTTTAAATCACCCACCCACAAAAGCAAGAGGTTCACTGTTAGTGGGCAATTTAAACAGGCTCTAGCCTAAGCTCATCCGACCTTGCCTGATTTCGGAAGCTAAGCAGGGTCTGCCTTGGCTAGTACTTGGATGGGAGACCACCAGGGAATACCAGGTGCTGTAGGCGCCTGGAGTAGGAACTGGCAAGCCACTCCAGTATTCCTGCCAAGAAAACTCCATGGACATGGAGTCACGAAGAGTCGGTCACGATTGTAACGACACAACACACAGCCTCTGACAGCTAGGCTGGAGCCTGTTTAAAATGACCTGGGGGGATTCCCTTACCGGACAAGGCTGTCTGGTAAGGGAATCCCCCATCAGGGGGCTTAGAGGGTAGTGCTGATGTCAGTGCTGCCCTCTCAGCCCCCTGCTTTGGGATTCCCCACTGCCCCCCAGCTGGTTTGTTGGGGGGGGGGTTGACATCTTGAGCTGTCAAAATTAGCTGGGAGACAGTGGTGAGAACCAGGGAACAGCCACCTGATTGCAGCCCCTTGCCTTAAGGAAGATCTGGCGGTGGTTTCCGGGTTTGGAGGATGTGAACCGAAAACATCATTTCATTTTTGGTTTGAATGACATGCTGTCCATGTTTTGTTTCATTTCCTAACATTTCAAAACCTTACAAAACATCAAAATAGCTTTTCCTTTTTTGTAAGGTGCCCATCCCTAATAACAAGGATCAGCACTGTTCATATTATACACTTCTGCTGTTTGTATATGTTGTCATTCTAAATATAAACAATAAACAATTTTAAACATATAAGTTTAAAGAAGCATATAAGTATATAAGAAGCATCCCTCTGTGTGTGTTGGTGCCGGCCACACTTTGGAAAGCTCTTTCATAGAGAACCTCCTGGTTTATGCACCTAAGCAGACCCTGGAGCACTACTATTTTCATGTTCTTAAGGCTCACTGTATTTCTTTGCTCAAAGCACCCAGGAATGACTGACAGATCTTTCCCCCCTCCCTCTCCCCTTCCCCTGTTGAAGAATTATGCCTAATTATTCAGCACATCCTCCCATTAGGGCACCTGTGCACTCCTTTTACATGCCATATTTCTTAAGAATAAGTAGAGTTTTTTATTTTTGAATGATGTGAATGTGTTAGCGTGACGTGACACGAATTTATAGTGTGTGAACTGACTGGCCTTCCCTCAGGGCCTATGAAAGTCTTAGACTGCAGGCCACAGCGACTTTTCTAGGCAGAGGTGATGAAAGATATTTATGGATGTACTAGCAACTTTGTCTGAAAAAACAAGGAGAGTTACTAAGGAGGGGAAGATGCTGTGAACTAAACATAGCCATCAATTTCACAGGAAGCCCTGGGGGAAGAGATCGGGACAGGTCTTACTTATGGCTCTCTGCTTATTTAGAGACTATAAAGGGACACTGTGGGCAAAAGAAATGCAAATTGTGCCAGGATGCCCTTCATCATTTCTACATGTCTTCTCCTTAGGGTCTTGTCTTCTTCAACACTTCACTCCTCACCAGAAGCTGCTTATTTGTTTTGGGTGTTTTGTTTTGTTTTTTATGACAATCTAGTCATAAAATAAATAAATAAAAATTCAAATAAATAAATAAAAATAAAACCCAATTGAACTGTGTTGGTCTATGAATGAAAACATAGCCCAGAGTTGGGTAATATCTTTATTAGGTTTGACCAAAATGCTTTTATTGTCATCCTTGTTATTGCTGCAATTGAAATTGTATTTTCCTTTTCAGTCTTCCTCCTTGGTTTTCAAAGTCAATGTGATGCACAGCCAATACTGTACTTTACAGATGGACACCAAATGAAAAATGAAACACTGTTTTGTCATTTTGTTATGTAACAAATTTGTTTTTTTTTTTACAAAATGAAATGATAGAAACTGTTTTGTGACAAACTGAACTGCCTTTTTTTGGTTCAGGAAACAAAACGGGAGCTTCCTCAAGCTCTTCCCTGTAAGCCCCCCAAATTTGGAGAGATTTGGAGCTCAAGAGGCCAGGTTATTCAACTGCAAAGAGGTCTCACACCAGGTTTCCTGAAGCAGAATGCCCCAAAAGTGTGAGCTTCAGAATTCTCCAAACTTCTTAATGAATAAAGCACGATCAAAATGCTGATGCTAAGGTTGCTCTTCTTATTTTGATACTGTATTTTTTCAATAGCAGCCCATGGTTGATGACGTTCATGTGGTAAATAGCAAATGTAGCTCCTTTGGCACAGGCATGATGGAGGTTGTGAGTGTGAATTTAGGTGCCACCCAAGGCAGTGGAAAGATGTCTCAGTCCAGCCCACCTTTAATCTGCAGAAATTGAAAACAACATTGATTCAATATTCTTGCAGTTGCAATGACAGTAGCAACAATGGCAGAAGATACAAGAAGTAAATAGATAAATTACCCCATCGACTGGGTGGGGGGAAAAGCTCCTCTTTCTCCTTGATAGTTGTTCAAAGCCAGAAGATAGTAGTAAGTGCTAGATAGCTTGGGAAGAGACATTGCAGGGGAATGGTATTTAGGCACAAATCCCTAGTTCCATTCCTTACTGTAAATAAGCTTAGGTATGTGTAAGATAAATACTGTAGGATCCTTGTATCTGGGGTTTCACTTATCCACGGTTTGCTACAGCCATATGGCAACAACATTCAAGGGCTCCCCCTTGTGGCCTTTCTCTTGCCCCTTTTATATTGTATATATACTATAATAGGTTCCTTTAGTTGTTTCTGACATCCATTAAGATTACGGGTGTCCATATCAAATCCACTCTGACCCACAGTGCCCCCTTTTTGAAGAGGCAACAGTAATTCTAATCATTCACTTCTTCCAACGCTTTAGCTGAAGGAGGAGTTCATTACTGGAGTGCCAAAAATGGACACACCCTTAATACACACAGTATCATATGCAGAGAAACAGCTCTGGCTTCCTTTTTCTTCTTCCTTGTTTGTAGAACAAGGGTGGGTAACCTCCAGAGGTCTAGAGGCCACACAGACCCTTCCCTGGACCTTGGAGTGCCACACCCACACCCCCAACTCTTCTCTCAAACTATTTGTGTGCCAAAAATGTTTTCCTTCACTAGAACATCCTTCCTTTGTAAAAGGTCACTGGGAGGCTGGGAACATGGCAAGTTTGCTTTCTCACCTGCATATGGCAGAAGGGAGCTTTTTGATACATGAGGCCTGCCCGCCCCTCTGTTGCCCTAAAACCATTGCATATGGTTACCCAGGGCAATTATTGGCCATCTCTCTTTCTAAAACAGGAGCCACCTGGTTTTATGGATGCATTAGCCAGCATAAAACTGACAGTTTAATCTTATTTCAATGCCAGTAACAGACTAGAATCCTCCATTGCATCCCAGCAGAGCCCACTAGGCTTAGAGGAAGCAGGCAATGTTGTGTAGTATCCACAACTCTGTCCTCAAATATGGTGGCACCGTTCTGCACTCCAACATCAGCTGCCTGTGGTGGTTGTCCCACTCTGCTGCTTGGTAGGACTGCTCCTCTATGGAATGGCAAAGTAGCCACCAAAATTAGCAACCATTCATTTAAAATAAAATAAAAACATTTTAAAGACTGGAAGCACACTTGGGTTGACAAAAGGGTTACACGGCCATTCAAGTGGGCATGAATGAACTAACACTGCCAACTGATTTAATGAATGTTGGATGATTAATGTTGGATGATTAATCATCTGCTGCTTAACTGGTCAATCAATCAGCCAGCTGAATTAAGATGAAGTGGGCCAGTACCACAGCCTCAACACACATGCCTCATGAGAGGCTGAAGGAAGCATAAGATCATTTGCAGCTTAATAATTGCATAACGTTGCTCAGCTGCCTCATTCCACTCCCCCTCGTACAGTAGCACATCAGAACCAAAGCAGCCTCAGATGATGAGCAAGACTGCTTTTAATTTAAAATGTCCCCTTACCAATTACACCTTTGGTCGAGCAACCTACGTTTAAGCAGATTCAATACTTGGTATTTGTAACACTTGGTATTTATGAAAAGATATGAAGGTATTCTCTTCATTCCAAAGATAGGAATCCATAATCAAAAACCATTATTGTGTCAGTGCCTCTAACATGTTCAATTGGCCTCTGATACAAATAATGTTAGTTGGACTAGTTTAGGCTATTTATCAAGTTCCACTGTGGAAATTGCTGGATAGCTCCATGGTTTAGGCATGAGAGTTCAATTCCCCTCTGTGCCTCCTTGAGAACGGCTGGACTCCATGATCCATTTATTTATTTATTTATTTATTTATTTATTTATTTATTTATTTATTTATTTATTTCCATTTATATACCGCCTGACTTTCTTAGAGGAACTCTGGGTGGTGAACAACAAGGGGAATATTACAAATGAGAGATCAATACAAATAAAGAATAAAAATAGAACCAGCAAGGAGAACAAGATGGCAGTGGCTAACAATCAACTCACATAAACCAAAACAATAACCTCAGCAGTCACCGAAAGCAGCTTTAAATAGCTACCTTTTAAGATGTTTTTTTAAACACTGGATCAATGATCCATTGGGTCCCTTCCAGCTCTGCATTTCTAAGGTGGTGGTGATGGTGGTGGTGGTAGTGGTGGTGGTGGTGGTTGATGCTGTTGCTGTTGTTTTTATTCCTTTAAAGTGAGCTCGGTAGATAGAATCTGGAACTCGGTAGATAGAATCTGGAACTGGAAAGCTGCCAAAGATTTGGAACAGAAATCTAATTTCAAGGTGGTCAAGAAAGTCCACTATTTAGGTATTTATCTCACTGCAAAAACTAGCAACCACATTCAAGACAACTATACCAAAGTCATAAAAGAGATACAAATAGTATTAAACTCATGGGAAAATCCACAACTGTCATTGTTCCTGTTCCAAACATTATCAGTCCTTACATCAACCAAATTATTGCAAGACCTGGATAAACAAATAAGAAAATTTAGTTGGAATGAAAAGAAACCCAGAATAAAAATTAAAGCATTGCAATACAAAAAAGAAAATGGAGGCTTTGCATTACCAAAGGTAAAAGGTAAAGGTCCCCCCCCCACACACACACACCTGTGTGCTAGTCATGTCTGACTCTAGGGACGGTGCTCATCTCCGTATTCAAGCCAAAGAGCCTGTGTTGTGCAAGTCCGTGGCCATGTGGCCAGCATGGCTGCAAGGAAACACTGATTTACCTTCCTGCTTTTTGTGGCAGTACCTATTTATCTACTTGCATTGAACTGCTAGGTTGGCAGTTGCTGCAGTTATCAGTGGGAGCTCACTCCACTGTGTGGCACCCGGGATTCAAACTGCTGAGCTGCCATTTTCGAAGGCTTTCATGGCTGGAATCTGATAGCTGTTGTGAATTTTTTGGCCATGTTTTGGAAGAAAATTTCCAGAACACGGCCAAATAGCCAAAAAAACTCACAGCAGCTATCTTAATCAATCTTGAGTTAAAAACAGATTTTTTAAACTTTCAATGATACACTAAAATATTGGTGATGGCAAAAAATTGTAATCATCCACGTGATTACAGCAGCTCAAATGTTATATATGCAACTATGGAAGATGAACAAGATTCCTGACAAAGACCTGTTAATTATGAAGGTGCTGAACTGTGCAGCAATAGACAAGATCTCAGCATTACTGAAACCAAATGGACATTATGAAGATTTCAATGAAAGATGGCATGATTTGTATAAATTTTTAGATCAATATTATAAGTCAAATTAAGTTTTCTATTTAATTAATGTGTAACTGAAATACTTAATAGTCAAAGATATATACATTGTTATGATAGGATGCAAATTTTGTTTGAGAATTGTTCCTTTTTTCCTCCTTTTCATACTATATTTTTTTGTTTGAAAACTCTATTTTATTTATTTATTTTATTTATTAAATTTATATACTGCTCCATCTAGCTACACAGTTACTCTGGACGGTTTACAAAACTGAACAGAAATCAAACCCATAAACAATAAATAAACTATAAATAAATATTGAAAAAAACCTGCCAAAATTTTACAAATGCAGGGAACTGGCATATTTTCCCAAAATGCAACCAATTCCTTAGAACAATTATGCGCATCTACATTGTCATCCTAAGTGTTTTAATAGGATTCAGACATGCACACAGAACCATGATCTGACAGCAGCTGTTTTGCCCTTGAACCATTCTCCTATCCAGGTGCTGCCCTCCTGGTCAGAGCCTGCTTTTAATCTGCCAGACGTGATAGTGATCGTGCTGTAAAAACTGCATGCAGCTTGCAGGTTTTATCCAAGTTATCACAAGTGCAAGCTTCCCTTGGGGTGAAGAAATATAGCCAATAACAAAAGGCATCCAAATGAAAGGAAGCATGGCTCAGAGATGCTCTGATGATAAACTACATCTTGTATTCCTCACCCCAGCCCTTCTGCTGGAAATCAAGTGGCAGAAGATGAAAGAAACAAATGGCAGCCATAGTGTGAATGCCTGTTGGGGGAGATTGATGGGCAAGGTGTCAAGGTGACTGTTCACCTCTCTGGGATTTGCCATTCGGCGCAGTCTCCACATGAGATGTAGAGCAAGCCTGCTGTTCAGACCCACCCCCACCGTCTGCTGCTGTCGCTGTGGGAGTTACGGCCCCCTAATTTCTATTATTCATTTACCCAAAGTCTTGAAACCTGTTATTAGTGGTGTTTGTGCAGCTCTAACCAACAGTGCAATTGCTGACATTTACCCTCACTCGAGCTCAAGTGAGAGAGAATTCAAAGCAATGCCAGATGTGAGAAGCCCATCTTCACAGCATGAGAAATTATTCCCATTAATGTCAGGCTTCAGATGAAAGGCAATGATGGGCTAATGTCAGGGCATAGTACTCCATGGTATATTTACATAACCACGTGCCTACAGGACAATCTGTGTAACCCAAGGGACACAGCACTGGGTCTGGACAGGGGGTTGAAGAGACATTGAAGAGTGCAATTGTAATCTTCAGCAACAATGACAAATAGATAGGAATATTTCGGATCTGACAGAAACAATTAATTTCTATTTTTATTTATGTGTATTTTTACCCTGCCTTTCTCCTTGGAAAAGGACCCAAGGTGGCTTACAATAGTGAGGGACAACATACAGTCCAGTACAATTAAGACATATTCAAGTTTAAGAACAGGGAATTGAGGGGTAACGTACAGCATTAGAAGACAACATTAAAGCGAAAAGTGAATGCAAGCAGTTAAGAAAAGAGTATAAATTCCATTTAATCATGTATGGTGGACCATCTAAAAGTTATGAGGATGGGAAGTAACAATTGATAACATAGTGTCAATGTAATCACACAAGGAGAGATGCAAGTACAAAGTTATAAGTGGTTATAAACACAAGTCTGTGTAGCAATGTATGGTAGCCCATCACTCAGGGAAATCTTGCCTGAAGAGAAAGGTCTTTACCTGTCTCTGGAAAGACAGCAGGGATGGCGTACCCCCCAAGCTATGTACCTCTTTTTTTAATTGGAGTGTGATCCCATCCAGTCCAGGTTGCATCCCTATCCCTTGTTCTCCCTTTTGACTGACCAGCAGCACCTCTATCTTGTGTGGGTTTAGTTTGAATTTGTTCATCCTCATCCAGTTCATTACTGCAGCTAAAGTCAAAATAGTAGCTCCCTTAGAATCCAGAGGTGACAAGAGGTAGAGTTGGGTGTCATCATCAGCATACTGGTGGCACTTAATCCGAAAAATTCCTATGATCTCTCCCAGTGGTTTCAACATAGATGTTAAAAAACATAGGAAACAAAACAGAACCCTGGGAAACTCCACAGGTCAGTGGCCGTGGTGCTGAATGTGAATCATCTAACACTTCTTTCTATGGGCCTTTTTACATGACCGCTAAGATCCGCTGGTCCCTTAAATTCGGACCAGAGATCTTGGGGGTTCGTTGCTGTTCCTCCGTCCCCACCCGCTCCGCACTTCTTTGTTCTGTCTGCGTGAGGGGGGGGAGGAAAAAAAAGCCTTAGACAGAGACAAAAGAATAAAAGGCTTACCTCCGGTGCTGGTGGAAGTTGCTCCGACCTCCGTTTACTTCCTGGTTCCTCTTTAAGGGGCGGAGGCAAAAGAAAAACAACAGAAAGAAGCGAGGAGAGCTCAGGCAGTCTCCGCATCAAAATTTTTCACCATCAAAGACCAGGTACAAGAAAACTGCTGTTTGGTCCCGCTAAAGTGGGCGGGGTCGCACTTAATTGTCTGCAAACTCTGGAGCTGGTGGGTAAACATTTTTAAAGTCCGGAGCTTGCAGCCATTTGTGGCGGAGCTTAGGGGTCGTGTATAAACGCCCTATGTTATTTCCTGCAGAAAGGACCAGAGCCACTTTAAAGCAGTGTTCCCAATCCTCATTTCAAAGAGATGATTCAAGAGGATGCTGTGGTCTATAGTGTCAAAAGCAGCTGAGAGCTCTAGTAAAATGAAAAGTGAAATAGATCTCCTATCTATTTCCCTGCATAGGTCATCTACCAAGGCAACTAGTGCTGTCTCAGTCCCATAGCCACGCCTGAAGCCAGTCTGAAATGGAACCAGGTAGTTTATCTCATCTAGAAACTTCTGCAGCTGTGAGGCCACAACCCTCTCTAGGACTTTCTCCAAGAATGGGATATTAGATACTGATCAGTAATTGTTCAGTATCATTGGATCTAAGGAAAGCTTTTTTAACAGTGGTTTTGCTATTGTCTCCTTCAAGCATGGCAGAATCCTGCCCTGTTGTAAGGAGGCATTCATTACTTTTCCTAACCAGTCTGCCATACCATCTATGGCAGCTTTTATGATCCATGTGGGGCAAGGATCTAAAAAACATGTGGTGACCCTCAGCTCCGCAAGGGTTCTGACCACATCATCCAGCTGTAGGAGATGAAAGTCATCCATTAATACAGGACAGTTCTGTGCTAGTTATGGAGAAAATTCAAATAGTACTGGCCAACCATGTTACCCTGAAAGAGGCAGATGTGCAGGACTTCACCAGCTCTATGACTTCCATCCACAATATGCTGCTCATCTCCTGCAGCCTTCTCTCAACCGGTGCCTCTCATCCTGTCTCCCATTCAAAATTCTGTCACTTGATGTCATTCATCAGTTTCTGCCAAGCACACACAGGGTTGCATTATGAATAACTCCCCTGAGAGCTAAACCAGTAGGGTGCTGTGCCTCTCCTTTGCATTTCATTAAAACCAGGAAACATAGTTTCTATCTATCTACAAACAGATATCCTAGGGCCGCTGTATTACTAGGCTGTACCAGAAACAGAGAAAATTCTTGTGACACCATTTGGATCTGGTGGGTTGCAGTCCATGAAAGATTATGCCAAATAAATCTTGCTCGTCTTTAAGGCAAATACCTTGGTAGTCCCAAACTTCATAGTTTGTGCTTGGAAGTGTGTATATGAGGGAGAGGGAGGGGAGAGATTGAAATGTAAATGTCTAAATCCAGTTATAACCACCAGCTAGAACAGATTCATTGAATCAATGGAAATTTGTCATTCAAGATTTATGTCAGTTCAACTGATTCAATGGTTTCCCCCTAGGTGGCACTAACAACTGAATTTAGCCCATAGATTTTAAAGCCACCTTGGTAGATCACCTGATATGCAGCTAAAATGTTGCTGTTACTATTGGGTTTTTGCTTGGTTTTCTTTTGTTTTGTTTACCTGATGTACTCTCCTATCTTGTTTCTGAATAGCAGAGGGGGATACAGTATGAAATGGAAGCCTGTGACAGGCAGGTCATGCAAGAAATGGCACAGAGGTTGAAGCAAGGTCAAAGACTGTATCCATTATGAGGAAAGGATAATACCAGTTATAACCTGCTGGGCTGTTTATTAAATTGTGGCAAATCCCAGGATCTGTCGTAAGTAGGGATGGGCACCAAACGAAAAATGAAATGCTGTTTCATTGTTTTGTTAGCTAAGGAAATGAAACAAAACAAAACAGGGAAGCAGCGATCCGTTAGTAATGAAACAAAACAGAATTTTTTTTCTGTTTAAAATGAACTGATTTGTTTTGCTGTAAAATGGCTCCCCTGGGTCCCAGAGACACTAAAGTTGGTGGGAACCTTCCTTAGACTCTCCCCTTTAAGCCCTCTGAGTTTAGAGAGATTTGGGGTTCAGGGGGTCAGTTTATTCAACTTCAAAGAGGGTACCCTCAGCAAAAACGTTTTAATTGCCATGTTATGTGCTTGAAAATAGTGATCCCTGACAGCTAGCAGCATGGAAATTACAGTGGAGCTTCCTCAAGCTCTCCCCTTTAAGCACTCTCTATTTGGAGAGGTTTAGGGTACAGGGGACCAAGTTATTCAATTCCAAAGGCGGTGCCCATAGGAAAAAAATTGCAGTTTACAGTATTTGAAAATACTGATCCCAGGGATCTAGCAGCATGCAAATTACATTTGAATAACTTGGCTGCCTGTAACCCAAACCTCTCCAAATGGGGGGTACTTAAAGGGAAGAAATTGAGGAAGCTCCACTGCAATTTCCATGCTGCTAGCTGCCTGGGACCACTATTTTCAAGCACATAATGTTGCAATTAGAATTGTTTTTTCTGGGGGCACTGCATTTGAAGTTGAATAACTCAGCCCCCTGAACCCCAAATCTCTCCAAATTTGGAAGGCTTAAAGGGGAGACTCCAAGGAAGGTACCCACCAAACTTGGTGCCTCTAGGGCCTGGGGGAGCCATTTTATAGAGTAACAAATCAGTTGATTACTGTTTCATATTGTACAAAATGAAATAAATCACGGGGGAATGAAATGAAATGAAACGAAACACATTTTTTCTGTTCCATGCCCATCCCTAGTCATAAGGCATCCTTAGAAGTAGAGCTCCCTTTAAAAGGAAGGGCTGCCGGTTTATTCTGACAATAAGCTTGCCTCAGTCTTCCTATGGCACATTAGCTTGCTTTTGTTTTATAATGACTCCATTTGCAGAACCGCGTGCCTTTGTTTGAATGCTTGATGGCCCAGGCATAGAGCATCATCTTCTTTGAACTGAAGAGCTGGAAAGGGATCCCGTGGAGCATGGATTCCAGCCCTTGTCATGGAGGCACAGTGGGGAATCAAACTCCCAACCTCTGGCTCCAGAGCCAGAGACCTAAGCCACTGAGCTATTCAGCAGCTTTTGTAAGATGGGTATAATTTGGTCACTTTCAAGTGTTACCTGACCCTCATATTTCAAAGGCCCTTGAAACCGAAAAAAGAAAGAAGCGGTTCTTGTGACACTGAATGTCAGCTTCTAAGGATTTTCCCCTCCTGTGTTTATCCTGTTCTCTGGCTTGATAAGATCTTGCAGCAACTTATCTCGGAAGTCTATTTTTCCCTCTATTTCCTTCTTCCCTACATTTGTCCTTCCAGGTTCCAGCACTCAATCATTTGTAAAATTGCTTATTGCTTGACTTTTCTGTGGAATTTGGATTTCCTTTCCATATAAAATTTATTTTGTTCACTCTCTAACTAATTCTGAAAACCTACTTCTTTTTCTTTCTCTCTTAATTTTCCAGTATGATCAGCTTTGTGCCAGTGATTAATACATTAACGTCTCCCTTTCTTTTTCATTTTAGCTTTCTTCCACCTAGGAGTGACATGGCCGGTTCCCTCTCTTTCCCTCTTGTGCTGCTAGCCATCTTATCTTGATCCTTAGTCTGAGGGCAGGGACTGCCATGAATTTATTTGTTGTAAAATGCTTGGTATGTGTTAAGCATTATGGAAATAATAAATGATGATGCTGATTTGAGCAGAACGTTTGCATAAGCAGTTATTCACAGGGGTTAGCTAGTTGCAGGAACTTCTGCAGTAGCTCTTTGATGGAGGAGCCAAAAGGAGACAGCAGGCTTTAATAAGGAAATAATAGACGGTATAGTGCATGTGAAATGCCATGACTGTCTGACAACGGGTGACAGAACAGGCATTAATGATTGTGGCAGTGAAAAATAGGTGTGGATGGATCAGCTTGTTTCTTTCCATATGAGCGTGGTAAATGTTCATTTGTAGATCTGGAACTGGTTCATTGTCCAATGCAGGCAGTTCTCTCCCTGTGTTGAATAGGGATGGACAAAAGTCTGTAATCTAGTCACATATAGGAAGCCATTGAAATCCTTCATCCTGTTTGTGGCCAGAGAAGCACCCAATTTCTCAAGGGAAAAGACTAATTCTTCCACAGTTTATCAAAGGCTCCCCATTAATGGTGGATGTAGGATAAGTTTGTTTTTTTCAACCCGCCCCCAAAAAGCTTGTTGTTTTTACTACTGTACAAGTGGCAGCAGTAGGAACTAAACTGATTATCTGAACACCATTTTGCTTTCTGCGAGGTGCCTTCCATCTTGCGCCCTTTCAGGACTTGCAGTAGTGGTGGCGACACTGCTGACAGTAGGGAGGGAACCATAAAAAGCAAACCTGCATTTTCTTGGGGAGTATGAAAATGTTGAATGTATGAATGTATGTAAAAAAAAGGTGCTGTGAAAAAAACTGAATCGGCATTTGTCATTCTTAAAGTTCTGCTTATATACCGCCCCATACCACTACAAGTAGTCTCTGGGCGGTTTACAATTTTGATTACAGTGTGCAGGCTACACATTGCCCCCCCCCCAGTGAGCTGGGTACTCATTTTACCGACCTCAGAAGGATGGAAGGCTGAGTGAACCTTGAGCCTGCTACCGGGGATTGAACCCAGGTCGTGAGCACAGTTTTACCTGCAGTACAGGCATTTAACCACTGCGCCACGAGGCTCACTTAAGGGATGAGAACCTTTCTGGGCTTTCCATAAATCCTACATTTGAAGTGCTCATTATCAATGCATTTTGTTTTCACATGCAAAATACAGTTTCTTCCCCTTAAACTCTCAGGTAGACATGGGCACAAAGCGGCGAAATTTTCATTTCCGTTACCATTTTTTCGGTTCCGTAGGTGACGGAAATGGTAACGGTAATTAAGCTGTTACAATTCGAACTCGAACCGAAAAAAGAAAAATCTGGTCGGGTTTTTCGTTTCTGTTTGTGGCATCACGGCGATCGCGCAATGCCAAGCAAGCACAGAAAAAGTTTTTAAAAGTAAAAAAAAAAAAATCCCCGACTCCCTCCCGGCCGAAAAAGCAGGCAAAAATATGCCTCCCTGAGGCTTTGCCACCTACCAGAGGGGCAGTTTCTTGGGGGGGGGGTGTCCACGGCCTTCCCCCCTCCTCTCCTGTCCTGGGCTGCTTGCACCAGGCTGGGGGGTGGCATCATCCTCGTCGTCTCGTCATGCCATGCAGTGGGGGGGGATCCAAAATGGTGACCACATTTTTTCTTTTGAAATTGTGGTCAAAAAACACACCAAATCACCACAGAAACATGTGAAATTTATTTATTTTAAATGCCTGAATTTTAATAGTAGCAGCAGTGGGTTTTTTATAGCAATAAAACGTCGCATTAATTTTATTTTATTTTATTTTATTTTTTATTTTTTTTAGACCTGCCCATGTGGGCTGGGCATGGGATGGGACCATGCAAATTTTTTGAACAATTCCACCAATGGCATGGCCAGGTTTTGACTGACACTTCTGGATGTGCCAGAGGGCATAAAAAGCTGAGACACCTTCCAGAAGTCGCAGTGAGGTCTTGGATGTGGTTGAAGGAGGACTGTGCTGTGCTAGTGGATTATTCAAGGAGGGAGGCCTGTGGAGGCTTTAGGCTTTAGGCAGGGAGGGAGGGAATTGATTTTTTATTAGAAAAAAATTCTTTGATTCCCTGCAGCTTTGGCAAAGGGAAGCAGTTAGGGTTTTCCATTTGTCCTCTTCTCTGGCTGTTTTTGTGGGGAGAGGAGGATATTTCTGATATTGGATAAAGGGGGAGGGTCGACTGGGAGTGGGAGGTGTGGATTTATTTTAAAGTATATATACTACCATTTCTTTTCTATTTTTCCGAACTTCAATTTACTTGCACACACACACACATTGGGGGTGCAAGCCAAGAACAGAACCTCTATCCTCCTAAGTGGAGAATATTTCACAATATTATTTGGTTTAGTAATTACTTACTTAATTGTTTGTTTTTTAAACTTGTTGTGCTGTGTGTGTGCCCTTGAACACACAGACACATTCCATTTAATTGGGAAAGAAGAATTCAGAGAATTATTTTCAGTTTACCTGACTACAACTACTAAACTATATTGTTTTTATTTACACCCCAATATCTTTTTTGGGAGGCTGCTGCTTCTGCTGATATCAGCCTTACAATATTATATTGATTCATTACTCCAGTGTTTGTTTGTTGTTTACATACATACACCTATTGTGCTGGGTGTGCACTTGAACACACATGCAGGCACATTGCACTTCAGTGCATCAAGTTGAACTCAGAAAATTATTTTCAGTTTATTATTCCCTGACTACTACTACTACTACTAAACTATATTGTTTTTATTTACACCCAAATATCTTTTTGGGGAAGCTGCTGCTGCTGCTGATATCAGCCTTACAATATTATATTGATTCTTTACTCCAGTGTTTGTTTGTTGTTTACATACATACACTTGTTGTCTTGTGTGTGCACTTGAACACACAGCCAGGCACATTCCATTTCAGTGCATCAAGATGAACTCAGAAAATTATTTTCAGTTTATTCCCTGAACTACTACTACTAAACTATATTGTTTTTATTTAAACCCCAATATCTTTTTTTGGGAGGCTGCTGCTTCTGCTGATATCAGCCTTACAATATTATATTGATTCTTTACTCCAGTGTTTGTTTGTTGTTTACATACATACACTTGTTGTGTTGTGTGTGCACTTGAACACACAGGCAGGTACATTCCATTTCAGTGCATCAAGTTGAATTCAGAAATTAGAAACTTATACCAAGGGCCACCAGGGCAACATTGAAAGCTTGTACAAAAGAACACAGTGTGAGACTAAGCTTGTGGGTCTAAAGGATAAGTTTATTAGAATAGTTTGTTACTTAACACAAATATAAAAAGAAAACATATTTCTAATACTTTTTGAGAAATAAAAAAAATGAGGAGGGGTGGCAGAGCCCGAGGGAAGGGAAGGGGGACACCCACTAAAATAAATAGGGGCACATATCTGAAGGAAGGCACAGGAAGTAGTAGTGCAGATAGTGATATTGCTGCCACTCCCTCTCCAAGCAGCAGCTGCACAACCAGCACGACCGTACCATCTTCTGTCACTGAGGGAAGCATGGATGACTGCATGCGAGCCCCAACGCCACCAGGCTTTGACATGGACACCCACCTCCGTTTATCAGGAGGAAGACGAGGACTTGGAATCAGAAACGGGCTCTTTGCATCTACATATCCCGGATTCTGTGGACCTGTTGGCAGGAACAGACGAAAGGCAGGCTTCAGGCAGTGATGGAAGGAGCAGCCCTCTTTCCACCCAGAGTACCACCAGTGACAGCAGCAGTCAATTGTTCCAGCAGGGTACAAGCCACACCACCAGCAGCACAGCAGCGGCAGGCAGTACCAGAGGGGGCAGTACTTTCCATAAGCCTCGCGGCTCTCTCTGGGAGCATTTTTATAACAGCCCAGAAGACTTGAGGCTTGCGGTGTGCAAGAAATGTGGGGTGGTCGTGCGCAGGGGGAATGACCCCAAACACCTCTCCTCAAGTGCCTTGCGTAGCCACCTCATCCGAAGGCACCCTGAGACTCTGCCTGGGACAGTGTCAGGCCCTGGTTCCTCAGGGAGGAAGAGAGGAGAAGCAGGCATGGGGAAGGACTCCAGAGACAGCTCTGCTGAGAGTGGAAAGAGGCAGGCCACTCTGCAGGAGACCACCACTCGTGTGGTTGGTGAAATGGTGGCCATGAACGGGTCGCCCCTCTCCTTTGTGGAGTCATCAGGCTTCAAGCACCTGATGAAGCACATGGCTCCATGGTACGAGCCTAAACCCCTTCGTACCTTCAGCAGGCGGGTTATTCCCTCCCTTTTTGAGTCCATCAGGGACATGGTCCGGGCCCTGCTGCAGGCGGCCAGTGGAAGGAAGATCCACTTCACTTCCAACCTCCCCTAACCCTAATCCTAACCCTAACCCAATCTAACCAATACCTGTATGCCTCCCATCCTAACATTCCACCAGCGCAACACAGTTATGCCTGGCTGTCTGCTCTGTCTATATGACTGCCTGCCTGTATGCTTCGCCTGCCTCCCTGCCTTCCACCTTTGTCTGCCTGAATGTCTGTAATTCCACTGCATGTATGGATCTAATAAGGGCTACATAATTAGCCCAGTTTTTATAGGGCTTCCCTGGTCTTTGTAGCAGCCCAGGAATATTTTTTCTAGGGTCAGTGTAGGCCCAATATTTCCCCATTGGCCATGGCTGGTCTGAGTGTAGTACACCCCAATACCTGCCTTCCTCGATGTGTTCCTCCCTTCCCCGGGGTTTTGGAGCCACTCTGCTTACAAAGTGGTCAGGATGCACTTTACAACAACCTACCTCAAAGACTGATTAGCAGGGGCCTAGCTCTCCTTACAGCCTTAAAGAAATAGTCCTGTTCTCCTGCATCCACTCTGTCTCCTGGGGTGGCGAAACTCTGCCTCCAAAGGCAGAAACAATCCTCCTTTCTGGCACTTTGGCTTTGTGCCTTCCCTAGGCTGGGTGGGTACCCTGCAAGCCTGCCTTCCTACCTGTAAGCCAGACTGCCTGCTTCCCTGCCTGCCTGGCTGCCGGCCCGCCCCTCTGCCTACCTGCCTGCCTGTCAGGCTCCCAGGACTCCCGACTTGGAGGAGGCCTTCCAGGTGCTTCTCCTTCAGCCTATCAGTGGTTCAGTGCTTCAGGTTCAGCCTCCGAGCCAACATATGCCCTGTCGGCCACTCTCCTCGACTTCCCCAGGCAGCAACCCTGGCTGCCCCTGCCTCTAGGAGGAAAATCACTTGAGGAGACCAACTTTAACAGGCACAGTCATCATCAACTATTTTGTTTAGAATTGGGGTACTCTGTCCTCCAACATGGGGGGGTTCACTCCCACCGGTTACAGTCCAGGTTGGGAAATCCCTTTGCAGAAGGAGGGGAGATACCTTCCAACTAGCATTCCGGCTTCCAAAGGCGGAAGAAACAATCCCTCCCTAACATTTGCACTCTGGCTTCCTGGCTTTCCTGGGTGGACTGTGTCTCCACTGGGCAGGCAAAACTCTGGCTTAGTGGCCCCAAAAACTCTGGCTTCCTGGCTTTCCTGGGTGGACTGTGTCTCCACTGGGCAGGCAAAACTCTGGCTTGGTGGCCTCCAAAGTAGGTGTCTGAAAATATCCCTCCCCGTTGTTCCCCGCAGTTCAGGCTTCGTGGCTTTGCCGTGTGCTTGCGTAGACTGTGTATGCACAATGCAGTCAAAACTCTGGCCTTGTGGCCTCCAAAGGAGGCCACTGAAACAATCCCTCCCCAACCAAGAAAATTTCCCTTGCCCTCTGGCCTCGTGGCTTTGCTGCGTGGACTGCCATGAATCAGGCTCAGCTGCCCGCACCCCAACCATTAAAGGCAGTAGGTCCAACCCCGCCGCCACCCGTCCTTCCTGCTCTCTGAATGGCTACCTTTGCCAATCAGTTCTTGAAAAACCAGTGGTCCCCTTTTTTGCTGGCAGTCCCGGGTGTGGGGGGGTCCTTTTCTTCCCAGGCAGCCCTTCTTGCATTTAGGGCCCAAATGAAAACAATTACAGGGTTAGGGATAGGGTTAGGGTTAGGGTTAGGCCACTTCCAGCGACACGGCAGGGAAGCCGGACGGGGTGGAGGGCAGCGGAGTGTCTCTGCCCTGGAGATGGGACTCGAGATGCGCAACCTGGTCATGGTCAAGGATAGAGAAGGTCTGCTACTCTGCTTGCTCCATGAGCGAACCCGTCTCCTCGGGATACTCCAGCTGGCGATGATTCCCTGAGAGAATGAGGGGAACTCATCAGGATGAGTTGGGGGGGGGGGAAGCATCTGAATCTCTGACTGCTGGGCAGTCAAAACTCTGGCTTCGTGGCTTTGCCGCGTGCATGCGTGGACTCTGTGTCTCCACTGGGTAGGTGGAACTGGTCTCCTGGATATGAAAACTGGCCTCCAAAGTAGGGGCTGAAAGAACCCTTCCCTGTTATTCCCCGCCGTTCTGGCTTCTTTGCTGCATGCGTGGACTCTGTGTCTCCACTGGGTTGGTGGAAGTGGTCTCCTGGGTAGTCAAAACTGGCCTCAAAAGTAGGTGGCTGAAGGAATCCTTCCCCATTGTCCCCCGCCGTTCTGGCTTCTTTGCTGCGTGCGTGGACTCTGTCTCCACTGGGTTGGTGGAACTGGTCTCCTGGGTAGTGAAAACTGGCCTCCAAAGTAGGTGGCTGAAACAATCCTTCCCCATTGTTTCCCGCCGTTCTGGCTTTGTGGCTTTGCCGCGTGTGTGCGTGAGACTGTGTCTCCACTGGGTTGGTGGAACTGGTCTCCTGGGTAGTGAAAACTGGCCTCCAAAGTAGGTGGCTGAAGGAATCCTTCCCCGTTGTTCCCCGCCGTTCTGGCTTCTTTGCTGCATGCGTGGACTCTGTCTCCACTGGGTTGGTGGAACTGGTCTCCTGGGTAGTGAAAACTGGCCTCCAAAGTACGTGGCTGAAACAATCCCTCCCCATTGTTCCCCACCTTTCTGGCTTCGTGGCTTCTTTGCTGCATGCGTGGATTCTGTGTTTCCACTGGGTTGGTGGAAGTGGTCTCCTGGGTTGTTAAAACTGGCCTCAAAAGTAGGTGGCTGAAGGAATCCTTCCCCGTTGTTCCCCGCCGTTCTGGCTTCTTTGCTGCATGCGTGGACTCTGTCTCCACTGGGTTGGTGGAACTGGTCTCCTGGGTAGTGAAAACTGGCCTCCAAAGTAGGTGGCTGAAACAATCCTTCCCCATTGTTTCCCGCCGTTCTGGCTTTGTGGCTTTGCCGCGTGTGTGCGTGAGACTGTGTCTCCACTGGGTTGGTGGAACTGGTCTCCTGGGTAGTCAAAACTGGCCTCCAAAGTAGGGACTGAAACAATCCTTCCCCGTTTTCCCCGCCGTTCCGGCTTCTTTGCTGCGTGCATGGACTCTGTGTCTCCACTGGGTTAGTGAAACTGGTCTTCTCCCTGAAAGCTTCGCTGACAGAAAAAAGTACCAGGCTGGAAAGATCCCTCCCCGTTGTTCCCCGGCGTTCTGGCTTCGTGGCTTTGCCGTGTGCATGCGTGGACTCTGTGTATCCACTGGGTTGGTGGAACTGGTCTCCTCCCTGAAAGCTTTGTTGAGAGAGAAAAGTACCAGGCCGGAAACAATCCTTCCCTGTTGTTCCCCGCCTTTCTGGCATCCTTGCCGCATGCGTGGACTCTGTCTCCACTGGGTTGGTGGAAGTGGTCTCCTGGGTAGTCAAAACTGGCCTCCAAGTAGGGGCTGAAGGAATCCCTCCCTGTTGTTCCCCACCGTTCTGGCTTCTTTGCTGCATGCGTGGACTCTGTGTCTCCACTGGGTTGGTGGAAGTGCTCTCCTTCCTGGAACCTTCTATTTCTCTTTCTAGTTCCCTATTTCTATTTCCTGGAACCTTCTATTTCTCTTTCTAGTTCCCTATTTCTATTTATCTTTCTATTTGTATATCTATTTCCATTTCTATTTCTATTTCAAGTACCCTATCCTCTAGTACCCTATCTATCCTATAGTACCCTAGTATCCTCAAACTTTCTATTTCTCTTTCTCCTCCCTGGAACCTTCGCTGAGAGATAAAAGTACCAGGCTGAAACAATCCCTCCCTGTTGGTCCCCGCCGTTCTGGCTTCTTTGCTGCGTGCGTGGACTCTGTGCCTCCACTGGGTTGGTGGAAGTGGTCTTCTGGGTAGTCAAAACTGGCCCCCAAAGTAGGGGCTGAAAGAATCCCTCCCCATTGTTCCCCGCCATTCTGGCTTCATGGCTTTGCCGCGTGCATGCGTGGACTCTGTCTCCACTGGGTTAGTGGAACTGGTCTCCTCCCTGAAAGCTTTGTTGAGAGAGAAAAGTTCCAGGCCGGAAACAATCCTTCCCTGTTGTTCCCTGCCGTTCTGGCTTCTTTGCTGCGTGCGTGGACTCTGTGTCTCCACTGGGTTGGTGGAAGTGGTCTCCTGGGTAGTCAAAACTGGCCTCCAAGTAGGGGCTGAAGGAATCCCTCCCCGTTGTTCCCCGCCGTTCTGGCTTCTTTGCTTCATGCGTGGACTCTGTGTCTCCACTGGGTTGGTGGAAGTGCTCTCCTTCCTGGAACCTTCTCTTTCTCTTTCTAGTTCCCTATTTCTATTTATCTTTCTATTGTATATCTATTTCCATTTCTATTTTTATTTCAAGTACCCTATCCTCTATTACCCTATCTATCCTATAGTACCCTATTATCCTCCAACTTTCTATTTCTCTTTCTCCTCATTGGTACCTTCGCTGAGAGATAAAAGTACCAGGCTGAAAGAATCCCTCCCCGTTGTTCACCGCCATTCTGGCTTTGTGGCTTTGCCACGTGTGTGCTTGGACTCTGTCTCCACTGGGTTGGTGGAAGTGGTCTCCTGGATTTAAAAGCTGGCCTCCCAAGTAAGTGGCTGAAAGATTCCTTCCCTGAACTTCCCCACCATTTTGGCTTCGTGGCTTTCCTGTAAGCAGACAAGAAAGGTGGACCCACATGTCCGGATCATGCTGAGCGGGAGGGAAGCCTCCGCCCGCGGCCACCTGAGACAACACCGAGGCAACTTCCAGTGACATGCGTGCATGCGTGGACTCTGTGTCTCCACTGGGTTGGTGGAACTGGTCTCCTGGATATGAAAACTGGCCTCCAAAGTAGGGGCTGAAGGAATCCCTCCCCGTTGTTCCCCGCCGTTCTGTCTTCGTGGCTTTGCCGCATGCATGCGGGGACTCTGTCTCCACTGGGTTGGTGGAACTGGTCTCCTGGGTAGTCAAAACTGGCCTCCAAAGTAGGGGCTGAAAGAATCCCTCCCTGTTGTTCCCCGCCGTTCTGGCTTCGTGGCTTTGCTGTAAGCAGACAAGAGCAGCTGAAAGTGGGCCCACATGTCCGGATCATTCTGAGCGGGAGGGAAGCCTCTGCCTGCGGCTGCCTGAGACAACACCAAGACCACTTCCGCTCCATGAGCGAACCAGGCTCCTCGGGACACTCCAACTGGCGATGATTCCCCAATAGATTGAGGGGAACTCATCCGGATAAGTGTGTGTGTGTGTGGGGGGGGAAGCATCTGAATCTCTGACTGCTAGTTGATCAGGGTGGCATTTGCTTGGCTTTACAAGGAGTATCATGGGGAAGGGACATTGAGAGGAGTAGAGTAGACCCTCATCCAGATTTGGGGGAGGAACAGAATACTGTGTCTCCTGCTGCCTCTGAGAGGTGGAGGGGAAATGGGATGGATAAAGGCTTCAAAAAAAAAAAAGTATAACAGGCAGCCAGACCAAGTAGGGTGGCCGGTTCAGTCAGCGTTGACCAAGAGAAAAAAAGAATATTGCATTCTGCCCACTTTGTGTGCTTTATTGCATAGGATGCAGTCGTATGCTATGATATATTTATTAAATATCTTATTCATCACCCAGTTTAAATTGTTTTCCACCTGCTCTGGTTCATTGCGGGACGCCCCCATGCTCTGGGAAGTCAAATCGCGCTAAATCACGGTAGAAACGACAAATGACGAATGAAACGTCGAACCGAAAAATTTCCAAAAAATTTCGCGACAAACGGAAACAGAACGAAACGGACCCGTTCCGACAAACGTAAAATCGAAACGTCATTTTTTCTGGCTGTGCCCATCTCTACTCTCAGGTATGGGAAAGGCCAATATTATGTTCCTCTTCAGGAAAACTGGCTATTCCTTTGCTGGAATTTGTCTTTCAATTCTTCCAGAATCACATCTACAGAGATGATCATACAGAGAAAGGCAAAACCTGCTCACTTTCTCCTTAGACACCTTATGTGTCCTGAAGCTTATCCTCAAGAAAGTCTCTGAAAATTCTCCTTCAAATTTTTGTTTAAAAAGGGAGAAGGTAGAATGTGAATAGCTAAAAGTCTCATGGAGATTTCTTTCTTTCTTTCTTTCTTTCTTTCTTTCTTTCTTTCTTTCTTTCTTTCTTTCTTTCTTTCTTTCTTATTTATTTATTTATTTATTTATTTATTTATTTATTTATTTATTTATTTATTTATTTTTCTTCTTCCTGGAACAATATTATTCTGCACCATGTCATTTCTTGATCTATGACATGCATATTAAAATTCACAGTAAAAGGCATTTTTAAATAGTATTTATTTATTTATTTATTTATTTATTTATTTGCATTTATACCCCGCTTATCTTCTTCGCGAACTCTAAGCGGCTAAGTATTTCAATAGTAGCTACACATTTCTGAACATATTTTCATTCAAATTACACATTTCTAAATACTGTATATTTTATCCTGAAATACAGCATAGATACCCACTGTGACACACTTTTTGAGCCAAGAGCTGTATTTAAACATTACAGGAACTGCAAAATACAAAATCAGAAAGCAATCAGATCTGTATGCATGTTGCTGTGTGTGCAGATCACCTTTCCTTTGTAAGCTGGACTAAACAAAATCCTTGAGCCTCCTTAAGTGTTGATGTTATATATAGCCTTCTGCAGCTTTACAGTTATTTGAATATTTTGTTTAAGTGAACAGTGTTCTTTGAGAAATACTGCCAAATACACAGACACTTATAAACTTCAGAAAAATATAAAATTGTTTTTAATTTATTTTGGTGCACCACTTTGCTGAAGTGCTAATATCCTTCAACATATTGGTAAAACAGCCCACAGGAAAAAAATTCTTAGTCACACATATGATCATAATATATGGTTTTGTACAGGGTTTTTTTCCAGCCAGCGCACACATATTGGTCACATGCAAGGGTGAAGGAGGCATAAATAAAAGAAATGAAGGAACTGGACATGCCAAATATTCTACCAAATAGACCCACCCACCCACCCAATAATGAAATGCAAACAGATAGAAGGAGGGACATTTCCTACTATTCAGAAACCATAATAAGGAATTCAGAATGTCAACACTGAGTGCGATATTTGAATGAGGAGAATTTGGGGAGTATCTGTGGGTCCAGGATTCTGACAGCCAGAACATTATTTGCCTTTATCTTAGGTGTCCAAGAAGCAAGTTGTCCAAGATGGCAGCATGGAAAGCCAAGCCTATTACTATCTTGACAAATCTAGAGCCTCTGGTAGTTTTAAAATTTGATAACTTCCAAAATCAACAGGTCTCATTTGTGGGATGTATTGTGTTCAGCTGGTACAGGTGGACATTCTGGCTCCCAAACCACCCTCAGAGTATCAGCCGCTGTTGCGTTTGTTGCTTTAAAGCGACAGTTATGTCATTTGCCTCAGAGCTACTCTCGAGGAATATCAGAGGAAGCAAGCACCAGCCGTTTGATAAAAGTCATTGTTTGCTTAGACAGACTTGGCCTCATGTAAGACTGCTGTTAGGCAATGCCTTCTGTATCAGGAGAAGGATGTCCAGGAGAGGAGGGTGCCACTGAAGCAGAAAATCAAAGGCATTCAAAGAAGCCTAGAGATGACTTTACTAACTAGCTTCCCCCCTCATGCTTAGCAACAAGCACTGGTGGGCTCCTGAGAGTTTTCACTGGTTGGGAGTCTTGTTCTTTGGCAGGAATCTGATGTTGGCTCTTTAGCATGCTGCCGAACGTGTAATCTACAGCCAAGCAATAGCGGGCAAAGTAGCCAAATGAACAGCAGGCTTGGAAAGGGAGGTTATTTTGGGAGGCCTTGATTTTTCTTCCCCAAAGAACAGCTTGTAACTTGTCCATCTGACTCAGGCTGGAATCACAAGAAGATTTTATTGGTTCAAGGCTGGATGTGTAGAATCATAGCATATGACGGGTACCACAGAATCCCCACAAATCAAGCCCCTGGCCCAAAAGGTCAGCTGTATGTTTTTGATATTGTGGCACAAATATAATGAACTGGCATTGAACATATGCATAATAATCAGGGAATCTTTTATTTCCTAGTGCAAGCTTTTCTCCCTTAAAATGGTCAAAACAGATATCAGTATTCACAAAGAATCTTGGAAGACTCTGTAACAGAGAGCTGGATTTCCACAACAGTAGAATGAGAAGAAATAAACTATTCTGAAAATGGTATGGTATGGTGTTTCATTTGGAGAATGTATGCAGGCTACAAAAGAGAGAAACTCTCTTCTTTCTTACACCCTTATTAACTAGGAGTGGGAAGTCTTTTTCATATGCTGCAGGCTTGCTTAGATCCCTCTTCTTTCTCATCCTCTTTCTACTTCTCACTATACGCAAACACACATGTGCATAGATGTGCATGCACCCATACACTCACGGTGGAAAGGGAGATAATTCCCAATGACCAAGAGTGTACATGGAGTGTCTGCATAGCCCTTTAACACCAAGGACTTTATTAGCTTATGGTCCTGCATTAATTTATGGGAAGATTTGCCTTATGGGCTTCAAATTTCCCAGCTCACTATGAGAAGTCTCATCATATGCACCTTCAACAAATTCCGGAGAAGATGAGTGGTACCTGGCATGATGTAGTGGATAAAGTGAGAGACTAGGACAAGAGGCCTGGGTTCAAATCCCAACTGACCTATGGAAACCCACTGAAGGTGTGGAACTGGTAAAAACTACTACTCTATTGTGGAATCGTATGCCACATGAGCTAAAAAGAGGGCGATGAAAATATATACAGATTCCACACATCCTGGACATAACCTGTTTCAATTGTTACCCTCAGGGCAACATTTTAGGGCATTGCACACTATATCAAACTGTTGAATAATTAATTTTTACTTCTCTTCTTCCTTTTTAAATAATAGGTTATATTGTATTGTTGTACTGTGTTTTTATTGTTGACTGTATGATTCTTATATTTCCTTTTATTTATTTATTTATTTATTTTAATTAAGTAATTTTATTGGGTTTGTTAGGGGGGGAACAAGGGGGGAGGGGTATGGGGGGAAAGGAGTACAGTTTAAAAATTACATTGAATATATCAAGCCAAAAATAACGATTTAACCTATTAACAAATCACCAAATAATTTCCTTTTATATGGAGAGCATATTTTACCAAAACAAATTCTGGGTGTGTCCAACCACACTTGGCCAATAAAAGTATTCTGATTCTGATTCAAATATCTCACATACTGATTAGGGTTGCTATTAGTTGGTCACTGTTCCAGCATGATGCCCATAACCCAGAAGGGCTGATGGACTGCCCTTCCAACATGCAGTGCTCCTGTATTTTTTATTGATCTGACCACATTGTAGAAATGATTCTGATTCAAAAAAAAAAACTCATTTACATCTACAAGCAGTGTTGTCTGAGTGAGCCCCGTAGCCTTCCTCTGCTACTGAGCCATGAACATAATCTAAGCAGCGGTTGCCAGTCACAACAAACAGTGCCAAGTCACATGGTGGGGTATTGATAGGGAAAGCGTGGAAGGCAAAAATGGCAAATTCATTTTCATTTGTGTCATCAGCCAGAACTGGTGTGGACAAATGATGAGGGTGAGAATTGTACATTCATTTTCACTTCTAATCACTGCCAGACATTTCTAGGAAAAGAAACAAAAGCTCAAAACATTTTGAACGAGAAAGAGGGGTGGTATAGGAGCAAGAAATGCCTGGAGGGAGAGAAGAAGAGGAAACAATGAGGATATTAAAATTAAGAATTTGCTATCTGCTTAAGTGTACTTGAGGAGAGCGAGCAGGGGCAGAGGATTAGAATGTTCTGCGACTGCAGAAGACCTTTACGAAGTGCTGTGATACAAAGTCTTAGGCTGCTGTAATTCTGTATCCTCCACATTCACCTGATAAATAAACCTCCTGTATATGTTACAGAAGAATATCAGGGTATCAAGTGCCAGAAAAGACTGGCAGGGTGTTAGGGGCAATGCATCACTCTCTAAAATAAATTATCTGCTCTTAGACCTGTGAAGAGTCTCTGTCAGTCAGGTGAGGTTATCTGGAAGTTGAGTCATGGCAACTGGAGTTCTTTTCTTGAAAGATTGAAACATTTCAGTGCTCATCCAAGAAGCTTCCTCAGATACCTGCTTTAGAATTAATGGGATATTTGCCATTATTTTTAATGGTTTGTGGATTACTCCCCTAAAAGTAGAGCTCCCAAATGGAAATGTTGGGAAGTCCTGGTCTATTTCTTCCTCCATAATTAGTCCTCTTACAAGCTTGCCTTTCTACAGGGAGCTCAAGACAGCTCACTTGTGTGCTTTTCTCCCCTCCCTTCTCCATGGCAGATATATTATTGTTGCAATAGGAATTTAACATGAAAATTATAGTCTTGCAAGCATTAACATGAAGTGTCCATGGGAGGAAGAATGCTCCACGCATTTATTTATTTATTTATTTATTTATTTATTTATTTATTTATTTATTTATTTTTACTGCTTGCCACTAAATTGATTGGAAAAGTGTTACTCTCCTCTGTCGTTGGGTGAGTCCCTTCTTTTCCGTGTGGTAAAAACCAGAGAAGATTGTGAAGAGCTCCAGAAGGATCTCTCCAAACTGGGGGAATGGGCTACGAAATGGCAAATGCATTTTAATATAGCCAAATGTAAAGTAATGCATATTGGGGCAAAAAATCCAAACTTTATCTATCAACTCATGGGCTCTGAGTTATCCGTGACGGATCAGGAAAGAGATCTTGGTGTGTTGGTGGACAGCTCCATGAAGGTGTCTCCCCAATGTGTGGCAGCAGTTAAGAAGGCCAATTCCATGCTAGGGATTATCAAAAAGGGGATTGAAAATAAAACAGCCAACATTATAATGCCATTATACAAAACAATAGTAAGGCCGCACCTGGAGTATTGTGTACAATTCTGGTCACCGCATCTCAAGAAAGACATCGTGGAACTGGAAAAGGTGCAGAAGAGAGCGACTAAAATAATTACTGGGCTGGGGCACCTCCCTTATGAGGAAAGGCTAAAACATTTGGGGCTCTTTAGTCTGGAAAAAAGGCGCCTGAGGGGGGATATGATTGAGACGTACAAAATAATGCAGGGCATGAGTAAAGTGGATAGAGGGAAGCTCTTCTCTCTCTCCCAAAATACCAGAACTAGGGGACATCCACTCAAATTGAGGGCTGGGAGAGTAAGAACAGAAAAAATAAAATATTTTTTCACTCAGCGCTTTGTTAGTCTATGGAACTCCCTGCCACAGGATGTGGTGATGGCATCTGGCCTGGATGCCTTCAGAAGGGGATTGGACAGATTCCTGGAGGAAAAGTCCATCACAGGTTACAAACCATGATGGAGATGTATAATCTCCAGCCTTAAAATCAGGGTACTTCAAGGGCCAGATGCAGGGAAGTGGTATCAGGAGACAGATATCTAGTCTCATGCGCTCCCAAACGCATCTGGTGGGGCCACTGTGAGATACAGGAAGCTGGACTAGATGGGCCTTTGGCCTGATCTAGCATGGCTCTTCTTATGTTCTTATGTTCCGGATTGTATTCTCGTTTCTTGGTTGTTGTTTGCCCTTCTTCCTTCCTGATCTCCTTTCAAGGTGGACACATTCAGTTTTTCTCCGTGCCAGAAACTCCACCTTTGACCTTTTACAACACAACATTTTTGTCCTTTTTTGTCTGATGCTAATGGCAGCCAAGAACTGGGAGTAAATGTTACTTCTCTCTTCTTAAGATGCACCTGGAGCAATCAACATTTTGATTCATACTGGATCTCAAACTTGATGGGAGCATCACAGTTTCAAATGGCTTACCATGACGGGTTGTAAGCAGAGTGGGAGATGTCACGTTCTGCCTCTCAGTCTCTTTCTGTTGGAAAAAAAAGTATAAAAGATGGTGGTCAGAACTACATTATTGGGAGAAAATTAGATCAAATACATGGCAACCTTTTTCATATCACACAGCATCAAGCCCTACTGCAGTTTAAAACTATGCTCAATTTGATTTTCTTCTGCAAATTTTACACTCAGCATAGATTCAGGTGGTACAGGACTACCCCATTTTTCCTGTTAGATATCTGCCCACATCTGCCCAGAGACCTCGCTGCCAGATGGGTGGTATAAAAATCCAATAAATAAATAAAATAAATAAATCTTCTCCTCCTCCCTTTTTCACCACCCTCTTACTCATGTCTGCTTCCAAGGCATTGTTATCTTAATGAGGATGGATACTTAATATAAAGCAGAAAGAATCCTTTGCAATTCGGAGGGCACCCTACAGAATCTCCAGATAACTCAGAGACCCAAGGTTGTGGATTCACCTCTGTTCATCCCTTTTGCACCTCCCCCATTTGCCATGCAATAGCTCCATTTCCCACCTTCTTTGTGCCTCTGTTCATGCTCCCCGCAAACCCATGAAAAATAACACATTCTTGGGATTTTTTGTGAAGATGCTGTTCCAGCCAGATGGGAGGGGGTGGACACATAAAACCTATGGCCCATTTGGGACAACTCAAAGAGCAGAGGAATTCTTATGGAAAGGTTATGATTTTAATGTTTTGGTGTCAGTGGGATAGGACCCCCCTTGAAGTTTTCTTTTGCTATGAGCAGGAATTCTGCCCTTATTGCCTTGATTTAAATAACAAAATGCTGATATTTCTGTGCAGGAAGAATAATAGAAGGGAAATCCTTGTGATCGTAATCTGTATTTATGTCTGTCCTTGTTTTCTTCTTCTTCCTTTAGGGCCTTGAAGGTTCTGTCTCCAGAACTGTCTCCTCCCAACCTTGGATCCTTGCAGACCCTGAAAGCTAGAGCTGTCTTAAAATCCAGTTCCTATGATGGTTGGATTAAGGAAACACGATTGCCTGCACATGATTCCTGCTTTGATTATTTGTGTGTGCTTGGAACTCATGGGTTATGTGGGGTGGGTGGGTGGTGGGTGGGAGGAAATAGCATACAATTTGGGCTGAGCTTGTGCCATTGTTGTGCTAAGGGTTTTTTTGTTATTTGACTTAACAATTCAAATCTTTGAAATACTTGTTGGGGTCATTAAGGAGGGGAAATGCACAAAGCCCAGAGAGTGGCACATACGGTAGCCTGGAAGACAGAAAGGTGTCCAGGTGAAAGGTGTGGCGAGAAAGGGTGTGACAGGTAGAGATGGGCAAGAAATGAGCAATTTTTCATTTTCGTTTTTTCGTTTCGTTACGTAATGAAACGAAAAACGAATTTTGTCTCCAAAATGAAACGAAACGAACCAAAACAACAGAAATTTTGTTGTGCGTTTCATTTTCATTGCGGCAAATACATTGAACTGTAATGAATGCTAACGAAACAGCAATTTTTCTTTTTCGTTTTCATTTTTTCATTTCGTTACGTAACGAAACAAAAATGATTTTTTTTGCAAAAAATTCACGAAAAATGAAAACGAACCGAAACGGACCCCCTAAACTACAAACGACAAACGAAACACCATTTTTTTGAGTCGTGCCCATCTCTAGTGACAGGCATCTGGATCTCTTATACTCCTGTCTTGGGATTCTGAGCTGGGCTGTCATTCAGATTTTCGCCAGCAGAGCAATCAGGACCAAGCAGCATAAGTTACCTTGCAGATTCCACCTCTGAACATCAGAAGGGTTAGCAGAGCAAATTCTTTCCCAAGAGAAAGCAATGCAAGAAGGAAGTGCAGATAAAGGATGGTCTAGACCAGGGACCACAACTCCCAGAATTCCAAGTCTGTATTGCCAATTCCAAAGGACTGTGGAAGTTATGGTCCAAAACATCTGGGGGGGGGTGAAGTTTGGACACCACTGGTCTAGACAATCCAAGAAGCTTCGTCTCTTCTGATACTCACATGCAAAGACATACCTGTGCTGCAAGTTAAACTGAATCGTACACATTCACCACCAGCCATTCTCAAGATATTTGTTAGTTTACAAAGCATAAATATAAGTATTTGCCCTATGTCAGAGCAAAACACAATGCAGTTCTCATTAACAGTGTAATCAGGCAGAAGAAGCAAATTCATTATTCCTTAACCTGCCTTTAGAGATGGGCACGAAACGTGAAAATGGCTTTTCATTTTGTTTTGTTTTTCATTTCATTTCTTTTCATTTGATTTTTTAAAAAAATTGTTTCACTTTTTCTTTTATTTATTTATTTATTTATTTATTTATTTATTATTTTGACAACTAGTTGGTGCCATGCTGGCCAATCGGCACTTTTTTAAAAAAGCGCCTATCAGCTGGCGCGCGGGGCCCTGTCTGTTTTTTTACAACCACCGATCAGCTGGTGCGCAGGACCCTGCTAGTGATTGGTGATTTTGTTTTACAAGCGCCGATCAACTGCCACGCGGCCCTGCACACCAGCTGATTGGCGCTTATTTTTATTCTTTATTTTGAAAATTGTAGAGATACTAGGCAAGATGGCAGAACAGAACAAAAAAAATACTAATGGTCACCAAATGCCTCTCTGAAAAGCAAAGTCTTAAGTACTTTTTGAAGGCCAGCAGGGACTATGAAGGGCGAATCTCACTTGGCAGTTCGTTCCAAAGTGTGGGGGAGGCCACAGAGAAGGCCCATTTTTAAGCAATCAATTTCTAGGCCTCCCTGGGAGTGGCCAGACTCAACCTGGAGAAGACCAGGGTTCTGTTCTTTAAGGCATCCTGTGCTGGGCACAGTGGCCCTCTCCCCAGTCTGGAGGATATTGCTGGTGGATATATTGAGGAAACTGGGCATGAGCTACATAGGCCTCCACTATGGACTGAGTCTGCTTCAAGATTTTGTTTCTGGCAGTTTTCTGACAATGGTGCCGAAATTCCTTTTTATGGTGTGTCTTGATCACGGCATATATCAGTAGCACTGAGCAGTCAGGTTATAAGGGGAAATGTAAATTGAAAATTGTAAGGAACTGTCCGTGTGCCGTTTACAAACCTGATTTCAAAAATGTCTTGAAATTACGGAAGAGGCAGGCTAACCATGGGACAATGATGAAAAAGAATAGAGGAGAACCAGTCTTCCCTAGAAGAAACCCATTAAACTCTGGCAACCCCTATGGGGGCCCAGATGGCTGGTTCTGATTAATCAGAGCTCTGCTTTTAATCTGGAATTGAGCTATTAATCAATTGCTTAATTGCACTGATTATTTAATTCATTTAGTCCTAGTTCCTACATGGCAAGAAGATATATTACAATACTTTTCAATACACTGTAGTTTTCTTGCACTGAAGGTTGGATTTTGTGTGTGTCCTTTAAAATGATTGAATTAGATTTCCTCCATTCTGTCCAGGAGGAGAATGTTGTTTCTCCAAAGCTGTGTAAAATAAAACCTTTGCCATATCCCTGTAGTAACTTGCCACTTCCCAAAGCCTCCTTTCCAGTCTCCTTTTAATAGGAAATGGGAAACCTGTTCCCCAAAGATTAACAATGTCCTCTGTATTTCAACAAGCTGGATGTCAAAGCCAAATAGTTCCCTTTAGAACAGTTTGGTTTTCTCCAAGGTGAAATGTCAGTCCTTCCCGAACCAGCAGAACTGAGTCCAGGCCTTGGGCAAAGCTTTCTGAGAGCCTTGGGTTTCTGAAATGTTGAGGGATGTTTCATATCTGTGGAAAGATGCAGGGGAGGTGACTGTGGCAGACCTAACTTTCTCATGACAGATCCACTTTCTCATGCTCAAGCACATTTCAGCAGAGGCTCCCCAGTCAGTGTGCTTTTTGGAGAAGGACTGTACCCTTGGTTACAGCTCTCTCCAACTTTGTTGAATATAGAAGGACACTGAGAAGAGAGATGCCAAAGCCTATGTTAGACATACAATGTGACTGGAATGTGAGAATTTCTTAACTATTGTGAACATTAGAATGCAACACAGGAAAAAAACTTTCTCACCTGAATGATTGATTATTCAGATGAGCTGGCCTTGCATCATAATTTGTCTGCAGAACCAACCACTCCAATTTCACAAACATTACAAGATTGGCTTTAAAGGCTCTTAATACAGGGGAATTTGAAGCCCTTTGGTTTTTGCTTGTGTGTTGTGTCGTTACAGTCGTGACTAGAGATGGGCACGACTCAGAAAAATGGTGTTTCGTTTGTCGTTTGGTCGTTTAGGGGTCCGTTTCGGTTCGTTTTCGTTTTCGTGATGTTTTTTGCAAAAAAATTCATTTTCGTTTCGTTAGGTAACGAAATGAAAAAACAAAAACGAAAATGAAAAATTGCTGTTTCGTTAGCATTCTTTTTAGTTTAATGCATCTGCTGCAACGAAAATGAAAAACATGGCAAATTTGATCGTTTCGTTTTCGTTTTCATTTTTTTAAAAAAAATTGTTTCGTTTTCATTGTGTAACGAAACAAAAAAAGAAAACGAAAACGAAAAATCACTCATTCTGTGCCCATCTCTAGTCGTGACCCACTCTTCGTGACTCCATGTCCATGGAGTTTTCTTGGCAGGAATACTGGAGTGGTTTGCCAGTTCCTACTCCAGGCGCCTAACAGCACCTGGTATTCCCTAGTGGTCTCCCATCCAAATAATAAGCAGGGCCGACCCTGCTTAGCTTCCGAAATCAGGAAAGATCGGATGTGCTTAGGGCATCTAGGCTGGTTTGTGGTTAAAAGGTTATTATCTTCAGTGCAGCCTATTTTATCTCTCACTTGAGTGATCCTTTTATTCACACATGAGATGTTTATTCTCTCATGAGAGGGGTCTGCACAGATCTTTGGATCACAGGTTTATTCACAAGCAAAGTTTACCAGATTAACTCACAACTAAGGCTCATCTACTTTATTTTTGTATGACTTTATGCAGTTTACTTGTGAGTAAGGAGGTGACAACAGTAGCATGGCAACTTTGCAATGATAGTACCTGGCAGGAAGGGGAAAATTGGGATGGAAGTTGGGGAGTTAGAAAGGTGATTCTCTCTCCCCTATCTTTCTCCCCACCCATTACTCTTCTTGGACTGTGCTGCCCATGGAGTTGACATAACCCTGTTACAGTACCTGCCTTTTCTCATGACTTTATATTCAGTGGGCCATGGTAACATTCCTTTTTAATGTCTCTCTGTGTTAAATAAATTAAGTGGCATATCAAAAGAGCAATGCATTGACATAATAGGGTTGAGATCCTGGAAACAAAGAGTAGGTGTCAATGGGAAATTTTCACAATGGAGAGAAGTGAAAAGCGGTGTGTCCCAGGGATCTGTCCTGGGACCAGTGCTTTTCAATCTGTTCATAAATGACCTGGAGACAGGGATAAGCAGTGAGGTAGCCAAGTTTGCAGATGACACAAAACTTTTCCGTGTGGTAAAAACCAGAGAAGATTGTGAAGAGCTCCAGAAGGATCTCTCCAAACTAGGGGAATGGGCTGCGAAATGGCAAATGCATTTTAATGTAGCCAAATGTAAAGTAATGCATATTGGGGCAAAAAATCAAAACTTTATCTATCAACTCATGGGCTCTGAGTTATCCGTGACGGATCAGGAAAGAGATCTTGGTGTGTTGGTGGACAGCTCCATGAAGGTGTCTACCCAATGTGTGGCAGCGGTGAAGAAGGCCAATTCCATGCTAAGGATTATCAAAAAGGGGATTGAAAATAAAACAGCCAACATTATAATGCCATTATACAAAGCAATAGTAAGGCCCCACCTGGAGTATTGTGTACAATTCTGGTCACCACATCTCAAGAAAGACATAGTAGAACTGGAAAAGGTGCAGAAGAGAGCGACTAAAATGATTACCGGGCTGGGGCACCTCCCTTATGAAGAAAGACTAAAACATTTGGGCCTCTTTAGTCTGGAAAAAAGGCGCCTGAGGGGGGATATGATTGAGACATACAAAATAATGCAGGGTATGAGTAAAGTGGATAGAGGGAAGCTCTTCTCTCTCTCCCAAAATACCAGAACTAGGGGACATACACTCAAATTGAGGGCTGGGAGAGTAAGAACTGACAAAAGAAAATATTTTTTCACCCAGCGCGTTGTAAGTCTATGGAAATCCCTGCCACAGGATGTGGTGATGGCATCTGGCCTGGATGCCTTCTCAAAAGGGGATTGGACTGATTCCTGGAGGAAACATCCATCACAGGTTACAAACGATGATGGAGATATGTAGTCTCCAGGCTTTAAACCGGGGTACTTCAAGGGCCAGATGCAGGGGAGTGGTATCAGGAGACAGATATCTAGCCTCATGTGCTCTCAAACGCATCTGGTGGGGCCACTGTGAGATAGAGGAAGCTAGACTAGATGGGCCTTTGGCCTGATCCAGCATGGCTCTTCTTATGTTCTTATGTTTGGTAGTAGAATTTTGCTGCATCAGTTAGGGAAATGATTAAAAAAGAGTGACAAAAGTAGTCACAACCCACCTGATCTGTCACAACATTGTTGTCACCTCAAATAATGCCACCCACAGCTTAATTTGGACGTGAAATAAACATCCACATATGCAGCACAGGCTGCTTTCACACAACCCCTAAAATCCGCTGCAAAGTGCTTGCAGATGCGGAGCATAATATTGTTTTCCCACCAGCAGCTGATTTTTTTTTAAAAAAGTACGACCACACCCACTTAAGCGCGACCCAGTGCATTTTACAAGTACCTGATCTTGAGGAGGCAAAATTGTTCCAATGCGGATTTTAAAGCAGTGCATGCCTGTCCGGCTCCTCCACCTTCTGTTTGTTTGTTTGTTTGTTTTTGTTTTTTCCCCCTTTTAACAGACAGGAATCCCTAACATGCTTCCTATCCTGCTATAATTAGCTGCTGCTGACTGGGGGAAGCATGTTGGGCAGGCAGAGGTGAGCCTACATTTTTTCTCCCTTCCCTCAATCCACAGCAGACAAAAGCAATAGAATTGGAGTGCAGGAGGGTGGGAACACAGGAACCAGGACAACAACCACATGATCTCTCATTGGGGGGATCCACATTTAAGTTGTCAGCACTCAGCAGATATTAGTGGTCGTGTGAAAGGGTCACAGTGTGTTAAATTGCTCACCTAACCATACTAAAATTTAAAATTTAAAAAGATGTTCTAGAGCAGGCATGTCCAAACTTCGGCCCTCCAGATGTTTTGTACAACAACTCCCACACTCCTTTGCCATTGGAAATACAGGCTTGGAATTCTGGGAGTTGTGGTCCAAAACATCAGGAGGACTGAAGTTTGGACATCCCTGTTCTAGAGCTTAGCCACCTTATTCCTCATTAAGATAATGTGTGACAAGGCAAAGATGGGAACCAGCTAGGACATTCTTCCACTCTCAGCAGCCTTCATTAATACAGAAGAATCAGCAGCAGCAGCAATCTTGAACAGTGGCTGTATAAGCGGAAGCCATGTTAGTCTGTGTAAGCATTATAGGTGGAAAGAAAATGAAAGGAAAAGTGGATTTGTAGTTGGTTGGCAAGAAAGAGCTGACTTATTACCAAACAACCAAAACCTTGATGACATGTATAAATATCTGCCATGTTACATTGGCTTCTTTTATGTCTGATGAAGAGGACATGTCCATGAAAGCTCACATAAAAAGAATATAGACGTTAGTCTTTAAGGTGCCACCATGCTTTTGTCTTTTTTAAAAAACTTTTTTTCTTATCTCCTATAAATCTTGAACTGGTTTTCAAGCACCCTAATGCCTTTGCTGTTTTGAATTAAAAAAATTAGTTTGGAAGCATGCACATTGGAAACCTAGTTTTCTGTATCTATATATAACATGCCTAGGTAGCCATCCAACCATTTTTTTAAAATAATCCACCATGGTGATTTTTTCCAAAATTAATTTTTAATTTCTGAAATATCACCTCTGCTGCTGACCTCACAAGCCACAACCAGTATGGCATAAGTTCAACCAAAATTATTCCAGCTCTGTCTAACCCATAGCTGAAACAGTGATCCAACCGTATCACGAAACTGGTCCTTTCAAAACCCCTTGAGAAGTTTTAAGTACTGTTTTCAGGGGATCTACAATATCTTCTCAGCTATCAATTCTGAGAAAGATTCACAAAAGCAGATTAATTAAGAGAGATGTGGTGCAGAGTAAACAGTAAAACTTCGTGTTTCTACAGTCGCTCAGCCATCTGGATCTTATTTTTATTTCTTATTTTTATTTTTGAAAGATGTTGGCAAATATTTTCCTGCAATAAAATGTGCTTCCCCAATGTATTCTCTCCCTCCCTCTCTCCCTCTCCCTCTCCCTCTCCCTCTCTCTCTCTCTCTCTCCCTCTCCCTCTCCCTCTTCTTCTCCCTCCCTCCCTCCCTCTCCCTCTCCCTCTCTCTCTCTCTCTCTCTCTCTCTTTCTCTCTCTCTCTCTCTCTCAAAGCATAATAATTGTCAGCAGACAAAAGTCGCAAGATAAACTAGACAAATGAGGATTGTAGAAATTCCGCCAAACCAAAAAGTGCCACAAACTCTCTTTATAGCAAGGACTTCAGCTTTACTTAACTACAGCCACCTGGAAGGCCTTCATTTAGATTAATGAAAGGGCAGCTTATTGATTATGTAACAGACATATGAAGTTTAATAATAATACACAAGAGGTAAATGGATTTGCCTTGGAATTTAACTGGCCCATAAATAGAGAGTGGCATCACCATTAATTCATTAAAGGCCTTGGAGAAGTGCAGGGTATTCCAATTAACATTTTACAAAGTGGCTGTAGCATGTTAGTTATGAACCAGCATTTGTCATTTTCTTTTCAGCAATTAAATGATACCTAATTCCCCTGCTGTGCTGGAGTTGTCTCTTTTGATTGCCTTCAAAACTCCAAAGAAGTGATTGCCTTAGTCAATGAAGGATGTATGTGTGTGTGCACGCGTAAGGGAGAGAATGTGTGCCAATTTTATTTGTTAGCTGCCGTAGTGGTTGCTTTAAATGAAATTAAAAAGCCTCTTCTCAGCATGCATGAGTGTGCTGCCTGCCCAACAGTGGAATTAAATATCTGCTAGTTTGCTACATCTTCCTTAACTATGACTATTGGCCTTGTACCAGATGACTTGGGTATTTATTTAACAAACAGCAACTGACTCGGTAGATCTAAATTAGAGGCTTATTTGAAATACTTAAAGTGCACCCATTACTGTTTGTGCTCAGTGAAAATCCAAGTTCTGGTTACATCCCTGCTTGCTAGGATTAGAACTGTCACAATATTTATTTAACAAGATGAGGCATGCTAAGCCATGCTGCAAACACGGCGGTGCCAAGACGAAGGGAACCTACTGCTTTTTCAAGTGTTTCTTTTGCTGTATGTGATCGACCTCTGTCAAGCCTGCCTTTTCCATTCTTTCTTCTACTTTTGTCTAGGACCTTCTAGTCCTGATTTACCCAGGGAGGCCTGTAAAGCTGCGACACACAATTGGGCCTTCTTGGTGGTCGGCCCAACCATATAGAACAAATTGCCCAGCGAGAGCCACCTAGCTCAGTCCCTCACAGCCTTCAAGAAAGCATCGACAACCTGGCTGTTTAAAGAAGCTTACGGTGATCCCTAATGTTTGTCTTGTGCTTCTTCTGATTTGTTGTTTATTGTTATTATCTGTTTTGTGTCTCTTGCCAGACTCTTTTCTTTTCCTTTTTTTGGTTGTATATTCTTTGATTTGAATTTGTGGTGTTTTTAATAGTTTATGTTGTTCTATTTGTAAACCGCCCAGAGTCCCCTCTGGGAAAATCAGTGCAGTAACTAACTAACTAATTGACTAATAGAGATGGGCACGACTCAAAAAATGGTGTTTCGTTTGTTGTTTGTCGTTTAGGGGGTCCGTTTCGATTCATTTTCATTTTTCGTGAATTTTTTGCAAAAAAATTCATTTTCGTTTTGTTACGTAATGAAATGAAAAAACAAAAACGAAAATGAAAAATTGCTGTTTCGTTAGCATTCATTACAGTTCAATGTATTTGCCGCAACGAAAATGAAACGCACGACAACATTTCTGTTGTTTCATTTCGTTTCGTTTCATTTTGGAGACAAAATGCGTTTTTTGTTTCATTACGTAACAAAATGAAAAAACGAAAACAAAAATGAAAAATTGCTCGTTTCGCGCCCATCTTAACTAACTAACTAACTAACTAACTAACTAAATAAATAAATAAATAAAACCTTTCAACAGCTTAACCAGCTCTGAGCCCAACAAATTTGTTGGGAGGACAAATCAAACTGGCACCAAGTCCAGTTTGGCACATGGTTGAAAGACTTTAGATAACGCAGAAGCAGGTTTCACTGTAAATAAAAATTTGAGTATTTTCACTGCTGAGATCTAGTAATCTGACTAGGTCTATAGTTAGAAATGTATTACACCTTTTCCCCTACAACAGCTCCGTTCTTCAGTGAAAGGCCTCTTACCTTAAGCAACATGGTTGTATCTGTTTTCATAGCAACCATTTTTGAGTGTTCCTCTGAGTGTTCCTTCAGGCATACCCTGATGGCAGATGAAAAATGTACTGAACCTCTGAGAAAGTTTGCTGAATATAATGAATTGCCTGGCATCCCATAATGTTGCTCGGTTGTTTTGGAACAACCCAAAACATGCTTTTAATTTTTTCAGGTGAAGTTATGTGCCCATAAGTGCTTGACTGAATGAGTGAACCTGGCTCTTATATGCCTCTCAGTAGAAATAAACTATCACATGCCTATTGGTTACCTCTGCAGATATAACACAACTGCCAGGTATAACATAACTGCTCCCAAGTTAAGAAGTTACCAAAGGCATATGCAGTTGTGTGCTGAGACCACCTGAGAAGGCCCTCTCTTATGTATTTGTCAAACAAAATTGTGAAAGTGATGGAACTGAGAGACAGGCTTCCCCAGAATATCTTAAAAGCCTATGAGGCTCATATGAGGTGATACAATCCTTCAAATAGTCAACTAGGGATTTATAAGGAATTACCAGCACTTTGAACTGAGCCCTGAAACAGACTGGCAGGCAGTGAAGCTGTTGTAATAAGGGAGTCATAAGCAGCACCAGTCAACAGTTTACAAAATTTGCTCCCTTCCCCTCATACCTGATAATGCCCCATCATTTTGAGCTTTACAATGACTTTATTAAGAAGCTCCCTCATATTTGAAAGGAGTTGCTGTTCACTGTTATGGGGCTTTTAGTGAGGAAAGGAAAGGAAAGGAAAGGAAACAAGATATGACTAATTTGAGGGAAGTGTGAACTCTCTCATTTTGAAACAGTTGACTCAACATCTGAAGCCTGAACAGTTGATTCTGACTTCCAACCTAACCCTAGGACGAAGTTGTGAGCTTTGTTTTGAAAGTCCGTGAAGTTTCTCAGTTATCCAGGTGAGGTTATCTGGAAGATGAGTCATGGCGACTGGACTTCTTTTCTTGAAAGCTCAAAACGTTTCGCTACTCATCCAAGCAGCTTAGTTAGCAGCAAAACATTTCAATCTCTCAAGAAAAGAAGTCCAGTTGCTATGACTCAACCTCCAGATTTGTTTTGAGAGGTAGTACTAGCTCTGACGTTTGCTTAGAAATTGACCAGGTGGGGTGGGGAGCTCTTCCCTAGTTTTCACGGACTTCTCAATAGCCACTAGATCTCAGACAATTGACATGTGGACTATAGTTCCCTGAATCTGCCACCCACCATCCTGGGATATTATTTCAAAAACAGCTTTTCAACATCTGACACCTACAGTTCTAATACATCATAAAGTTATTTTGTCAGAGTATTCTATTCACCTTTGTGCATATATGGCATAGAAGATGTTGGATTGAGGAACCTGTAAGATTTGGTGAGTGCTGTTCTTAAAGCTTGATGCTACCACTGACAGTAATGATGAGCATCAAGCTGCTGAACAGGGATGATCCAGAGTTTTGGTGTTGAGTGTCATTAGAAACACAGCATCTCTTCTTTCATTAAGTCATTGCCTTAAGGAAGTGCTGTCTCTGATCTGAGACAATGCTTTTAACACTTCTGTCTACCAGTGATGCAATAAACTATAAACACACTGCCTATGTGTGTCTAACTGCTTCTTTCAGGAACGGTATAACTCTGAAGAAGCATAACACTAGCACAAAGGTTTAAACAAAATGATAAGACAGTAACACGAGGAAGTGTGCAGTTTTCCCTTGACACCATATTACTTGATGCACATCCCACCTGCTGGGCACCTCAAAAAAAGGCTGCTTGCCTTCTGGAGTATTCAGATTTAGGCACTGGTGCTCCACAATCTATTCCAAAATTTAGGTTCAGTTTGACTCGAGATATATATTAACTTGAATAATCCCATAGCCACCCCTTAGGCATCCCATAGGCATCCCCCCTGCCTATAAACAGGGGGGTGATTTCTCATTTATAGAAATTGTCAGGCATGTGACCTTTTCCACCCAACAGTATGTGGTTTTTGTTTTTGTTTTTTGTTTTGTTTTTTTGTATTGCAATTTTGCCCCTGGGTGGTAGCGGTCCCTTTTGGATTCTTTATTAGGTGTTGTACAGCAGATGTTCTACAGCTCACAGTTGCAATGCAAACCATTAAAAGTGTGCTAGTGTGTTTGAGCCTCCAAAACTAAAACCTAACAATATCTCCTTGCTGGGAGCTGTCCATACCATATCTTACTTTGATATATCCACTGCCCCCAGACTCGACCTCCGTGGGTTTAGAGAGATGCATATCTAGTTTATATCTAGAGAGAGAGAGAGAGAGAGAGAGAGAGAGACAGAGAGAGAGAGAGAGAGAGAGAGAGAGAGAGAGAAAGAGAAGTACCTGTGGTCATCATGAGTACAAATTCTAACATATATATAATTTGTATACATGACAACGCTCTTGGCCAAATCCATGACAGCTGAAGTTATGGGAAGTAGCCCTCTGTGGGGGCACACCTACCACAAATTTGGAGAACATTTGGCCTACTTCTGAGAATGAATTTATAATATTCCAAAAGAAAACTCTTTAAAGGATCAAAATGAATTACTTGGTCAATGCCTACAAGCAGCAATTGTTCAGTTAGTGTATTCTTTAGCGAAGGAATTGTAAAATAAATAAAAGCAATGGGCTGTTTTCTTTTATCATATTAAAACTTGAAAACTCTGCTGATTAGAGATGGGCACGACTTAGCGGTATTCCCGTTTCCGTTTCCGTTACTCGTATCCGTTACTCTACGGAAAGGGAAACGGGAATTACTCCACCAGAATTCGAGCTCGAACCGACGAACGAACAATTTGGTCTGATTTGTCGTGCTCGTTACTTGCATCGCGCAATGCCAAGCGGCACAGAAAAAAAGTTTTTAAAAGTTAAAAAAAAACCCGATTCCCGGCCCTAAAAGTAGGCGAAAACTGTCTGAGGGCACCTACCAGGCCAGAAGGGTGTTTTATTTGGGGGGGGTTTCCCCGCCCCCCTCTCCTTGGCTATTGCTACTGCTGCGCTGCTGGTACCAGGCTGGGAGGGCGCATCCATTTGCCATGCAGTGCGGGGGATCCAAAATGGTGACCGCAATATTTTTTTTTGAAATCGTTGCCCAAAACCCCACCAAAGCACCACAGAAACATGCGAAAATTAGCTATTTTAAATGCTTGAATTTTTACAGTAGCAGCAGTGAGTTTTTCTTGCAAAAAAGGTCTCCGTTGATTTTATTTTATTTTATTTTATTTTATTTTTTTACACCTGCACATTCGCAATGATGGGCTCGCCCATGGGAGTGGACCATGCAAAGTTTTGGAGCCATTCCACCAATCGCATGGCCAGGTTTTGCTGACTGTACCAGGCTGGGAGGGCGCATCCATTTGCCATGCAGTGCGGGGGATCCAAAATGGCGACTGCAATATTTTTTTTGAAATCGTTGCCCAAAACCCCACCAAAGCACCACAGAAACATGCGAAAATTAGCTATTTTAAATGCTTGAATTTTTACAGTAGCAGCAGTGGGTTTTTCTTGCAAAAAAAGTCTCAGTTGATTTTATTTTATTTTATTTTATTTTATTTTTTTACACCTGCGTATTCGCAATGATGACAATAAAACAAAAAAAAAATCAAAAAAAAACAAACAATATAATAAAACAAATACCACAATACCCCAAAATAAACTCCAAAAAAAAAATTAATAAAAATAAAAAAAAAAAAAAATAATATATAAAACCAAAATTAAAAAACATTATCCAAATAAACCAAAAAAAAAATCAACATTAAAAAATAATAATAAAACAAAAAATAAATCCAAAAAAATAAATTAAAAAACAAAATCAAATATAATAAAATAAAAAACAAATAACAAATAAATATACAACTAAAAAGAACCAAAAAAAAAAAAATAAAAAATACCCACAAACACAATAATCACATAAAAAATAAAAATAACAAAACAAAAAAATCAATAAATAATCCAATATGCTCGCCCATGGGAGTGGACCATGCAAAGTTTTGGAGCCATTCCACCAATCGCATGGCCAGGTTTTGCTGACTGTACCAGGCTGGGAGGGCGCATCCATTTGCCATGCAGTGCGGGGGATCCAAAATGGCGACTGCAATATTTTTTTTGAAATCGTTGCCCAAAACCCCACCAAAGCACCACAGAAACATGTGAAAATTAGCTATTTTAAATGCTTGAATTTTTACAGTAGCAGCAGTGGGTTTTTCTTGCAAAAAAAGTCTCCATTGATTTTATTTTATTTTATTTTATTTTATTTTTTTACACCTGCGCATTCGCAATGATGGGCTCGCCCATGGGAGTGGACCATGCAAAGTTTTGGAGCCATTCCACCAATTGCATGGCCAGGTTTTGCTGACTGTACCAGGCTGGGAGGGCGCATCCATTTGCCATGCGGTGGGGGGGGATCCAAAATGGCGACCGCAATATTTTTTTTGAAATCGTTGCCCAAAACCCCACCAAAGCACCACAGAAAGATGCGAAAATTGGCTATTTTAAATGCTTGAATTTTTACAGTAGCAGCAGTGGGTTTTTCTTGCAAAAAAAGTCTCCGTTGATTTTATTTTATTTTATTTTTTTACACCTGCACATTTGCAATGATGGGCTTGCCCATGGGAGTAGACCATGCAAATTTTCCACCAATCGCATGGCCACTTGGCCAGGTTGACCACAGAGACTTCTGGGATGTGCCAATCGGGCATAAACAGCCCACTAATCGTAGCCCAAACCCGAACCCTAAGCCTAACCCATACGCCAGTACACTGTCCTTCTAAGTGGGTCAGAGAGGCACCCAGAGGTGCACCCCAATACTCACCCTAACCTCACCCGTAACTAGCCTAACCCTAGCCGTTCCGCTAACCCGTCTTAACCCTAAGCCAGATCTACTTGCATTGCACTACATGCAAGTACGTGAGACACAGCGGGTGCAAAGAATCTGCCAGTCCGTCACTTGTGGCTCTGGCTGACTCCTGCAGCTCCCTCCAGGAGCCCGCTACCCCCTCCCCAAACCAGTACTAATGACAACGAAAAAACGAAAAAACAAACCGACTAATTTTTGCAAATTTTCGCGAAAAACGGAAACGAGCCGAAACGGAACCGGCCCGACTAACGACAACTCGTAAAAAATTTTTTTCAAGTCGTGCCCATCTCTACTGCTGATCCGTCCAATCAGGATCAGAACAGATAACTTGAAAAAGAAGGTCTCTCCAGCAGGGAACTTGTTGTTTGGGATTACCTCTCAGTGTTTAACTATGCATTACATTTTTCATGTCATGGCAAGACTAAATTCCTCAAATATTGAAACATATCTGATTGTCACAGCAAGAGCTTTTCACACCTCCCACAGTGCACAATTTGCTTCCTCTTTTTTCTTTTTTTCTTTTTTTCCCTTTTCTTTTTCATTGGTCACAGGGAATAAACGCAGACTTATGTTCCAGGTTTCAAAAAAGTTCTGCTAAATTCACCATTCTGGAATACTAGTGGCTTCAGCTTCTAATGTTGTTTGTTTGATTGTTTGTTTGATTGTTTGTTTGATTGATTGATTGTTTGGCTTCTAGGCCATCTGACCGTCAAATACTACTTGGGGTTGTTTACATAATTAAGCAAAACAAGCAAAAGAAAATAATAAAGCAATGTATAGGCGACAAAAAAACAACAACAAGAAGGTGACTTAGAATTGTCATCCAGTGACTTAGCAGAACCAAATTCTGTAAAGCACAACATAATAAACCAAGGTGTGATCTTTCTAACATACATGACTAACATGAGTATATATCAGAAGGCTATTTTAAATTTTCTTGTGGAGTAATAAGCAACTGTGAGATATTGCTATTGCTACAGGTATTAAAATTTTGTAATATAAAACACCTGCAAGATGTATTCGTTACTACTAGAGAGAGCGATGAACCGCCAAAATGGTGACAAACCACGAACCATGAATTTTACCCCCACCAACCAACAAACCATGAATCAGTTCATCACTTTGTGGGGGCTTTAACCAAACAAACTCTCTGCTCCTACATGTACACTGCTGGGACCTCCCTCCCTGCAGCTCCAAGCTTCGTCATGGTAGCCACAGGCTCCATGCACCATCACCACCTCTGCTATTGAGGTTTCTGCAGCCACCATCACTGCTGTGGGGATCTCCAGCCAGCCCCATAAAACCTTTTCTCTTATTTTTCAGCCTGGGGGTGGCCAGGGGACATCGGCCATCATTGGGTCCTCTTTTGGACTGACAAATATAAAGGTACAAATATTTAATGAATCAGTGATATTTATTAAATATCACTTCACAATTCATTTTATTCATCCCCATCTTCCCCATCTCTAATTACTACTTTGATATAAGTGCCAGAATCCTGTTTGTGATTTATGTATGTATGTACAGTTGCATATATCACAGTGGCAACATGTTAATTGAGTTGCTACTCACATTCCTGGCTGCATGCTAGTCACCGTATTTAATGCAATTTACCCTTAACCTGGTTGAAACCCCCAACAGGATTGTGGGGAGGGGGGGGCTGACACAAAGATTTTCAATGTATAATTTCAGTTTAACTTTATATTAATTGTAACCTAAAATTCAAATTTTGAATTTTGAAGTAACTAATTATAATGCATTATTTACTTTTACCTAGCTACTTGATAATAACAGTGTTAACAAATATACTCAAAATAATGCATTTCATTTATTAATATGACTAATATTTTAGAGTTCCTTGGAAGATATTCAAGGTCCTGGATTCATGATATATTCAGAAAACTATAACATTAGGCCTAAGAACCAGCCAGTGTCAGCATCTCTGTACAAATGCACAAGTCTAGATAAAGGGTGGCAAATGCATGTAGCTCCCATCAAGAGGACAAATAGCAAGCAACTATTTTACAGTGTTGTAAAGAGATAAGCAATGCAACTTGGAAATGGGGTGAAGATAAATATGAAAAAAAGGAGAAAGAGGAACCAAACATACAACTGTGGCCATCTTGTGGAGTGGAGGTCAGTCTGGTTGTTTTCTGGGGGACGTCTGCCCCTGTCACAAGCTTCATTGGTTACAACTATAACATCTTACGATCAGGGGGAGTGGGAAGTAACTCTATAACATGCCCAATACAAGCAAAGAGGCATTATGTGTCACGAAGGAAAGTATGCTGTTCATCCCATTCTGCTGAATCTCTCCTGTTATGTAGGAAGATCTGGGTTACATTGCTAGAAGCTTGCTAAGATATCCATGCATAAACTTTAACAAGATAGTTGCTATGCTGTCAAGACTTTCACTCTTTTAGCTTGTAATTCAAAATAGTTTGTCTGTGTGCTTCTTATGTGTCCATTTTTAAAGATCTTCTTTTACTTGGTCAGAAGAGAGAAGACATTCTTTCTTCATTTGTACCAAAACAATACAGTACACTTAATAAATGTATCAGTTATTTTTCACCTAGTAACAGGCAACCTAGAGAGAATTTGAATAATGATACATGTCGAGGAGCACAGAGTTCACTGACATAGGTGTGAGTGAAATTGTTGCTTGTCTTCATAACTGCAAAGGACCATGCCCTTACGTTCACTTTGGTTCTGTCAACAATACTTTATAACTTATTCAGTGTGGTCAGGGGCTAAGCCTTGCAGGAGTTCTATGCCTTTCAAGAGGTGCTTAATTCTTCCATTCCATTTTATACTCCTTACATGCTTCTGCCATTCCTTCCAGATTCACAGATGTCCAGGAAACAAAATGTTTGACTTTAATCTGGGAGTAGGGGTGGGGTAGACAAAAAGCAAATGTACATTGGGTGAGGATGCTTTGACTGCTATTAACTTCTAGCTCTTTCCTTATGCTACTGGGCACTATATGAGTCAGTGGTTCTCAGCCTGTGGGTCCCCAGATGTTCCTGGACTGCAACTCCCAGAAATCCCTTTCAGCACAGTGAGTGGTGGAGGATTCTGGGAGTTGCAGTTCAGGAACATCTGGGGACCCACAGATTGAGAACCACCGTGCTAGACAATTAGTTTTATCAATAGTTTCAGGCATTCAGTAATGATTCCACAGTTTTCACTGACCAAAATGCTGTTGTCTAGCATATAAAATTGCACCAGAGCAGGCCCGTTGGGTCAGTGGGAATTTAGTGAGTCAAATCATCTATAAATTCCACTGATTCTAATGGGCCATCTGTAACTATAGCAGGCTATGCTGAAGAACGCCACAATTACTGTAGTTCCATTTAAACCAATGAAACTTACAGACTCACCATATTCCCATTGATTCAGTGAGCCTACTCTAGTGTGCCTTCAATGTTAAGCAACAAGATTTTGGTCATTGAGCTCTATGTCTACTTCCTTTCATTGGGCAGAAATATACCCCACCAGACTCATGCACAATGAAAGGTTCATATTTGGTCTTAGTAGGTCTTTACCATAATGTACCAAGTTCTTCTAAAGCATCAGTTACAAGATATTCTATCACCTGAAGTATGTCTAACTGAGGAGCAAGTACAAGATCATTAGCATAAATAAAACTTTTGGTGCCTTGAGAAAGTGTTTGGTTAGTTGTTTGCTTGTTTCAAGTTTAATTTCCTGTGGAGAAATTTACATCTGCAATGCTCAGACTCATAAATGATTTGTTTTGCTGAAATCATTTTATTTTCTGAAATGTTTGCATGTATAGGGTCTTTAGTTGTTAAGCCACTTTAATAATCCCCAGACCTTCTGACTCTTTCCTGACATGTCTATTTCATCCATGAGTTTTATCCAATTATCTCTTTTATTCAGACTGAAGGATTTAATCACTGCCCAGGCAAAATGGTTTCTTTGCTCAATAGATTTTGTTGAAATAGTGAAAAATAATTATTCATTTGAGTGACTATTTCTGATGTGAGGCTTTGGAGGTAGTTAATTCTGCATCCTCAGGGTACACAATGATCTTTCACTGCCTTGATGAACTGGTTATAGGCCTTTGGAAATGGACAAATGTGCCATATAATACCATCCAAAGTTCTACTGCATTTCTGCAGTTAAAAAAAATGTATCCCCTGCAGAATGATTCTGTTGATGAGTAGACATGGCTATCAGTTGGCACATCATGGGCTGGCACTGCAAATTCTGAATTGGGGCACAGAATGACTTTGTGCATTATTGGGGATAAGCTCACTATGAAATATCAAATCTGTGTTATAGCTACATCAACATCTACCCCTACTTAAAGATGGGGGAAGCTTGCTATTGTGAAAGAAGGCTAGTTTGCATCCAGTGGAGCCCTGCTTCTCAACTCTTGTAAAGAGCATATCTCTCAAAGCACTGGTGTGGCTATGGAAGTCTCCACTTGATTTATTTTTTGCTTATGAAAATTATCAGGAGGGGAGTTAACGAAAAGGGTTGGATTTGGTGGTTTATGAATAGAGTGTACTGTGCAATTACTTACTTCCACTGTTATTAGCTGTATATTATCATACGCCGCCACCCTCAGAGGTGTGTCTCATAAGAGCCCATGAAAGGGCTTTCTCTGTTGCTGCTCCCAGACTTTGGAACTCCCTCCTGCTGGAGGCCAGGACTGCTCCATCTCTGCTGTCTTTCCAGGGGCAGGCAAAGACTTCGCTCTTCAGGCAAGCTTTCCCTGATTAATGGACTACCTGTTATGTGACTTTTATATGGATTACCATGCATGATTGCATTGACTGATTTCATGTTAGTTTCCACCCCTCATAATAGATTTTGTTTCCTTTCTGTATGCTCTTTGAAGCTTTAATATTACCTTTTAATGTTCTAAGATGCCTCTTTTAATTCCCTTCTTCTTGACTTGAACATGCCTTCTTTTCCAAGGACAAAGGTGGAGTAAAAATATTCAAAATAAATATAAATAAATATTTGGAGGTACGTTTTGACTAATACAGTGCTTCCTTACTATTTATGATGTCTATCAGCTGCACATGTTATGCTGGTTATTTTGTGGCATTGCTAATGGCTGTCATATGTGTTTCTTAAATACAGTCTTACGTGTGGTAGATCTGTGGTAAAACTCTTCTTTAGGCATTGATGAACACTGTGCATTAACAAATACTATCATTAGCTTTCGTTTCAACAAGAATTCTTAATTGTTGTTATCCACTCGTGGGCCATTGTCAGTGTCATTTAGTTACTCATCCGGGGTTGTGGTACTTCTAGACATATTAGCTGACAAGTGCTGTTGTTGCCCAGAGGACATCCAAATATGTTCACATTCTTTAGGGAGGCTTGTTCCATGTCTCCCTCAGAAAACTTTTTTTCAAAGAACTATGGAGCATGGGGAAGAATAAAATAATGATTCTCAAAATTGCTATGCATTGATTAGGTTCAGAGGACTGAAGCTCGGAACACAGTCTTTTCTTTGCCACTGCTTTTAAATATTGTTCCATTATTGGATTATTAGGAAAGGGGAAGGTGGATGGATTTAAAAAAAAAACATAAAACCTTTTTTCAAATAGATAGTTGTGCATCATCATTATCCACGTGAACAGCAAAAAAACTGACACTTGAACAAAGCTCTCCAAGTACTATAGAATTTAATAACACCCCTTGATAGTTTTGAGTCTGTGGTGGTCCGTCACTGCTAATATCCATCCCTGAAAGAGTTAGGTTCCATTGTGAACCAGACAATCATGATGGTATGGCATGGTAAACTCTATTATGGTCACTGACCAGTAGGTATGTACATTTAATAAAAGCAGAGAAAATTCAGTAAAATACAGTTTATAGTATTTAACTGTATTTTACTGAATTTTCTCTGCTTTTATTAAACTTACATACCTACTGGTCAGTGATTTGCTGAACTTTTTGAGAAGAACTTGTAATGTCTAAATATTCTTACAGCTATGAGCAAAATATGTGAAGACTGAACTTGAGTTATAGGCAAATACCTAAGTCAGACAAACATATTTCAGTTATAAGCTTTTAGCTCAAAAATAAAAGAACTTAAATCTTATTTCAGTCCTAAAATGCTAGAGCTTAGAGATTTAAAAGCACATTTAGTAAAAAATATTAAAATCAAAAAGGATATAAATACATCACTTAGTTGTTTAGCATATTTGAACACATGTGTTAAAAATACTAAGTTTTCTACATGCTCACCTAGCCATATGTCAGTTAAAATTCACAGAGGAAGATAAATGATTTCTGTGTGTTGCCTCTGTGCAGCTATCTCTGTAGCTGCCATTATCCTTTTCCTCCCTCAGCTTTTTGGCTTGGCTTGACTCTGTCATGACTCAGGTTTAGCTAACTCTTTGCTGGCTGGCATCTTCCTTACATGTCAGCAACCCTTTTGTAGGAATGGATGTTTATATATTGCTTCCAATATCAGAAAGCAAATGGAAAGTCTTATAGACTCTGCTACCCAAGCAAATGTTTGCTGTTAAGAGAAAACAAAAACATTTTTCCTTATCTTCCTTCTGTCCTAAGGTAATAACAGATTCAATGAATTTTCTCATTGCATTTGCTTTGCAATGAGAGACCCAATGGATTTTTCCATTTAGTCTGTAATCTACGCAGTTTACTTGGGACTAGATAGGATTTAATCAGTAATTCTACAATGAGCTCCAATGGAAAACTCAGTACCATGCTACTTTTTTTTCTTTTCAAGGTTCACAACTTTGAAGTACAGTAACTCCCCGCCTATCACGGGGGTAGGGACCCACCTGACCTGTGATGCCTGAAAATCCATGATATGCGGAAGCGGGTCGGGTGGGGCCTGTGTTTGGCTCAATGCATTTCAATGGAGATAATTTTCCCCATTGGAATACATTGGCTCAATGCATTCCAATGCAGAAAATTTCTCCATTGAAATGCATTGTTTCTATGCACTTCAATGGAGATTGCGGGATGGCGCCCAACACCGCCCCCCGCGCCCCCCCACTCCTCCAAGAAGTCTCAGGGCCAGGGGGCAGCATGGGGCAATCGCATCCCCCCTGACACCCCTATGCGGCCCCGTGCAGTTCTGAGGTTTCTTGGAGGAGCCTGTGGGGGAGGCGTGGGGCGAGGCGATTGCCCCCTGCCGCCCCCTGCACAGTTCCAAGGCTTTGCCCCCCACTCCCCCCCCTGCGGCCCCAAGGTGCAGGTACTGTGATCCCGCGATCTAGTTGGACCACAGTACCTGAACCGCGAAATAGCGGGGGGCGACTGTAACCTCTATCAGACAATTCATTACTTTAAAATGTTATATATTACATTTCGTATTTCCAGGATTAAATTTCTTTTACTCTTAATTGTAGAGTCAAGGTTTTACAAAAGTTTAAATTTGACTGTCCCTTCTCCATCAGGTGAGCATGGGGAATCTTGCTTGTAGGCTTTCTCTGTTGCACCACTGTTCAGTTTTGCACCATTGTCATCCATTTCAAACCCAATGTTTATACATTTGTTGCAAGACTTTATTTTCCCAGCTTTCAACTTTGATGAGCACTTGGAAATATGGTGTCCAGAAATGTATGTTACTGAGAATATGGACACACCTGCAGAAAGAAGTAAGCAACAAATGTGATTCTATTATTATTTTAATTTCTTTATCTCCAAAGAAAAATCTAATATAAATTGTCTATTGGTTTTATACTACTTGAACTCTGATACCTCAAGTAGTATAAGAAGTAGTATAAGAAGCCGTTTTTGTAGTTTGCTAGGAAACCTGTGGGTTATTTCTTACAGATCACAAACCCAGTTCACAGAAGTAAAATTCATTAAAAGGTGAAGGGAAGCTAGTAGACTGAGATGTCAATGTGGGAAGAAGCTTAGCCCCTTAGGGAAGGGGGCTCATTGAGGGCATCTCCTGTAATCTTCTCTCCTCCCACAACATTGCTGGCACTGATGCTATGAATCGTTTGGTAAAGTCTGGGTTTCACTTTGACACAGACTATGAAGTAAGTAGAAGCAATAATGGTAACTGTCTACAAGCTGTGCCAGCTGTTTTCTTTCCTCTTTTCAAGCAATAATATACTGATAATATACATGGAGAATGTGCAACTTCAGTGTGCTATCGCCAAGTTTATTGCAGTAGCAATTGCATGCATACTTAAGCAGAATACTTAATTGAAAGAACAGAAAAAGACACTGGCCCAAATCTTGTTGCTTAACACAGTAAATCACACTAGAGTAGGCCCCTTGGGTCCACAGGAACTTAGTGAGTCAACTCCTTCGCAGGTTTGCATGATTCACATGGAGCTACTCTAACTGTGACTTATCATGCTCAAGTAAGCAACAGTCGTTTGGTCACTGAGTGCAGAGACTTGCACACACTCAAGGCAGTCTGAATTAACATGCTAGGAAACCATGGGCACTCTTCAATGTCTGTCATTGTGACTTTCTCTACTGAGTAAAGTGGTCACTCCATTAAACCCAGAATGCAATAAGGACATCAAAACCCAGTTAGCCCCCAGATGTTGTTTGGTCCCAGTAGTTGTTTGAGTAATAGTTTAGCTTGAGAGCTGAATTCCTCTACTGAGACATGCATGACTGTTGATCAGTGGTACAGCTACAAGAAAAGGAGTCCCACACAAAATGAGGCAAGGCATTGAAATAGAGTTTAGTCAGGGACTGCCGCCAACAGAAGATTAAAGGTTATAAATACATCAGGCTAAAAGGGCTCTGAGACTAGGTAGTGACTCACTGCACTGTGACCATTTATGTACCACCATATATTCTGATCCTTAGCTTCACCATTCATGGGTCCATTAGGAAGAGGCTCGTGCTTTCAATTTAGAGGCCAGAGGGGCAAATTTTTATTCCCTTTTAATGTTTCTGCAGCTTTGGAGAAAATGCTGTTTTCTTCAAGACCATCCAAAAGAACTGCAGTGACTATTAAGATATTCCTCTAATCTTGTGCTAAGTCCACTGCATCGGAGTTAACGCTACCAAGTATGTCTTTATCAACAGTGCAATATTCCTTGTGGCAATTTTATTTTGCTTTGCCTGGGAGATGAAGGTGATTGCTTAAGTTTCAGTCTCTGGTCAGGATCCAAAGAAAGGAATGCAATGATTTAATGTTGTGGAGACATAATTATCTATCTAGAAATTTAGTTTCGGGTGTAGGTAGTGACAGAATGGTTCTCAATGCTCCAAAGGGCTCATATATGAGATGAGCTGCCAGGGGTTCCTTTTGTCCAATTTATCCTTTTTATGGGGGAGGGGGGAGTCTTTACTGTGGTGCTCCCTTTCCAATCGAAATGTAACCCCTTGGTAGACAAATTATTTTAACTAAGGTGCCTCCAAAACCTAAGAGCATTGGAGACTGTTGGGTACTTAGTGGTTGAGTCCCAGGACTAAGGCACACAGGTCCAATGCAAGAACAAGAGGGGGCATGCAAGACAATGGCCTCAATCATCATCATCATCATCATCATCATCATCATCATCATCATCATCATCATCATCATCATCATCATCATTTTTGTTACTTTGTACATTAGAGGTGGGCATGAAACAGAAAACCGATGGTTCAATTGGTTCTGTTTTGGGCCCACCCTCGGTTTGGTTCACTTTGGGTTCGTGCAATTTTTTTAAAAAAAAATTCATACAAACCCGAATTGAGCTGAACTGGTTCGACTTACCTTACCACGGCGGCGGTGGTGATCCTGATGGCGGCAGCTGTGGCCTGAAAGGCTGCTGCCTCCGGAGGCCCAGCAGTAGCCATGCCTGGCAGCGGGAGGCCTCATCACCACCTCAAGAGCCCTGTCTGAGACCACCCCACCGCTGCCTCCAGAGGCCCAGCACTTTTTAATTTTTTATTATTTTGTAATGTTTAAAAGTCCCCAATGCTGGGTGCTTTTTGTGGTGCTGGCTTGGGGCGAGCGCCTCTCAGCGGAGAGTGCTAGAGGTGCTAACTTCCCCATGCCTTGGTTTTATTATTTATTTATTTATTTATTTATTTATTTTTCCAGCACCGACCATGCAGCCCCTGGGGGCAGGTTTGCACCTTTTATTATTATTATTTTAGAGCACCAACCACACAGCCCCTGGGGCTGGGTTGACACTTGTTTTATTTTTTATTTTTTTATTTATTTTAGAGTGTCAAACACACAGCCCCTGGGGCTGGGTCAGCACTTGTTTTTTAATTTAATCTAATTTAATTTTTATTTTAGACCACTGACCACAGAGCCCCTGGGGCTGGGTCGGTGCTTTTATTATTATTATTATTATTATTATTATTATTATTATTATTATTATTATTATTATTATTATTATTATTATTAGAGATGGGCACAACTTGAAAAAATTTTTTTTCGAGTTGTCGTTAGTCGGGCCGGTTCCGTTTCGGGTCGTTTCCGTTTTTCGTGAAAATTCGCAAAAATTAGTCGGTTCATTTTTTCATTTTCGTTAGTACTGGGTTTTTTTGGGGGGGGTAGTGGGCTCCTGGAGGCACCTCTGTGGGGTGGGTGCCTCCTCTGGCCCTCTTTAAAGGGAAAGCGGGCTCCTGGAGGCACCCGTGGGTGCCTCCTATCCTCACCCACTAGGAAGGGGAAGCAGGCTCCAAGAGACCCCTCAACATGGGGGTCTCCCCTCCTCACCTGCTGCAAAATGCTATGCAATAGCCATATGGATATTGCATAACAGAATGTCCAGACAGTGACTGTGAAGACTAGTGGATGGCACTGAACCCAGAGCCATAGTGAGATGCCTAACTAAGGCTCTCGCACCACCATGTCTCACACAGAAGGGAATTGTACTTGCGTGTAGTGCAATGCAAGTACATCTGGCTTAGGGTTAAGGTGGGTTAGGGTTAGGGCTAGGGTTAGGCTAGTGACGGGTAAGGTTACGGTGGGCTAGTGGGTTGCACCTCTGGGTGCCTCTCTGACCCACTAAGAAGACAGTCTGTGACGTATGGGTACGGACGGAGTCAAGGGTTAGGGTTAGGGTTAGGGGGCTAGGGCAGGTTTTAGGGGGCTTTTTGGCACATCCCAGAAGTCTCCATGGCCAAGTGGCCATGCGATTGGTGGGATGGCTCCAAAAATTTGCATGGTCGTCCACTCCCACATGGCTGGCCACTCGGCCAGCCCATCATTGCGCAGGTGTAAATAAAATAAAATAAAATAAAATCAATGGAGGACAGAGGAAGAGAGGAGAGACATTTTGTTGCAAGAAAAAACCCACTGCTACTGTGAAAAATCTGGCAGTTTATAAGTTTTCGCGTGTTTCTGTTGTGCTTGTGTGTTTTTGGACCACGATTTCAAAAACAATATTGCGTTCGCCGCCCCACTTTGGATCCCCCGCCCGCACCGCATGGCATGGCGAGTCCGGCTGCCCAGGACGGGGGGGGGAGGCGGGACCCCCCCTCCAGAGACCACCCCTCCGGTAGGTGCCCTGCGCCCCTAGTCAAGCAGGCATTTTTCCGCCTGCTTTTTTGGCCCGGGAATGGGTGGGGGGAGAGTTTAAAAGTTTTTTCCTGTGCCGTCCGTGCCGCTTGCTTGCGCTTTAATTGCGGCGGCCGGCGGCGAGACTGGGCTTTTTGCTGGCTGCGAGCCTGCGGCGAGTCCCACCAGAGCAGCCCAGGACGGGGGATGGGGGGCAGGCCGGGGACCTCCAGAAACAACCCCTCTGGTAGGTGCCCTGAGGCACGGCAGGCATTTTTCCGCCTGCTTTTCAGCCGGGAACCGGGTTTTTTTAACTTTAAAAAACTTTTTTTCTGTGCCGCGTGGCATCGCGCGATGCAAGGAACGAGCATGACAAATCAGACCAAAATTGTTCGTTCCTTGGTTCGAGCTCGAAGTCTGGCGGAGTAATTCCCGTTACCGTTTCCGTAGAGTAACGGAACCGAGTAACGGAAACGGAAACGGGAATACCGCTAAGTCGTGCCCATCTCTAATTATTATTATTATTATTATTATTATTATTATTATTATTATTATTATTATTATTATTATTATTATTATTATTATTATTATTATTATTAATTTATTTTTAAAAGTCCCCAATGCCAGGGCCAGCTGAGAGGTGCTGGCTTCCACACGCCTGGGTTTTTCCCCCCTCCAGACCCACAGGTCGAACCAGCTGGCCTGGGGCTGGAGGGATGCTTTTAAATTTTTAATTTTTTTTTTAAAAATATTTTTAAAAGTCCCCAATGTGGGCCTTTTCCCCCTTCTGGCCCCCGGCAGCTGCAGGAGTTCCAGGGAGGAGGCTGGCATGGCAGCAACAAGGTAAGAGACAGGGGAACGAAATTTCCGTTTTGTTTCATTTCGTTGTCCTTTGATGGGTTGCTTAAAAATTCATTTCGTGCCCATCTCTAGTGTACAGTGAAATTGGCTGAACCTCCCCCCAACTCCATCCCACTAAAAAGCCATTCAATCTCATTCCACTCTGTTTGGTGCTGCAGAATTCGCCATCTCCATGAGTCTATGACACATTGTCACTTCTCATTCAACAGTCTAAGCCCACAGATAAAAACTATTTTGTGGCCGTTAGCTATGCTTCTCTATCTTCTGCCCAAGGGTAGGAGAGTAAAGAAGTGCTGGCCAGGGTGTGAATCATCCCTGATTATTTTCCTTGCTCTCCTAAAACAGTGATCCCTGGCGATGTCATCCAGTGGACTCAGGGACAGCCCATGATGTTTTGTGCTGTGTTCACTACTCTATGAAGAGTCTTTCCATCCACGGCTATCAAACCATTAAGACCCATTATGGTAGTATCATCCGCAAACTGAATGATTAGAGTAGATGGGTCAGATGGTACACATCCATATGTATACAATGAATACAGGTAGGGACTATGCGCACAGCCTTGTGGGGAGCCAGTGCTAAGCTTCAGTGAGGTAGATGTAACAGGTCCAATCCTCACTATTTGTGACCAATCCCTCAGAAATCTAGAATCATAGAATCATAGAATCATAGAGTTGGAAGAGACCTCAAGGGCCATCTAGTCCAACCCCCTGCCATGCAGGAACCCCCATCACAGGACTCCCAACAGATGGCCATCCAGCCTATGCTGTGACTGGATTAAGGAAATTCTTTAATCCAGTCACAGATGGTAGGAGAAAGGTCCAAGTCAGTCAGCTTTTTAATAAGGATGCCCAGAAGAATGACATTAAAAGCCCAGCTATAGTCGATAAACAGCTTCTTGACATAGTTACCAGGTTTCTCTAGATGGCTAGCTGCAAGATGAAAGGTGGTAGCTGTAGCAACATCTGTTGACCTATTCCTCCTGTAGGCAAACTGATGTTTATCAAAGGCTGGTGGAAAGCATGTCCTAAGGTGTTGGAGGACCAGTCTTTTGAAGCATTAAATCACTACTAGAGATGGGCACGAAATGAACATTTTTTCGTTTCCGTTATTCGTTACCGTTACCGTTACGCAACGAAATGACAAACGAAAATTGTGATGAAAATGAAACGAAACGAACAGAACCACGAAGATTTTGTTTGTACGTTTTGTTTCTGTTACTAGCAGCGTGCAATGAAATTGAGCTGTTTTAAATGTTAAAAAATGCCCTGGACATCCATAAAAACACAGCGATAATTATTTATACTGTCTGATAATACCTACGGAGGGGGGGGGCTTAAAACATGCATTTATGTCTTTTCTCAGATCGCTGTATTTTTTTCCTTTAAGGGGAGATGGGGACATCGACCCAAAATGGCTCCCAGATGCCTAATATTGATTTCTTGGGTATTAAAACGCCCTGGACATCCATAAAAATGCAGCGATAATGTGATAATTATTTGAAATTATTACCTACCAGGGGGTTGGGGTCCTTAAAACGTTTGTTTTTGTCTTCTCCCATCGCAATGTATTTTTTTTTTCCTTTAAGGATGACAAAATGGATGTCGCCACTCCAGCCACAACATGGAGGCAAGCCATGTGATGGGATCATCTAAATTCTTGGACAACTTCAACCAATAGCATGCCCAGGTTGCAGACTGGGCAGGTCTGGCAGCCACAGAGGGCATAAAAAGCTCTGGCAGCCCCTGGAAATGCTTTAAAATCACACAAAAAGCAGGTAGAAATGACAAACGAAAAACAAAAAATGGAAACGAAAATTTTTCAAAAAATTCACGAAAAACGGAAACGAACCAAAACAGACCTCTGAACGACAAATGACAAACGACAAACAAAATGCCATTTTTTTATTCGTGCCCATCTCTAATCACTACAGATGTTAATGCAATTGGTCTGTAGTCATTGAAGCAGCTAATTGCTGTCTTCTTTGGGACTGGGACAATGGTAGCTACTTTCAAGCATGATGGGACACAAGCTGTTTGCAGGAAAATGTTAAAAATCCTTGTCAGTACCCCTGCTAGTTGATCAGCACAGTTTTTAACCACTATTCCCAGCAGTCCACCTGGACATTCAGCTTTGCTGGAATTCACAGCCCTCAATATAGCTGTCTCCTGACGATCAGATAGAATGAGTGGCTGAGAATTAGAAGGCTGGCAGGCAGAAGCTACAATGCCTGATCTTCTTACCTCATAGCGGGTGAAGATGTTCAACTCCTCTGCCAATGAAGTGTCAGCCTTGACTGTATTCATCGTATTGCCCTAATAGTTGGTTAGATGCTGCAGCCTCCTCCACACTTGCTTCATGTTTTTGGCTACTAAGTAGCTCTCCACCTTACACTTATGATGTTTTGCTGCTTTAATGTTTTTTCTCAAATTTGATCTTTCTTCCCTGTATGTGTCTATATCCCCTGCCTTAAAGACAGCATCCCGGGCTCTCAGGAGTGACCTTAACCTAGGAGGTCATCCAGGGTTTACAGTTCCCATAAATTCTGATGCATCTATCCGATGTTACATTGTCAGTGCACACTTTGAGATAAGAGGGTACAGCATCTGTGTATCTATACAGAGCTTGATGTTCAAACACACTCCAGTCAGTACTCTCAAAGCAGTCCTGGAGCTAACTAAGGGCACCTTCTGGACAGATTTTGACTGTTTTTATAACAGGCTGGATTCTGTTCCCAAAAGGGATGTACTTTGGACATAGAAGAAGTAAAGAATGGTCAGATGAACCTAGACAAGGATAGAGATACAAGGCATAGAGATAATTACTTATTGATGAAACTGGGGTGTGGGGATATTCATCCCCCAATGTCAGCCCATGTACGAGATCAATTTCAAAGGCCCTGCTTGGGTATGGGCTTGTGAGAGCAATCTGGTTGCCAACCACAACATATAGGGCATTTTCCCCTGGGGCCATCATTATATTTGACCAATGCAAAAATATCAGAGCTTGGAAACAGTTATGTTACAAAATACCAGAGCTAGTGAGTAGTCCTTAATTTATTAACATAGAACAAATCATTAAAGGAATCATTAATTACCAATCACTATTGGAATTAGAAGGAATCTGTAAGGCTTTCAAGTCCAACAGCCCACTGAATGGTGGAATCCAAAGAAAGGTACTGGTATATCTGATATCTAATATTCTTTTCAGCACCCTTCAACACTGGAGAGCTCACCACCATCCTAGATAACTGATTACATTGTTGTACAGCTCTAACAGTTAGGACGTTTTCCTCAATATTCAACTGATCCCATTATTGCATGCCCTGTTATGTTATCTATAACTATCTTGTCTAGACTGTCATGACTTCCAAATACTATTCTTGTTCTTTTTAACCCCCATATGTTCCATTCCACACAGCATAAACCTTGATTTTCCCATTGATATGTCTTTCCTCCCCTGAAAATTGATATGGGTTTCATTCCCTGTTTTCTTTCTTTAAACCCATCCCCATGACCCCTTTCAGATCACATGCCTGAATCTTCCAATATGCTCCAATCACTTGGGAAAGACTCCTGCAAGTACCAATGGCATAATTTCCAGGAGTGTCTTTGTAAATATTTTTCCTTTGTCTCACTTACTCACATATTTGATATTAAAGCTGTACACTACAATGGAAACCAAAGCTGACCCTGTTCCTGGTTACTACAGTTCTTTAAAAGAACCAAGATTGAGACTTTTCACAACAAATGTACTAACTGCAATGTATTCACTTATTTAATGGAAGTTACTGCAGTATGTGGACAGAGAACTTCCAGAAGTTCAAGCTGGATTTCAAGGGAGCAGAAGAACTAGAGATCAAATCGCCAACATGTACTGGATTATGGAGAAAGCTAGAGAGTTCCAGAAAAACATCTACTTCTGCTTCATTGATTATGCCAAAGCCTTTGACTGTGTGGACAACAACAAACTATGGCAAGTCCTTAAAAGAATGGGAGTGCCTGACTACCTTGTCTGTCTCCTAAGAAATCTATATGTGGGTCAAGCAGCAACAGTCAGAACTGGATATGGAACAACTGACTGGTTTAAAATTGGGAAAGGAGTACGACAAGGCTGTATATTGTCACCTTCCCTATTTAATTTATATGCAGACCACATCATGCGAAAGGAAGGTCTGGATGAATCACAAGCCGGAATTAAGATTGCCAGAAGAAATATCAACAACCTCAGATACGCAGATGATACTACTCTGATAGCAGAAAGTGAGGAGGAATTAAAGAAGCTCTTAATGAGGGTGAAAGAGGAGAGTGAAAAAATGGGCTGGAGCTCAACTTAAAAAAAACTAAGATCATGGCCACTGGTCCCATCACCTCCTGTCAAATAGAAGGGGAAGAAGTGGAGGCAATGACAGAGTTTATTTTCTTGGGCTCCTTGATCACTGCAGATGGCGACTGCAGCAACGAAATTAAAAGATGCCTGTTTCTTGGGAGGAAAGCAATGGCAAACCTAGATAGCATCCTAAAGTGCAGAGACATCATTTTGTCAACTAAGATCAGGATTTTCAAAGCTATCGTTTTTCCACTAGTGATGTATGGAAGTGAGAGTTGGACTATAAAGAAGGCTGATCACCACAGAATTGATGTTTTTGAGCTGTGGTGCTGGAGAAGAGTCTTGAGAGTCCCCTGGACTGCAAAGAGATCAAACCTATCCATCCTGAAAGAGATAAACCGCAAATGTTTACTGAAAGGACAGATTTTGAAGCTGAGACTCCAGTACTTTGGCCACCTCATGAGGAGAGAGGAGTCCTTGAAAAAGTCCCTGATGTTGGAAACGATTGAAGGCAAAAGGAAAAGAGGATGGCAGAGAATGAGATGGTTGGATGGTGTCATCGATGCAACCAATATGGATTTGACAAAACTCTGGGAGGCAGTGGAAGATAGGAAGTCCTGGTGAGCTCTGGTCCATGGGGTCACGAAGAATCGGACACAACTGAACGACTGAACAACAACACATGAAGAACCTTTGAGAACTGGCCCTGCTTCCTTCACAGCTTCATTCATTATCATGTATCGGTTCAAAGAAACATTGCATTCAGGGACAGAAAAAGATAGAAGTTTATTAAAGCATCAAATAGCATTTTAAAGAAGTGTGTTTTGAACCTTAGAGCAATGTAAATGAGAAAGTGGAAACCAAAACATCTCGCCAGTGTTTGAATACTTCTGTTCTGTCACTCACTACCTAACACTCATATCTGCCAACAAGAGAGATGGGGACAAGCTGCCATAATGGTGGTTCATCCTAATTTGTCACCTTTGACAAATTTTGGCTCCTGCCAACCAACGAACCACAAATTGGTTCATCAGTTTGTCAGCACTTTTGAAAGAAGGGAAAAAACAGAACTTGCATACCTGGAAAAATGCTTAGTGCCTACTGCTTTTTTAAAAAATATTGAGGTAATTGAGACATTCCTGGCTCTAATTGATAATTTCAAATTAGCAATTTCAGAGTAAGAAGAGCTATGAGTTTCTGCACTTTGAATGTTGACAACACCAATAGCTGCAGTCAATACAGTCTGCAGGATACCCTATTCTGCTCACTACCATCCACATGTGTTGATAAATAGCCCTGACAATTGCTTTGTGTTTAAATGAGAAGTGGCTAACTGCTGGGGGGAAAAAGGAGTCAGCTTCTAGGATTGCTCCCTTGCTTGGTGCCACTATCTTATAGACCAGTGATGGCGAACCTTTTAGAGACCGAGTGCCCAAACTGCAATTCAAAACCCACTATTTTTTTTTACAAAGTGCCAGTCCAGTAATTTAACCTGTATACAGGTGGCTATGAATGGTCGATGTTGGGTGCCTACAGAAAGGGCTCTGAGTGCCACCTTTGGCACCCATGCCGTAAGTTCACCATCACTGATATAGACCATCCTGACTGCAGCACTTGGTGTCGTCAACATTCAGGCTGCCCTTGGCTATGTAAAGCTTAGCATCTTTTCCCCTGCTGGCAAAAGCTGACAACAATATTGTGCAGCAATATTTTACCATTTTCTTGCATTTCGAATCATAGTTACACCTGCAGAAGCACAATATCCCACATTCATAAACCAGAGGGGTTTGTGTGTGTGTGTGTGTGTGTGTGTTTTTGGAAGAATTGTACTGTATTAACAGTGGCACATAGCAGCTTTCTGCCAGCCACAGTTTATGGCATGCCTTGAGAACAGTGCCAGATCACATTGCATTACATCACATTATACTTCTCAAAGGCTATTCCAAGAAATGTGTTTGGTGGGAATATGTCTGTGGAGATTCTCAGACATTTGGGTGAGTTTATCTAGGAGTTGAGTCATAGAAACTGGACTTCTTTTAGGTTCAAAATGTTTTGCTGCTCATCCAAGTAGCTTCTTCAGTCTGAGGAAGTTTGGTGGGAGGGTTCCATTTACAATTCACCTTGGTTTCACCCAGGGCCGGCGCGTCCATTAAGGTGAACTAGGCAGTTGCCTAGGGTGCCAAAATGGACAGGGGGTGCCAAAATGGACAGGGGGTGCTGCCCAGTCTGCTGCCCCCCTGCCGCCCCGCCACTGCCAGACCCCCCTGCCGCCGCTGCCGCCTCCCTACCCCCACCCCGCCTCCCTACACCCTGCCACCGCTGCCCGACCCCCCTGCTGCCGCCACTCGACCCCCTGCCGCCGCCGCCGCCGCCCACCTCCCCCTCCCCCGCCGCCCCCCGCCCCTCACCTAGGGCACGAAAAACCCTAGCGCCGGCCCTGGTTTCACCCCACCCTGGTTTGAATAGGCTTGTTAAATAGACAGTGATCTTGGGTGTGTAAAAGTCACACCTGTGTATCCCTTCCCAATACCCATTAGGTATAGGTCCTTAGCATTGGCCTTCCTAGTGGAGGTGTGTAGTGATTCTGAGTCTATGAATTGATAAAAGGATAGTATGATAAATGAGAGACAGATTGAGCCTATGTCCTCCATTCTTGTTGAAAGGGGGATTTTCTAAACACACATGAATTACTTCCCTTACCCCTCTCTTGAACCACCCATCTTCTCTCTCTAATACGTAATACATCTAATATTAATACATCTAATAATATCTAATACATCTTTGTCTTTGCATGACTGTTCTTTGTCCTTCAAATGCACATAGGGAAAAGAGCTTTGTACCTCTTTGAGCACCCCAAAGGTTTAAAATGAATTTCCAAAGCATGGCATGGAAAATATATTCACTTTATAAGGCTGAGTAAAGAATATGGCTTGTAACTCTCACCCCACCTAACCTGATAATATTATTAGTGGAATCCTCATTCCAGAAATGAGAAAAGTTTTAGTGAGGAAAATACTCTGAGGAATCTCATCCCAGGCTTAGATGCAAACATCAAACTCTGTGTTCTCAGTCCACTAAAGGAGATGTACCAGGACGCTTCTGTAACCATAGCAACAAGAAGGCAAATAAGCTGCTCAAGGCCATATAGAAACAGTATAGCCTAGTTGTCATGGCAATAGGGATGCAAATCCCTCCTTCTTCAACCTGAGCAAGGACAGAATTGTAGTATAAGGCATGGCTGTCTAACTCACTTTATTTGAGAGTAGGAAGGAGGTGATAAAAGGACAGAAAATCTGGAAGACTAGGGGTGAGGTGAAGGCCAAATGTATATCTAAAATGAAGATGAGGCAGACATTTGCAGTTCTCTGCCATAGCTGACTCTAGAGGGTACAAAAGAACATTATTTTGATGCTATATGCCACCAAACGCCTTTTGACTTTTGTCAGCCCTACAGATTGGTGACCTTTAAAATGTCTTGTCATTTTTAGAGTTCAGTTTTAAATGTTTGTCCATGAATATATATATTGAGTCAATTTTCCTCATGTTTAGACCTTATTTTTCTGCTTCCTTGTATGCTTACGAGGATTACCTCTATTACCTATTGATTTTTCTCTTCTCATAGTATGCTCAATTTCTGATAAAAATGGGTTAAACTTGCAGTTCTTGTTTGATACAGAGCTACGAGCAAGCTCCTCTACAAATAGCTAGGAACAGCTCCTGTACTGCTTTCATAGCTCTATGTTCTGTAGAATCATAGAATAATAGAATTATAGACTTGGAAGAGACCTCAGGGGCCATCTAGTCCAACCCCCTGCGATGCAGGAACCCCCATCATAGGACCATCCAGCCTTTGCTTAAAAGCCTCCAAAGAAGGAGACTCCACCACCCTCCGTGGCAGCATATTCCATTGCTGAACACTACAGCTCTAACTGTCATGAAATTCTTCCTGATGTTTAAATGGAATCTCTTTTCATGTAGTTTGAGGCCATTGCCCCGTGTCCTAGTCTCTGAAGCCATGGAAAATAAACCAGCCCCTTCTTCAATGTGACATCCTTTCAAATATTTAAACATAGCTATCATATCAGCTCCGGGATCCATGGTTCCCCTGGATCCCAGGCACTACATAGGGCTGCAGCCCAAAGTTTTGGGAATCCATGCCATAAGGAAGTGTTTCCACATCAACGCCACACTTGAAATTGTTCTGTTGTCTGTGCCATTCTTTTCAAAAACTGCTGTTCGCCTCTCTTTTGACATGTTCAGTTACAAGTTTCACTGGATACTCTGACAGGGAGGCAATTTCCTTGCCTGTCTGCCCAGCTTGGCTGTCTATCTATCTGAACATCTAACAATAAACAAGAAATGCAGTTTTATATGTAATAAAATAACAATTGAAATCAATCATAAAGCAGCAACTCTTAAAACAGAAGCACATAAAAACAAACAAATGAGTAGCTCATAAAAGAGGAGCTCTGCAACCCCCAACCCCCAACCTTAGCACAATAAACACGTCTTTATTAAGCTCCTAAATTTCAGTAACTCAATATCTGCAGGTTTGTAAAATACCGTAGTGGGGGCAGGAACCCAGAAAACCTAGCTTGCCCTCCTGTTGAATTTAAGTACACTGCAGAGCAAAATAAAACAAAAACAGAAAAGGGAGCCATGCTAGTCTATCAGGAAAAAACCCAACTATAATTGCAATAACATGCAATAACTTAGCTATTAGATATTGGAAGCAATTGTTGGGTAAGTACTTTATTAGGGTCTACAAAAATACTGCATGCATATCTGAGCTTTTGGGTTCTCCATAACTTTTCATTAGTTTAAGGAACACAGAAAAGTGGGAAATGGGGGCATAAACAGGAAAGGGGTAAAATTAGGCCAGTCATTTTTATCAGCACTATCTGAGAATAGCTTGGACCCAATGTGGAGACTGAAAAGGAAATGCATACCCATTAGGTACACGCATTGGGTTAAGGCATAGTAGATTATAGAAGTAATTAGAGCTTGGGTGTGTATCAGAAAAAATGTCTATTTATTATGATCCATAATTTGTCAAGGTTTACAAATGTATTTCTGATGAATCAATGAATGAATTTGTCAATTCATTATTTCCCTTTAAATCCTTTTAACACCCCCCAACACCTAAAGATACCAAATCACAGAGAAGCTTTGTCAGACTCTTCTCTACAAGATTTGGCAAGGTTTGGATTCCAGATGTCTGAGTTATCTACCCCCAAAGAGGGGCCCCTAGGAAAGTGTCCCCCAAGCACTTAGAGATACTCAAGTGGCAGAGAAGTGTCTCCAAACTTTCCTCTACGATCCCTCCAAGTTTTGTGAATATTGAGTTTCAGACCCCAGTGTTATACACACATAAAGTACCCCCCCCCCGAAAGTACCCTTTAGTAACTTCCTTGGGAAAAGCCAATCTTCACCAAATTTGGATGTGTTGTAGAGGAGAGTTGGAAAAAGCCTCTCTGCAGGATTGATGTCTCTAGTTGCCTTGGGGGAAACTATTGAGGGGGGCATTTATGTGGATATAGAACTCAAACATCTGAAATACAAACTTCACTAAACGTGGGGAGATTATAGAGTGTCAGAGGAAGCTTCCCTGCAATGTTGTGTCTCTATGCACCAGGTGGAATGTTTTGTATGAAACATTGAATTCACCAATGAATTGATGAATCACCAATAACCCGGTGGAATGTTTTATATGAAACACTGAATTCACCAATGAATTACCAATCAATAAATCACCTATATGAATTCACCAATGGATGATGAATCAAAAATCACAAAAAAGATTGTTGATTGATATTCATCATGCAGAATCAATCCTCTTTGAATACGAATTGATGAATTAGCAATTTTTGACAAAATTTGCAATTCATTTTTAATTCATGCTCAGGTGTTTACACTGCTACCATTTAAATTTTTCCCTGTTTGACCTGAGTGCATTATTAAAATCATGGAGTCTCACATGTTCAGTTCTTTTTAAAAATGAATGAGTAGTTTGTTTTCACATAAAATTGATTACATTCAGGAATTCTAGTTTTATCTTCAGTTATAAATAAATAAATATATTTAGAACCCTATTCCTATCTATATACATCACTCAGATCCCATCTAACTAACACTATTCCATGTCAGGTCACCACAAGGGCAAAGAAGGATGAATTTTGTCTGTATGGCAATGTGAAGTTAAGGGTAATTGCTCTTTACATGTACTGCACATCCTAACCTTGAGTCAAAGCATTTCCCTTGATCTGCACAGAGAAGCCTGATGTATGTAAATCCGTCTTGTGCTTCCCTGGACCCTTTACTATTATTCTGTCCTTCTCACTCCCCCTCCTCCTCAGCTCTTCCTTTCCATTCCAGATTTTGACATAAAATGCTTGCTGGCTGCACAGGGCTCTTTCATGTGTGCAGCTTCTCTTTGTGGCAAATTGGAACTGCTGATGCAGACCTGCTCTGATTTATTTATTTATTTGAAGGAATGGGATAAATCGAACCAATAAAATAAAAAAATAAAAATCCAAGCCTCCCAGCCCTAGATCTAAGTGGAGGGGGAGGAAAGGTGGAGATTTGAATCTCAAATACAGCTGGATTATATTATCCAGCTCCCTCCAGTTCTTACATGGCCGCCTCTTCTTCCCTATTTTAAAACAAGCTAAAGATCAAACATTATTTTTAAAGGAAAACTAGAGAGCAAAATACGGTGGATTTTCTCTGATGCGCCCACCCTCGACTAGCATCTAACACGCATGCATTTAATACTCGGTGCTTAACACTGTTAACACGGTGATTTATATAAATTAGCCACCCTTTGTTCAGGTGGTTGCATCATTGCAGCATTACTAACTAATTAAATCACAGTAATCCTAGTTTGCTGCTGTACTCATTATGGCTCCAACAGTCCAATAGTAGAGATCTTACTTGTTGCTAGCTCTTTTTATCCAGTTGGAAATGAAATGAGAGGTTGCTGAAAACATCTCAGTCTTTGCTCTAACAGCAGCATTATACCACGCAAAACCAAAACACTTTTTATCATTTGAAAGCCATTTTGGGAACACCAATACCAGTGTACTCCTATTGACATTATTTCAATTGGGCTGTCATGGTGTAAAGATTAGAATCAACGAGTTTACTATTGTCAAACTCTCTTCCTAAAAGACAAGGAACGCTATACATAAGTTTCCTACTAATCTACCAGTAGAACAGAATGCATTCATTAAGGGTCAAAGCTAAAAGGAAAGAAGTATAGATAGCTTAGTTCACTTTTTGTACAATTCAAAATGCTGGTTTTATGCTACAAATGGGTGCAAATGGCCTGGGTGCAAATTACCCCTAAGGTGGTTACTTCACGTCCGTTTTGTCTCTGTTAGTGTTGCGCTTAGGAGTGGTACAAAAAAAAGTTACTTCATGTCCATCACGCAACTACTGAAATTTGTCTCATTCACACCCCCGGAATGGGTGCTAACTGAGACAATACTGTACCTGGTGCTGGGGTAAGGTTTTCCCTTGTCATTCTTTGTTCCTGCTTTCTGTTCTGAAACAAGACACCATGTAGTAATGACTGTCACACAACAAAATATTTGTTTCTCTTAGAAAACTGTGTCCATTTTTTGTTTTGTTTTGCTGACTTTTCAGAAGCAAAATATTAAAAAAGAATTTTTAAGCCCACCCACCCCTGCCCCCCAAAAAAAGAAAAAGAAAAAAGGAAGCTAGACAAATTCAGTGTTTGTCATGGTACAAGACCATAAGGTAACACTTGTCACGAGACAAGTTATCACGACCATGGGGACACTGAAACAGGGACAAAACCATGTGATCACGACCAATGTTGTAACGGTACAAAACTAGTTGTGGAACAAAGAAGGAGGTGAAGAAACCGCCTAAGATTGTATTTCCCAGTATGAGCCAGCTCAGGTTCTAAGGTCATCAGGAGAGGCCTTTTATTATTTTATTTTATTTTGAATATTTTTAACCCCATCTTTCTCCTTGGAAAAGTACCCAAGATGACTTACAATAATGAGGGACAATATACAGCCAAGAACATTTAAGGCATATTTAAGTTAACAACAGGGAATTTCAAGAGGCATCTTAGAACATTAAAAAAGGTAACATTAGAGCTACAAAGAGCACGCAAGAAGAAAAGAAAAATCCATTATGAGGGGTGAAAAGCAACATGGAAAACACTAGTGTTCTTATGAAATCTGTCAATGCAATCATGTATAGTAATCCATATAAAGTCACATAGTAGGTAGTCCCTCATTCAGGGAAACCTTCCTGTAATCATAGAATCATAGAAACACAGAATTGGAAAAGACCTCAAGGGCCATCCAGTCCAACCCCCTGCCATGCAGGAACCCCATCACAGGACTCCCGACAGATGGCCATCCAGCCTCTGCTTAAAAAACTCCAAAGAAGGAGACTTCACTAATCACTACCCTCCATGGCAGCATATTACCAGGGGCGACTTTCCCATAGGCCTTTGTGGTTCAATGAACCAGGGCGCCTGAACCCCAAGGGCGCCTGAACCCCCAAACCCCAAAACTCTTAGATTCAGGAAAGCAGAACCCGAAGTGAAGCTGCTTTTCTTTGCTTTCTCTGCCGCTTTGCCTATACGGGAGCCCTATGTGTGTGTCTTCTGTGCATTAACATGGCTGGCGTTGGAGAGGCACGGCGAAAGGAAGAAAGGCAGCGCAGGGACGGGAGGGCGCCGCGGGAAAATCCGCGGGGGAGCCCCCCAGTGCCCCGCAACCTTTCGCTTTCGCCCCCTCGCCTTTATCTCTCTCTGGGGGTGCCCTCGGCGCGGGGCTGGGGGCCCGCCTTGGGGTATTTTGCACTCTTTCGCGCCCCTCTTTTTCCGGCGCGGAGGAGTGTGTGCACGCCTGGGCTTGTAATGGCTGCACGGCCAGCCTTTGTTAGATATACAGCCTATTGCGCTAAGCAGGCAGCCTAGGGGGGGAGGGCTGCTTCGGAGCGGTTTTGGGGGGTCTCCCCCCGCCCTGGGCGCCCCCAGACCCCCGGGGTTGGAAAGAGGGTCGTTTTTTCTACCCCACGGGCTGGTTTCGGGGCGGCTGGGGGCTCGGGCTGGCTCTCCTGGGGGGCGAGTTTGGGCAGGCGGGCGCCGGCGGCTTTGTTAGGCATAGCAACCAAGACGGGGGGGGGGCTCGCTGCAACATTTTACTGCAATTTCTAGCGATAACGTCTCAAGAGTTACAACCTTGGTGGAATTCTTGCAGGAATGGAATGGGGGGCATTCATCTGGTCCTTGGAGCCAAGGGGGGGGGGGTTGTTTAGCATGATTTGTGGATTATGGGGGCCGGGCACCCGATCTGCATCACCAGAATCTGGGACACAGAAAGCTCTTCCGTTTTCTTCAGCAGGTCCTTTTTTGGGGAGAAAAGTTTTAGAGAGGGTGTTAGTCTTGTCAGGAATGTCAGGCAAAAATCAAAGAAGAACAAAACAAAAGACAAAAAACACGGGGCACCTTAAAGACGAACTTTTATGAAACATGTGGCCCCTTAGAAGACTAACTTTTATGAAAGTTTGTCTTTAAAAATTTCAGGCAAAAATCAAAGAAAAACAAAACAAAAGACAAAAAACGTGGCACCTTAAAGACTAACTTTCATAAAAGTTAGTCTTTAAGTTGCCACGTGTTTTTTGTCTTTTGTTTTTCTTTGATTTTTGCCTGAATTTTGGGGGGGAAAGGAGAGACAAGGGCAAAGGTAAGGGCGGGAAGGCTTCAACTCCCCCAACTGAGCATGCCCGAGGTGCCCCCCCCACTCTCCGGGAATGCTCAGTGTCGCAAAGAGATTTTCCCCTCTCCTTCCTCTCGCGTTGGTGGAGCCTCCCCCCCTTGCTTTCTTTTCTGCGCGCCTGGGAGGCGGGATCCGAAGATCTGGGAAACTTTTGGAGGGCGGGATCCTGGAGGTCGGATCCGGACCCGCTGCAGCTGCGGTGCTTTTCCGCGGAAGGCTTGGACTTTTAGGCGGAGCACCTTCATCCTTCGCTGCTGCTTCTTCGGTCCCGGTGAGTCCCTTTCGGTTCCCCTTTCCCGGTCCTGCTGCAGGAGGAGGAGGCAGGGATGCGCCTTTGGACTCCCTTCGCTCCCTCCCGCCATCCCAAGCCCCAAACGTTGGAAAAGTCCTCCTCCTCTTGGATTGAGTCAAATCTGACTCTGTAGAGAATGTGTGTGTGTGTGTGTGTGTTGGGAGGGGGTTAGCTTTTGAGCCCCCCAAACAGAAGCCTTTTACACAGGGTGACACAAATGGAGCCTCATGGTGCAGCGGATAAATTCCTGCACTGCATTTAAAACTGTGCTCACGACCTGGGGTTCAATCCCAGGTAGGTTCGCTCAGCCTTCCATCCTTCCGAGGTCGGTGAAATGAGAACCCACCTTGCTGGGGGCGGGGCGGGGCGGAGGGGGGCAATGTGTAGCCTGCATTACTGTAATTAAAAACTGTAAATCTCCCAGAGACTCCTTGAAGTGGTAGGAGGCGGTATATAAAGCTCTTGCTTTAACATTTATACAGCCTATTGCGCTAAGCAGGCAGCCTAGGGGGGAGGGCTGCTTCTTCGGAGCGGTTTTGGGGGGTCTCCCCCCGCAAATAAAAAAATTCCACTGCTGCTTCTCCTCGCCTGCTACACTTATATACCCCTTTTCCTCTCAGAAGTATGCAATTCCTACAACATTGCTCCCACCCTGCATTATCCTCAGTACAGTACAGCCCTGTGAAGTAGGCCCGAGTATATAGTGCAGGCATGTCCAAACTTCGGCCCTCCTGATGTTTTGGACCAGAACTCCCAGCATTCTAAGCTTAGATTGCCAATGACAAAGGACTGTGGGAGTTGCAGTCCAAAACATCTAGAAGGCCAAATTTTGGACATACCTGATATACTGTGATTGGCTTGGGATGATCCATTGAGCTTCAGGTTTGCATGGAGATTTCATCCCAAGTTTTCCAGTGATCTGGTCAAAGATAAACCACTAGTAGCTCCCTTAAAAAAGGAAGGTAGACAGCTCTGTGAAACGGGGGGGGGGGGCGCCAGAGGGATCTTCGAACCACGGCTCCACAAATCCTTAAGACGGCCCTGCATATTACGCTGCCAAACAGCTCTAACTGTCATGAAGTTCTTCCTAATGTTCAAATGGATTCTCTTTTCCTGTAGTTTGAAACCACTGCCCTGAGTCCTAGTCTCTGAAGCCATGAAAAACAAACCTGTTTCCTTCTTCAATATGACATCCTTTCAAATATTTAAACATAGCTATCATATCCCCCCTCAGCCTTCTTTTTGAATGGCTAAACATTCCCAGCTCCCTAACCTGTTCCTCGTAAGACATTTCTTCCAGACCTTCAACCATCCTGGTCGCCCTCCTCTGTACCCGCTCGACGTTGTAAGCATCCTTTTTAAATTGACATGTACAGAACTGGACACAGTACTCCAGGTGGGGTCTGGCGAGAGCAGAATAGAGTGATACAATCACTTCCTTTGATCTAGATACTATGCTTCTGTATTGATGCAACCAAGAATTTCATTGGCTTTCCTGGCCACCGCGTCACACTACTGACTCATGTTCAATTTGTGGTCCACCAAGACTCCCAGATCCCTTTCACATGTACTATTTTCCAGCCAGGTATCTCCCATCCTATATCTGTACAATTCATTCTTTTTACCTAGATGTACCACCCTACATTTCCCTCTGTTGAAACCCATTCCGTTAGCTTTGGACCAGCATGCTAATCTGTCGAGGTCATTTTGGATTTTCATCCTATCCTCTAGGGAATTAGCAACTTCTCTCACTTTGGTATCATCTGCAAATTTAATTAGCATACTCTCTATTAATAAAGATCTCATTAATAAAGATATTGAACAACACATGATCCAGAACAGAACCCTGGGGCACCTCACTGGTCACATCTCTCCAATTTGAAGAGGAAGGTCTTTGCCTGCTTCCGGAAAGACAGCAGAGACGGGGCAGTTCTGGCCTCCAGTGGGAGGGAGTTCCAAAGTCTGGAAGCAGCAACAGAGAAGGCCCTTATATGTGTTCTTCTGAGGAGCACCTGTGAAGGTGGTGGGATGGAGAGAAAGGCCTCTCCTAATGACCTTAGCACCTGAGCCAGTTCATATTGCGATATTCGATCTTTGAGGTAGCTTGGACCCAGGCCATTTTGTGCTTTGTAGGTTCAGGTCAGCACCTTGAATTGTGCCCAATAGCTGATTGGCAGACAGTGGAGCTGCTTTAGTAGGGGTGTTATATGATCTCTGTAACCTTCCCCAGTCAGCAATTTGGACACTGCGTTCCGGACCCATTGAAGTTTCCTGAGACTTTCCATCAGTAGCACCACATACAGCACATTACAATAGTCCAACCAGGAGGTCACTAGGGCATGTGTCACAGTGGCCAGAGCAGGTTTCTCAAGAAATGGACATAACTGGCATACTAGTTTTAATTTTGCAAATGCACTTCTGGCCACAGCTGTGGCCTGGGCATCTAGGTTCAAGGATGAGTCCAGGTGCACCACCAAGCTACACACCTCTTTTTTCAATTGTGGGGTAATCCCATCCAGTAAAGGTTGCATCCCTATCCCTTGATCTCCTTTTGGACTGATCAGAAGCACCTTTCTCTGCATCCCGCCACCTTCACAGGTGTGTCTGATAAGAACACATGAAAGGAGCTTTATTGGCATGCTGGTCCACTGGAGGCCAGGCTGGCCTCATCTTTGCTGTCCTTCTGCAAGCAGGCAATGACCTTTTAATGATATAAGATCCCATATCAAATTAATTGTTCTTAACTCGAACTTCTCCTGCTGCCTCTGAGAGAGGTGGAGGGGAGATGGGATGGATTCAAAACCAAACAACAAAAAAGTACAACAAACAGGCATGTCAGCCAGACCAAGTAGGGTGGCTGGCTGGTTCAGCATCAGCAGATTCAGCACAGCAGACCAAGAGAAAAAAAAGAAATGCAAATTTGTTTCTGCCCCACTTTGTTTGCTTAGGATGCACTAGCCTTGTTGTGCAGCAGCAAGTCCATCACCCAGGCAGGTTTAAACTGTATTTCGCCTGCTCATTCGCGGGACCCGCGCCCACCCACCCGCGCGCCCGCCCGCGCTCCCGCCCACCCGCGCGCCCGCCCGCACGCTAGCCACTCCCCCTGCCGCTGCCACTGCCGCCGCCCACGCATGTACCCCGCGCCACCGCCCACAAGCTGCAAGTCTCGGTCGGACGTCAAAATGCGCGAAATCGCGGCAGTAACGGAAACGAAAAAATGAAAAAAACGAACCGACTAATTTTTGCAAATTTTTGCGAAAAACAGAGACGACCCGAAACGGAACCGGCCCGACTAATGACAACTCGAAAAAATTTTTTTCAAGTCGTGCCCATCTCTAATACTGAGTATAAAGCAAAGTATTGTTGTGCATTTATTGGCCAAGTCTTCACTCCCTGACATAGCATCCTAATATCACACAGACCTAATTTGCCCACCAGTTCCCTCCCCATCTTGATGCTACAGCAGGGTGAACACTCTTTCTGGAAATATTCTGAAGAGAAGGTGTGTTGTGCCATCACATCCAGCATATGACAACTAGAGATGGGCACGACTTGAAAAATTTTTTTTCGAGTTGTCGTTAGTCGGGCCAGTCCCGTTTCGGGTCGTTTCCGGTTTTCGCAAAAATTCGCAAAAATTAGTCGGTTCGTTTTTCGTTGTCGTTAGTACTGGTTTTTTGGGGGGGGAGCGGGCTCCTGGAGGCACCTCTGTGGGGTGGGTGCCTCCTCTGGTCCGCTATAAAGGGAAAGTAGGCTCCTGGAGGCACCCGTGGGTGCCTCCTATCCTCACCCACTAGGAAGGGGAAGCAGGCTCCAAGAGACCCCTCTACATGGGGGGTCTCCCTTCCTCACCTGCTGCTGCTGCAAAATGCTATGCAATAGCCATATGGATATTGCATAACAGAATGTGCAGACAGTGAGACCAGTGTGAGAGTGATAGAATCATGCCTTCCCTGCACAAGGCTCTCGCACCACCATGTCTCACACAGAAGGGAAGTGTACTTGCCAGCCCATCCAATGCGCAGGTGTAAAAAAAATAAAAAATAAAATAAAATCAATGGAGGACAGAGGAGGAGAGGAGAGACATTTTGTTGCAAGAAAAAACCCACTGCTACTGTGAAAAATCTGGCAGTTTATAAATTTTCGTGTGTTTCTGTTGTGCTTCTGTGTTTTTGGACCATGATTTCAAAAACAATATTGCGTTCGCCGGCCCATTTTGGATCCCCCGCATGGCATGGCGATGGCGACTCGCGAGTCCGGCTGCCCAGGATGGGGGGGAGGCGGGACCCCCCCTCCAGAAACCACCCCTCCGGTAGGTGCCCTGCGCCCTTAGTCAAGCAGGCATTTTTCCGCCTGTTTTTTTGGCCCGGGAATGGGTGGGGGAGAGTTTAAAAGTTTTTTCCTGTGCCGTCCGTGCCGCTTGCTTGCGCTTTAATTGCGGCGGCCGGCGGCCGGCGAGACTGGGCTTTTTGCTGGCTGCGAGCCTGCGGCGAGTCCCACAGAGCAGCCCACTAGGACGGGGGATGGGGGGGAGGCCGGGGACCTCCAGAAACAACCCCTCTGGTAGGTGCCCTGAGGCACGGCAGGCATTTTTCCGCCTGCTTTTTGGCCGGGAACCGGGTTTTTTTAACTTTTAAAAACTTTTTTTCTGTGCTGCGTGGCATCGCGCGATGCAAGGAACGAGCACGACAAATCAGACCAAAATTGTTCGTTCGTCGGTTCGAGCTCGAAGTCTGGGGGAGTAATTCCCGTTACCGTTTCCGTAGAGTAACGGAACCGAGTAACGGAAACGGAAACGGGAATACCGCTAAGTCGTGCCCATCTCTAATGACAACCCTAGGTATGTGGGATGTTCAAGGAATGGTTCACTATTGCCACTCCTTTTTGAGTTTATTGGGATTTGAGCTGTGTCGTGTGAGTTCTAGTTCAATGTAATCTACGGCATTGCAGGGGCTTTCAGTTTTCAAACAGCAATATCTCAATTGGCCATTCATTCCTCTGCACTTTCTGAAGTGCCACTGACCTCAGGAGAATGTGTTAAAAACTTGCAATAAACATATTTTCCTAGTGCTCATGTGACTTTCTCTGAAGAAGGAGCAACACAAGAAAGTGCTCTTCACAACTAACATTCCAAGTTCTGCTCTTCACCAGAGGGTCTCTCCCTCCATCATTGTAATATATGGTCTACTCAACCAACAAATGGTGCACTCCCCAACCCACTGTCCCTATGTTTCTATCCCCTTATTCAACAATTCTGCAGACCATTTATATCATTTGTCTTTTTATTGGTTTTAGCTGGATTCCAAGCTGTATACTTCTGGGTACTCTAACCTCATGGCATCGGAACCTGTGGCTCCCATGCCTCTGAGAAGGCAGGCAGATGGCTATTTTGTTGACTGTCATCTAGGAGGGCATTTTGCTATTTATTAAAACTTGGTAAAATTAATTCCCCAATGTGCTCTAGAATGTGCAACTGTAAATAACACATTGTTCCTGAAAAGCTATGTCATTTAGCAGATGTGTAGTGTTAAAATGTATAACTTGTCCCCCATTGTCCCACAATCATTATAACAGTGACTATGAGGAGAAAAGGGGCAACCTTCCTTGGTAACTTGGCTTTCTCTCTCAAAAGATAGTTCTCTCTCTCTCTACATTCTTCATGCCTTGTTCAGTGCTGGCACAAGTTCTCCTGCCACCTGAGGCCACAGAGCCAACCTCATGGAGAGGAGAGGAAGTTGCTGGATGAGGGGAGAAAAGCAAAGTGTGCTTCTTAAAGCAACAGCACTAGTGCCTTTCTTCTCTTTGCCAGTGTATGTCTGCCACAACATGACAACATGACAGCTGAGGAAGGTTGCTGCTGCTGCTGCTGCTGCTGTTGTTGACTGAGGGCACTTTTACACGACCCCTAAAATCCGAGGCGAAGGGCTCCCAGATGCGGACCTTAAAATTGTTTTCCCACCAGCTGCAGACTTTAAAAAAAATAAGTATGACCACGCCCACCTAAGCGCGCCCCAGCACATTTTCCAAGTACCTGGTCTCCTGAGGTAAAAAAATTTCTGGTGCGGACTATAAAGCTGTGGATGCTGGGCTCTCCTCACCTTTTGTTGTCCTCCCGCCCCTTTAACAGCCTGGAATGCCTATGGGGCTGCTCCAACACAGACAGAGGTGAGTGGTGGTGAGCCTGCATTCTTGTCTCCCTTTTTTTCTCCCTCCCCCCATGCAGACAGGAGCAATTGAGTGCAGAGGGGTGGGAACACAGAAGGCAGAACAAACCCCCACATCTCTGGTCCGAATTTAAGTTGCCAGCGGATCTTAGGGGTCGTTTAAAAGTGCCCCAAGTGTGTCATCAAGTCAAATCTGACTTATGGCGATTCTTTCCACAGTTTTCTAGGCAAAGGATCTACAAAAAGAAGTTTACTATTCCCTTCTTCCTCTGTGGTTACCTTGGGACTGTGCAGCTTGCCCAAGGCCACACAGGCTGGCTTAACTTTCAAGAGACACAGTGTGGAATGGAACTCCCAAGCTCTGGCTCTGCAGCCACATACCTAAACCAATGAACTATCCACCAGCTATGTGTGTATAGACAAAGTTATTTATTCTAGTATCAGAATCAGAAGTTGATTCAGAGAAAATAAGACACCTCCTGAATCAACATCTTTGTACTTCACAGAGGAGCCTATGCTTATCTGGTAGACAGTTAATCCCTTTAGCTATGACCAGCTATAACTCAGAGTTCATTCCTTGTGTTAATACTAGCCTCGACACTTTGAAATTTTGTTTTCTGTGCCTATATCCCTCTCCTGTGGGTTTCCAGCGCCACAGCTTGCATGTGACTGACTAAATATTTCACTCCCTGTGTCTGAGGAAGTAGACACTAGCTCACTTTGAGATGGATCCATTAGTCTGTACAATGCCACAATGCATTTCTTTTTATACCTCTTTAAAAACGGTATTCATACAACAATCCACAAGGAAATGAATCCTTATGAGTGTTGGCCATGAACTGCTTTTCAAACGGTCAGATGTCTGGGATAGTTGTCTGTGAAGGCTACATCCATCAGATTTGAATTGCTACAACATCAAAGTTGTGCTTTACTAAATTGGAGAATTCAGATTTCAGGATTGGCCTCCTTTGGGCCAAGAGCGTTGTACGCCATAAGTGTTTCTGAACAAGGTGCCTGCAGATAGATTGGAAATGCACTTAATGAAGGGCTATGAACATTTCATTATATAGAGTGCAAAGGATGGGCACTGAAGCTTTAATGTGCCTCTCTTGCAGATTTTTCTCCCTCCCTGCTCTGTAGAAAGAATATGATTACCATTAAATATGAAAGGGGAGGGGAATCCCTTTATTTCTTTGCCCTCAGCACAATTACAATGTTGGCTTCATAATCTGGTTAAAGTTAAGAGGCCTGAGGCCTGGAATACGCAGCTTCAACTTTGTCAGGCCCAAAGCAATATGCTTCCAACATTTTCAAGAAAGAGAAACTGATCAAAGAAGAGCCCTGTGTAGGCACCACAGCAATGGCATTACCCAATATGTTTTATTGCCCAAGGCAAAGCCTAAGGTGGCACCTCCCTATACCTTTCAACATCCAGAAGTTCGTCAGATTTCCACTTAAGAGCTGACAAATGAAATAGCATTCAGTGTAACATATCAGGACAGCGGGCCTATTTAGAGGGGAAGATAAGCCTTGTGGCACATACAGGTCTACTCTCCCACACAGGTAATGGAGTCTGGTGCCCACTGTCTTGGTGGGGTGGAAGGTGACGGTGAGCAAAGCCAGGGTCCTTAGTGTCTTTGACATTTTATACACAGAAAGAGAGAGATAGAAGCAGTTGGGAAGGAAGCAGGCAGGCGTGGGTTGGTTGGGGAGAGGTGGGGCTGTGCCTTGCTCGTTCAAGTGTTAAGAGACACAGAAAGAGCAGCAAAGAGACTGTCATTGCTATCCTCTCAGTAATCTGCTGTTTCATTTCTTCTGACTCATGATTAGAGATGGGCATGAAATGCTAAAATGGCATTTTGTTTCATTTTTTGGTTTGTCTACGTTTTGTGTTGAATATAATGATTTTTTTAAAAAAATCATTTTGTTTTTCATTTTTATTTATTATTCATTTTCTCCCTAATTGGGCGTGTGTGTGTATGTGGGGGGGGGGGGGGAGATGTGGGGTTTTCAAACTGTCTTTGAGCCACCAAAGCAAGCAGTAGTTGCGGCCATTGCCACTTAGTTTAGTGGCTCAAAGACAGTTTTAAAATCCCGCGCTTTGCCCCCCCCCCAAAAAAAATCAGGTGCATTGAGGGGGAAAGAGCAGGGTTTTTAAACTGTCAGTGCAGAAGGAAGATTCAGCCAAGAGTCTTAGCATGGCAAGATGTGGAAAATCAACAAGAACAAAACACTTTCTGAGTACTCTCCGCATCCTTATTTGGAAGAGGCGCCATTTTGTAGTCAGTTACAGTATAAGTAAGATGGCACCTTTAGATTGTTATTGATGGGTTAAGATGACATGTTTGCTGTACAGGAATAGGATAAGCAATCCATTCATATAGATTTGAAACACTTTGGCATGTTTTCCCTAACAGTGAAAAGATAGTTTTCAAGACCATCAATAGAGAAAATCATAGCTACAGATTATGGAAGAATCATAGACTCCTCTTTCAGGTGAAGTACCTGATGAAACTGATTGGCCTACCAATGAGAGGCTATTGTATGATCAGGTCATCTTTGGACTAAGGGGGTAAAAACAGATTGGCAGAGTTGAGCGATGGCCAGACAGAGAAAGTTAAAAGGAAACCTGAGGTGAGGAACATAGTGGAGAGGACAAAATGAACATCCACTGGTTCTGTGAACACAAAGAGGAAACTACCACACCACTTCATTCCTGTCAATAGTTGCTTTTGCAAAAAAAAAAAAAAGGCCTTTTATTTGCTATTGACCGAGGGAGGCTGTAAATTGGAATCCGTAGGGGTGGATAAAAAGCTACTTTGCAATATGTTTTGCCAGGCCCTGAATGCAGTGTGGAGTTCCGCCAAAGCCGCCGGCTAGGCAGGAAACTGTTTGAATACATTGGCAAGCAGTTTAAGGAGGAAAAGATTGAACGCATGTAATAATATAAGGGTGCCCGGAGGGATTGGAGTGATTTGTTAGGATTGATGTCGAATGGAAATTAGCAAGACCCTGAAGTGGATAGCAACCCAAAAGGGAAGAAGAAACAGAAGAGGCTAGAGTGATATGTATTGCTAAGCTCCGCCTCAGCAGAATGCTGATCAAAGAGCAGGGTACAGTGAGCGTGGCTTCAAAAATGGACAGCGGTTGGCAAGGTGTAGCTAATGTCAAGATAAAGGGCAAGGATTTAGGAAGGCAACTGAAACAGTGTCTTGAGGGTGTATAAATCTGGAGACAGAAGAATAACTCCCACGTCCCACATTTCTTTTTCAGGTTGTCCAGTCCACACAGCTGCCTCCTACACACATGGGAGGCAGGTTTGTGACAAATCCCATAAGCTAAACTATCACACCAAATGCTGGAAAAACAGTAGCTTCCTGTGACAATTTTGAACTTGTAATTTTACAAGCTGGCCTTCCTATGTGAGAATGTGGTGGGAATGTCACTCTAGTAGATGCAAAGTTTAAATATACTCCAAATTCTGAGTTTCTAGATAACACCTAGCTACTCACCATCACCAACAATACACATTTTATAATTCCATTACCTGTTTTCTTATCCCCCACCAAGTGTGAATAAATGCACAGTACCAATTCTCCTGAATCCAAAATATTACATTTGAACCAATCTGTGAGAGCTCTTCTCTGCAGCAACCTCAAAATTTTTGCTTTCACCAACAAGCTATTGGATCATCTAAAATTGGAGCAGAAGTCATGGTTATGGCAGCTGGCAACCAGTGGAAGGAGCTAACACTTACAGTCCCACAATACAAGGGGTATCTCATGAGAACTTTTCTGGTTGAACTATAAGAAATAGGGAAGCTTTGGTCAGATGATAGCATTCTTCTTGTAGTAATACAGTACAGCTCACAGGTGCTTTGCTGGTCTAAGAAACTCCTTGGCATGTTATCCTCCCTACCCCCAAAACTGGATTTGGGTCTGAAAGACTGAAGCAAAAGATGGGTGCGGGGAGGTAAACTGGGAGAAGAACAATTTGTGATATAGTATAGCATAATTCCTAATCCGTCAGCATAATAGCTTCGAATTTTCTGGCTTTCCAAAACCGAAGTCATCATGAAGTAGCCTTAACTATTTTCTTCATCTTAACCTGGGAAGTTGTGTTATAGCAAGCAGGATATTGCTCATTCAGCCCAACCTGCACTGACTGGCAGCATCTCACAAAGACTATATACAGGGACTTTTCCCAACCTTAACCAGAAGTAGGAGGAATTGAATTTAGGGCCTTTAATAAGCAGCAGTGAATAGGCTTTACTACTGAGCAATATACTTTCCTTGGACATTTCTTTAAATTTCTTTTTGTCCCAAGATCCTAGCTTAATTGTAAGGAAGGACACACACACACCTTTCTTCTTCCCATAATGCCAAATTTTCTGGATGAGGGGTAATTCAACTTTTTGTGGAGGAATGCAGACAATTCTGTCTAGGGATGGGGATGCACTGAAAAATAAAGGACATTTTCTAACTAATTTGGCTAATACATCAGAATACATTAATCTGTATTTTTCATAAGTGGAGTTATCCAACAAATACAAATAGATGAATATTTGGTGCTTTATGATTAATTAAGTACAGTAGGACCCCCGTATCCACTGATTCACCATCTACAGATTCAGTTATCCCGTGGATGCAGATTGGTAGTGCAAGGGCCTGTCCCAGTGGCAGCCCCCCAATATCAGGGACAGATGAGGAGGAGGCTGTGCAGCAACGAAGCTCTCACTCACCTGTAAGATTGGCGGTGGCAGTGAGGAGGCAACGTGGCTCTGCAGCTCCCTCCTGCTCTCCTGCGTGCCTGCTCACACACCCACCCACTCACCCATGATCCTCAATGGTGGCAGGGAGTAGGCAGAGCAGGGTGGAGACAGCATGGCTCTGGAGCTCCCGTCTGCCCACTCACCCACCTACCTGCTCACCCACGATCCTCGGTGGCAGCAGGGAGGAGCCAGCATGGTTCTGGAGCTCCTGCCCACCCACTCACTCACCCATGATCCTCAGTGTTAGGAAGGCGCAAGCAAAGGCGGACGGGGTGCAGGAACTGCAGCAGAGCTGAGCTGAGCCAGGAGGATGGGAGACTGTGGGGTGGGGGATTGTGGCTCCTTCTTGCTGCTTCTGCTACATGCGAGGGGGCTGCAGCATATAGCTGCCGCCACCGCCACCACCGCCACCGCCACTGCTTTCTGCAGTTACCAGAGCTGCCTGCCCATCCACAAGCTCAGCGGTGGTGGTGGAGGAGGTGGCAGGGCAGCCCAGGAGTGCCTGCCTACCCACCCACAAGACAGGTGGCAGTGGCAGAGGATGCAGCTGTGTGGCCTGGGAGAGCCTGCCCACCAACAAGGTCAGCAGAGGTAGTGGAAGTGGCACAGTGCCATGGTGAGGGTTCCCTGAGGTTCTGGTGGGATCTCCCACTGCTTTCACCCCTGGCACCCTTGGATAAGAGTGTTTGCTCTTATCCACAGATTTCATTATCCGCAGGGCAGCCAGCAACCCATCCCCCATGGATAAGGGGGTCCTACTGTAATTGGGCTATAACATGGCGCCCAAGTATCTCCTCTACAGTCCCTCCATGTTTGGTGAAGATTTCACCATCCCAGTTTCTAAAGGACACTTTCCTAGGGGCCCCCAGTTTCTGTGTGTACAGCTCAAGTGTCTGAAATTCAATGTTCACCAAACATCTGCACGTTTGGTGTCCCTAGGTGCCTTGGTGACACTTTCCTAAGAGAGGGGGCTTTGGGAGTACAATGCTAAGTCTTCTGAATCCCAATCTTAACCAAACCTTCAGGGCTTGTAAAGTAGAGGTGGAGGGAGCATAAACTGCACATTTGAAGCACTAGATGCCTGTTGTTGTTTTTCCCATTTTAAATGTAAACAATTCATTACCCAAAATACGGTTTCCCAATGAAATGAATAGGAAACCGATTAATCCATTCCAGGTGTCTAAAAAAAGGCCAAAAAGCTGGGTTTATAAAGTGCACTTTAAAGGCATGCAGTGCTGGAGCACACACATACCCCTGAACACCCCACCCTGTACTGCAAAAGAAACAAGAAGAAAACAAAGCAGCAAGGCTACCCTAGCCCTTTCCTGCCTAAAATGCAATGGGGGAAAATGCAAACCTGCACAAACACAATAGGCAAAAGAACCCCAGCCTGTTCTTGCCTGAAGAGCTATGGAAAAGATTGCAAACATGGAGAAATGAAAGCAGCAAGACTACCTCAGCCTGTTCCTGCCAAAAATGCAATGGGTGGGAAATGTAAACATATACAAACACAAGCAGCAAGAGAACCCCAGCCTGTTCTTGCCTGCAGAGCAATGGAAAAGACTGCAAACATGGAAAGAAGAAAGCAGCAAGACTACCCCGGCCTGTTCCCACCAAAAATGCAAAGAAAAGCACAGCAAAGATTAATAAAAGCTAGCTCCCTACATTTCAAGTTCAAAAGGTCCAAATTCCTCAGCAAAGGAAAAGGCCCAGTATGGCTCCCAAACACCATAAAAAACACTCTAACTCCTCCCACCCCACCACAAACTACTAGGGGGGTATACAATGCATCCTGGGCACACATTTTTTTGCAAGGCATGATGGTTTCTTATAGGAGGAAGCCGATACGGAACATTGTTATCTGAGGCAGCCCTATACCTGGAAATTTCCATTCGCTATCTGAATTATTCATTATCAGAGGCATTCGTTATCCAAGGTATTACTGTACTATACTATGACTTGCATTTATTCCAAAGCCTCCTGCTGCCATTGAGATAAATGGAGGTTGCTAAAATGTAAAGTATAACCAATTATTTCTCAAGCCAGGAGGTAGGTTCATTTACGCAGGTTCATAACTTTGTCTACAGTGTTTCTATATTGTGACTTCATATCCTGATCCCCTGTAGAAATAGTTGGTGGAATTCAGCCCAGCTGGACTGAAGTGCATCTTTCATAAAGCTGCATAATTTAATTACAAAGATTTAAAGATACAGTATGTCAGCCATCTCATTGGCAATATATTCTACTGCTTAATTATCCCTATTGCTAGGAAATTGCATCTTATTTCAGGGATGAATTTATCTAAATTCAATTTCTGTCCACTGGCTCATGTTGTGCTTAGGTCTGCAAGATTAGGTGAATTTGCTTTTTAAAGAGCAAGTGCCTCTTTCTAATGAATAGACCACCTTCCTGCAAAGGCCTCACACAATCTGTGTGCTCCTGCAGCTTTCATTGGTTGAAGTCCTCTTGTGCTGTTAGGCAAATGGCATGAGTTTTAGATGTAACTTAGTGCCAGTTAAGAAATCTTTGTATTAATTTGTTGAAAAGTGAGTCATGCAACCACGGTTATTGTCTATGAATATTTCTTAATAATGTATGGCAATTTGCATCTAAAAGTTATCCCATTTGCTTAACTGCACAACCAGATTCCAGCTGTTAAGTCTCTCTTTGTCTGAGCAATTCACATAGGCCGTCACTTCACGAACCTCTCGCTGCGCGGCGAGCCGTGATTTCTGCGCGAATCGGTCGGTTTTGTCCGCACGATCCTCCATTTTGGATGCGGCGCCACCCCGACCACGCCCCGACCCCGCCCCTAAACCGTGCTCCAAGCGGGGCGAGAGATTCCCCTGCCGGAGGCCGGGAATCTCCCTCGGTTCGCATCCCGCTTCGCATCCAAATTTGCGTGTGGCCACTGATTGTTTTTAAATATTTTTTTTTCCATTTACTATTCCTCCGAAATATCGATGCATCGGTATTTCGGGTTACCCGTTCTTTCGATCCTGATTTCTGCGCTTGCAATAAATACATGTATTTGCGGTTGTTTATAGGGGTGAACATTTATCCCGCTGTGTTATGTCTGCTCTTGTGACAGAAATCAACAAACGCCAGGTGTCACTGTTTTCCCCTGCCTTCCCCCTCCTTCTTTTCCTTATTTACTTCGGCAGCCAAGTGGTGGCGTTTGTGTTACACCAGAGATGATACTTTACTTTCTGGTGGCTACTCGTTGGTTTTCCTTTTTTTACATTTCGTACCGGATGTCGCCTGCACGCCATTGATTCCGCCGGTTTTTGAGTGCGGGGTGATTACCGTATCCCAACATGTGCATTTCACCCTTCCAGAAACAGTTTTTTAAACTCTAAACCTTGGCGCTTCGAATACTATTATCTTCCGTCATGACTGAGTCTCATGCTGGCTCAGACTCTGTGCCTCTGTGAGTGCCCAGAGTTTAAAACGCATCTCCTTTTTTAGAACCCATTGCTAGTGAATGAAAAGTTTCACAGCCTCTGGGCATGGCCAGAGTGCAAAATAAAAAGCATTCTTCCACACTCCATTTCAAGAGAACGCGCTGATTCCCCCCCCCCCCCCCAAATCCCCATAAGCACACAGAGCAATCCTCCTGCGAAACCGTCTTCCCGGCTCCAGACTGTGCCTCTGAGCGTGCCCAGAGTTCAAAACGCATCTCCTTTTTTAGAACCCATTGAGAGTGAAAAAGGCCCGTAAAAGAAAAGAGGAAAAAAACCCGTAGGGCGCGAGGGTAGACCATGGGGGAGCCCTATCCCTTGGATTTCTGTCACCCTGAAAATCGTTCTCCGCTGTACGCTGCTGTGTCTCTGAGCATACACAGACTGCAAAATAAAGTTCATTAATCCCGGCTCCATTTCTGAAGACTACTCTGCTCCCCCCCTTTAAACCCCCCCCCCCAAACCACGCAGAGTACTCATTCCTGGGTCTGACATTTATGCGCCGTTGCATCGATTCACTGACATCATTTACTACTTCAGGTTAGGGGTGATGTGTTCGCGGGCGTACCGTCGGAAACACGGAGCACCCCTCCTTTGGGTTAATATCGCCGTTATGAAGCTTATCTGCTGAAAGATTTCACAGCCTCTGGGCATGGCAAGAGTGCAAAACAAAAAGCATTCTTCCACACTCCATTTCGAGAGAACGCGCTGATTCCCCCCCCTCCTGCGAAACCGTCTTCACGGCTCCAGACTGTGCCTCTGAGCGTGCCCAGAGTTCAAAACGCTTCTCCTTTTTTAGAACCCATTGAGAGTGAAAAAGGACCGTAAAAGAAAAGAGGAAAAAAAACCCGTAGGGCGCGTGGGTAGACCATGGGGGGGGACCTCTCCCTTGGATTTCTGTCACCCTGAAAATCGTTCTCCGCTGTACGCTGCTGTGTCTCTGAGCATACACAGACTGCAAAATAAAGTTCATTAATCCCGGCTCCATTTCTGAAGACTACTCTGCTCCCCCCCCTTTAAACCCCCCCCAAACCACGCAGAGTACTCATTCCTGGGTCTGACATTTATGCGCCGTTGCATCGATTCACTGACATCATTTACTACTTCAGGTTAGGGGTGATGTGTTCGCGTGCGTACCGGCGGAAACACGGAGCACCCCTCCTTTGGGTTAATATCGCCGTTATGAAGCTTATCTGCTGAAAGATTTCACAGCCTCTGGGCATGGCAAGAGTGCAAAACAAAAAGCATTCTTCCACACTCCATTTCGAGAGAACGCGCTGATTCCCCCCCTCCTGCGAAACCGTCTTCACGGCTCCAGACTGTGCCTCTGAGCGTGCCCAGAGTTCAAAACGCTTCTCCTTTTTTAGAACCCATTGAGAGTGAAAAATGACCGTAAAAGAAAAGAGGAAAAAAACCCGTAGGGCGCGAGGGTAGACCATGGGGGAGCCCTCTCCCTTGGATTTCTGTCACCCTGAAAATCATTCTCCGCTGTACGCTGCTGTGTCTCTGAGCATACACAGACTGCAAAATACAGTTCATTATTCCCGGCTCCATTTCCGAGGACTACTCTGTTCCCCCCCCCTTTAAACCCCCCCCCAAACCACGCAGAGTAATCATTCCTGGGTCTGACAGTTATGCGCCGTTGCATCGAATCCCTAACATCATTTACTACTTCAGGTTAGGGGTGATGTGTTCGCGGGCGTACCGGCGGAAACACGGAGCACCCCTCCTTTTGGTTCATATCGCCGTTATGAAGCTTATCTGCTGAAAGATTTCACAGCCTCTGGGCATGGCAAGAGTGCAAAAAAAAAAGCATTCCTCCACACTCCATTTCGGGAGAACGCGGTGATTCCCCCACCCCCCCAAATCCCCATAAGCACACAGAGCAATCCTCCTGCGAAACCGTCTTCCCGGCTCCAGACTGACTGACTGCTGTGACTCCCCTCCCCTTAATACCCCACACAGTTTTGAAATGTGATTGCAGTACCAGACGTACCGTCTGTGGTTAATAAGTGATAGCTACAGTTGTGCCCCAGCGACACAACCAAAAGTAAACGGCATAGCGGTTTATTTTAGGTGCACGTTTGTATTTTTCATCTGAGATTGCCACGAACTAACCCCCCCTCCGATACTGCATGGAGAGTGAAATGAATTAACTATTGGAGTCTGAAACCGTGTTTTTTTCAAAGTCTTCTCAAAGCCAGGACGCACCACTGGTATCCGGGGGGGGGGCGATTTTCCCAAAAGACTGTAACGGGTACCCAGGATAAAACTTTATGCCACGCAATGTTAGGATAGCCAAAAGGTTCGCTACGTGGTTTTAAGAAATGTCCTAAAACATCCACTTGGAGATTGCATACACTAACAGCAAGACTGGTTCCCAGTCTTGCAAGTGGTACGTTCCCATTCTGTACCTAAGGGTAAGCAGCGCTGACCGAACTTCTGACCCCTTGTTAGCCCTCGGGTCTGCTGGAGGTGGCAGGTGCTGGGCTTCATGGAGCCAGTCCATCTTCAGCTCCACCCACTGACCTTTCCAACACAATGGCCCAATTAGAACTGCAGGGCTAGGAAAATCTTTCCATTGTAAGCCTTCAGCAACTGCAGGACGCCTCAAACTGTAGATATCATTTGCTACTAATTATCAGTTTTGTTCTTAAAATAAACGAAACAAAGAAATGCATTGAATCGAATGTATTTATTCCTTGCAAACCATCATGTGCACCTCAGATACAGACTGTTTTTCCAGTGGTTCCCCAGGAACAAACTGCTTGAGTATGATACCGTGGCCAACAGTCTCCAAGGCTCCTGGTCCCTGAACGGCACTTTTGACCCCTCCCCCTATTGGTTGAAGTTTGTTTCAGTTTCCACAGGGCTGCTCGGAGACTGGGCTCTAGAAGTTATAAAAACCCAGTAGCACCTTTTGGAAAGGTGTGGAGAGGTAGTGCAGAGGAGGCTTGTCTTAGGGATTGTTCTGTTGCTTGGGTGTTGGATTAGGGTTAAAATATCTTTTGAGGAAGATGGAACGAGGTGGTAGGGGCCGGTACTGGACTGAGGCAGAGGTCACGGCTCTATTGGACATATTGATTCAACACAGGCTTGGTCCCGTGTTGTTTCATATGCTTCCACGGAGAAATGAACCTGCCTTTAGGCTCGCATCTCGAGAGCTAGCCAGGATGAACTACCATAGGACCTCAACACAAATTAGGTCAAAATTTAAAACTCTTAGACAAAACTTTAATAGGTGCTTGTTCCATTTTGGGGAGCACGCAGAAGAAAGACAACAGGCTGCCTACTGGGACCAGTTACTCCAGTTGTGGATTATGGCAGATCGCCCAGACCCTGCTCATCTTTTCCCTGCGGGTAGGTAAAATCAGGAAATGTTATTAAAATAGTAGATAATTAAAAAGGGCTGCAATGTTATCTGCAGATGGGAAGCCTGGAAGGGTCCTGGCAATGTCTCTATCAGGCCAGCTTTAAGCATGTGGCCTGCAGAGACTGATTCTTAATCAAATGTGGGCCTGTCACGAAGACTAGCCTTTGAATAATGCCAACCCCATCCACAGTTCCTTTTTTTTTGCAAACAGGGGCAGGCCCAGCAAGGCAAGTAGGCCACAGGAGGGGTCAACCACGTCAGCAGCAGGAGGAAGAACAACGTGGGGACCAGGTGGCGCAGCCTAGGGAGGACCTACAGCAAGAGATGGATGGCGGGGAAGGCCGGGTTGATCTCCAGGCAGATGAAGGAGGTGAAGGTGAGAAGCAGGGAGAGTTCTTTGATTGGCCATTTAAGAGATATTGTTTCATACTAAATCACTGCTGGGAACAATCACAAATTTATATTCCCTCTCCATCCCAATAGAAATTGTACCAGATCCCCCTGTGGACATTATGAGGGAAGCGGTGCCCAGAGGGGAGATGGAGCAGTGGATTGCAATTTTGCAGGAGGTTGTAGCCAGAGGTATATTTTTATAGTAATTAAAATTATCAACAACAAACCCTTTGCCCCTTGCTAGATGACGCCAATGGCCTTAATTTTGGTTTAACCTCTGCTGTATTGTCACTAAAAATGTACATATAAAATAGCACAGTAAGTACATCAGGACTTAGCTGTTACTAAAATCGATTAGATGAACAAATCTAAGATAAAAACCCATCACGAACTCAAAAATGATTTGATGTTCCATTTGATTTCTTACAGTTGGGGTACTGGAACAACATGTTCTGCCTGCTGAAGGGGCGCGTCCACCTCAGAGAAGGAGGAGGAGGAGGAGATAAAGACTTGTGTTCAAATACTGATAAAGCTGCAGTTCTGCAGGGTTTGTTGTTTTTCCTTTAAACAGGGAAAAGTTACCTCAGTTCTTGTAAACAAGTTATTTTGCACTGAGTGTAAATCTGACTTGAAGATATTACACATTCAATTGTTCTGCTATAAGAGCAGCATAGTTATGTTTACAGTAAGGCAGTTATATCAATATATATGTGTTTATATATAGTAAGTTGGGTTCCTATGAAACCTTATCCTGGCTTTAAAACACTATTGGTTATTAGATAACTATTGTTGGGATGCAGGCTATTAAAGTTCAACAGCAGAGAGCAGTTGTCTTCTGTGCTGAACTTTCTGGTATATGTAATGCTCAAAGAGCTGTTTTATTTTTGTAATGGAAATAATTACCATGTTATTTATAATGGGGTTCCATAGAAAGGCGCGCTTAGTGAACTAAAAAAACATGGTCTCAAAAACCTCATCTCTTCATGGTTTTGTTCTTAAATACTTAGCCTCTTATTAATAGCTAGTTGGTGGGCTTATGCTGTGACTGAACTTGTGCACTTTAAAAACACATTTTCTTTGATGCTGACATCTAATGGTGTTCCCACCACAGCCAGTAGGTTATAATTTTCTGATTAGTGCTCAATGGTTTTTTCCCCGTTGCATTTGCAATGGATCTTTTTAAAAACTGTATCAGAGGACAAAACCTTTCGCTTTGCACTTAAATCCTACAGTGATATTCAGTGTCTCCATGTAAAAGTGTTGTTGCCAACATGAAAACAAACAGTTCCTTTCATTTGCAGTATGATCGTATAGTAATTTAAAGTGCGTCGCCTTCAAGGAGAAGGTGATAACATTAAAACAAACAGTAACTTTTGTATTGCAATAAAGTCATGTAGTGGTTAAAAATGTCTCTTCTTAAAAGTGTACCTATTTACATTAAAACATATCTAAACTTTGAATTGCCTAATACCTATTTGCACTACAAAACTTGTATTAATGATACCTGTCTTCCTTTCAGTGAATGTTAAGCCAAAAGAACAAGTACTACCCATGTACAACTAATCGTTTACAAGTATGTCTAATAACGTAAGAAAAAATTTTGTTATTGTTTTTAAGAACAATAAAACCAGTTTAAACCTAACTTGTATGCCCCCAACGAGTATTTCTGTGCATTCTTAATGTGTTTGTTTTTTTACAGCAAGTGGTGCATGAACAATCTATGAATTAAGGCATTACAGTGAAAAAAGCGTTATAAATGGAGTGCATATGGTGTGTACTGTTTGTTGTTCAGATAAATGTGCATGAACTTTACAGAAAACAAACAACGCCAGTGCACAGAAGGCAAGAAAAGGTGTGTAGTGGCGCAGCTAGGCCAACATCCTAAAAGGGAATCGCCAATCAGGTATCTATGGGGAAAATATTTTTTTTTTTCATTCTTCTCCTTTTCTGAGGCGTTCTCAAAAAGGACTGAGAATCATCTAGTGATTCTTCATTTTTCACAATTAGGTAAGGGGAACGTTCATTCTCGCTGTGCCCCAAAGGGACCTTACCTGTGGTTTGTGGTGTCTTTTTTGCCTGCATCCTAACTGGCCCTTTTGCATTCCTGCCAGCATTCTGAGCAAACAAACGCCCAGTTGCATCGCGCACATTCCCCTTTGCTGCGCTCCGTCCACTAAGTAGTGATACCGACCCCTCCTCTTCACTGTCCTCATCACAACTGTTACCTGTATCAGCAGGGTTACTAATATCACCTTCTGAGTCGCTAACCCCCTCGATGTGGCCTAGAGTTTTGCCCCTGGACTTAGACAAACTAGAGGTTTGAGTACTGGTATGCACGCTATTGGTCTTGCTACCCGGTTCTCCGACTGTACCCCCTGATGGCGTTTCAGTCAGATAATCTGTAAGTCTTTGGAGGCATGTGTTCGCAACCCTAAGGCTGTTAATTATCTCCTTTTGAAACAAGATGTCCTCCTCGTCCCTCTTATCCATTTTTAGCTCCTTTCGGCGGTCAGATTCAGTTACCCACTCCACAAATCCGGATAAGGTGTTATCCAGCCTCGCAGCTGCTGTGGTTCTTTGTTTCCTTTTCCGGATTAAGGCAAGCCTTGTTGCAGGATCAAGAGTTGCCTCATAGTTTGTTGTTTCATTCTTTCCTGAAGTAGTGAAAAAAAAGGGAGATGACGCTGTCAATTACATGAAAGGCTTGAGTAGCTGTAGCACAGGCACACAATGTTTCAATGAGTAGATGTTACTTTTAGCAAGCCTACTTTTAGAAAGAAGGAATTAATAGTTGTACCTCATTACACACACATTATCATCACTGAGGGGTGATGGGTGGGCTAAAGAAGGATATACAGGTGGTATTAATTATATGTTGCCACAAGTTCAGTTTACAGATCAAAAATGTAATATTAAGGACCAAACCCAATGAACCACTGCTACACCCATAGTAAAAGCAAAAAAACAGTATCAAAAGGTTTCTTACTGTTGTTGATGCCCCTTTCTGCAACAGTGGGAGGTGTGCTTTGTGAAGACGAACACCCAGACGTGGAGGGCTCACATCCATCAGTCGATTGAGTATCTAGGGAAAAGCAGTAATTTTTTCTGTAGAAATTACTAGTGGCTGTTTCGGTTTCCCTGCCTGTGATCCCGGCCCAGCATGGTGCTGGTAGTCAAGCAGTACCTCATAAAATAGCATGCTACATGAGTAAGGTGCGGAATTTGTCTCCACTCGAAAGTTACATACCAAATACCGAAGTTTCCGAGGG